>CM076580.1:1221003446-1221399042 GCA_034641835.2 Pinus albicaulis
CATTATCTATTGAAGCCCTCACTAAGTTATACATTAACTTAGACTTTCCTAAAAGGTTTATGATTTTCCAGACTTTCATGCCTCTGCATTTTGAAATTCCAAAATTAAACCCTCCATATTCGACTGCCAAGTTCCCTAAAGGTTCAAGGCATGTAATATCCATGCTTTTCTTCATACTTGGGTATTTTACAGATGAGCATACTGATGAGTCTATCCTAGGATTTTTGTCCACCTTTTCTCCAGGACAGTCACCCTAAGTTATATTTGATTATGCTATTTTTATAGATGATAGCATCCACTATCAATTGACAGATTTGCAGCTGGAAGGAGTTTTCAGATATACCTCCTATATATTCCACTTGTTTCTATTTTTCCAATCAGAGAGTTTTTTTATTTCACTTCAGAAGTTGGATATAGAAGGAAAATCTCTATCAGTTGTCTTCTGGACATCTATGCTCAGAAAAGAAGGGACACAATTCAGTTATTCAGAGTTTGCAGAATTATTTGTACATCCATTTACCACCATTTTGACAAAAACAGAGTAGCCTAGAATCAATGAGGAAATGAAGAGAATTTTGCAGCTATCAGAGAAACAAAAAGTAGGAGATTGGTATGTATATAAGGAATTTACTGAAATAAGAGTTTTAGGTTCTAACTTATTGCCCTACAAGTTACCTAAGCGTCCACCTATGAGGATATTTTCCTTATAATACATTAGATAGATCCTGAATTCAGATTCAATTAACTTTATGGCAGCCAAGAAAAAGACCCAATTTAAACTCAAAAATCAAATTGGGCCTTTCATATGTAATCAAAGAGATGCAGAAAAGGAAGAAGCAAGTCAATTTCTGGAATTCAAATTAGAATAAATTTTCCCACGGAATTATGATCCACAAGGGATCTTAAGTAAACTAAGGGTAAAATGTAAATTGACACCCTTTATCGATGAGTCAAAGCCAGATATAGAGAAATTTGCTAATAAAATTGAGTGGGTTGAGAATACTTTAACAGAGGCAGTAAACCAAAGGAATAATAGTCACCCTTTGGAATTTTCCAAACAACCTGAGATATCCACTAAAAGAATCAGAGAAGAAGGAGCTTATACTACAGAAACTACCACAGAGACAAATTTTAAAATCATTTACAATAAGAGGCCAAAACTGGATACAACAGCTAAAGGAAAGGTAAAAATAGATGTTGAGGAAACACAACCCTTGAATACCAACACTACACAGATAGATACCAATGTAGCTACTGTTATCATTAGTGAGCCAAATCAGAATCAAGAACATTTTAATAATGAAGATGCATAGATAATGGAAAGGCAACAAATTATAGAGGCTTCTTCCTCACATTCAGCTGAGGAGAAGGATTTAGACATTAAGGAAAAATACAAGAAAATCAAATTAAAGAATGAGGAAATTAAGACTGAAATATATTCTCAGTTTTTGAAGCAGAAGCGAGGTAATCAAAACAGATTCTTATGAGCCTTTGATTATTCAACTCAAAAATTGATTATGTCAGTTTTACAACCCACAGTACCAGTGTCAAAGATAGTGGCTGATTATAAAAATGTTGATATGGAAGTATCAACATATAAAATCCATGAGTTAGATCAGATTAAATTTCATAGGCAGACATCAGAGATGCTCTATTCCACAGTGACAAAAAAATATATAAGTGCTCATAGACTTCAAAATACCATTTCTAATATGCAAGACCAAATGAAGATGGATAAAGCTTCACTATATGCAAACGATCTAAGGATAAAGTCCTTAGAAGAGTTAGTATTTCAGGTAGGATATGATCCTACAAACATCAAAGCAGTTGAGGCATTGGTTAAAAAGAAAAATGAGGACATAGCTGCCTTGAGGAAACAACTCAAGCTTCCTCAAGGAGAGCATCCTCAAATAAAGGAAGTTTTACAAGATCAAAAAGAGAAAGATGAAATTATGAGCTTGATACTTCAACTAACAGCTCAAATCAAGGAAATGGAAGTAAAAATGGACCAAGTTGTCCATGAAAAAGAGACATTTAAGGAACCAGTCATTCCAATTATTATCCCAGTCATCATAGTAGCAGTACCATCTACTTTAGGAGAAAAATTGGCACCAAAAGAGCCACTGGCCACTGCAGTGCTAGTGACTTCTTCAATAAGTTCAGTAACTCAATCCTCTACAATAGTGTTTCCACCTACAGATGAAAGAAGTCAACTATTAAAAGCAATGAAAGAGATGTCCTTGAAGACCAATGAAATCAACAGATTAGAAAAGATAAATGAGAATCTTGAGAATTCTACTAAATTGGCTCAGATAAATGCCAAGACACATGAACAGAAAGCCATAATATTAAGCGAACAGCTCAAGAAATTGAAAAGAGAGTTGGCTTTAACTAAACAAGTATCCTATATCAAGAATCACCTATGGAACAATATAATTGTGGCCATTCATGATGTTTGGCCATCAATTCAGGTCATTTTTTAACAAAGGGAATTACTGCTACCAACACAAGCCGAGATTCAGAAAACACAAGAAGAATTGGCCAATAAACCAGAACAAGCTATGAAGCTTATCACTTTCTTATACGACAAGACTAGACAGGAATTGGAAGAATTGAAGATCAATGACAGAATAGCAACTATCCTAGAAATTTGGAAAGTTACCACAAAGAGAAATTTTATGAGACAACTCGAAGAGAAATGTGAATTTATGAATACCACTATAACAATATTCATGGTTAAATTCAAAAATTTGAGGCAAAAGGGATTGCCTGATATCATGGTGATTAATAATAAGTTGATTCCCCAAAATTATTATGAAAAGAAGATTAGAGAGTTTTCTAAAGAACAGGTAAACAAGCCAATAGGGCAGGGCATTCCAATAGGGAAATTCTTAGTGAAGAACTTTGAAGACTTGTTTTACTTGCAGTATGAAATCAGGCACTTATTTGTTGTCAAGCCCACCTTTACCAAGTATAATTAAGCTAATGAGAATTTTAGGAAACTCACGAATATTCAAATCCCTAAAAATGAGGATTGGTAAGAATTGAATAATTTACTATGAAGAATGAAAGGCAAATAAATGAAGAAGAAAAAATATGTTTACTGTTTTCACTGTCAAAACAGATTTTACAACAGTAAAGGCAGTTTACTGAAGGTTAAAGACTATCTAGATTAAAGAGTATCAGTGTGAAAGTGTATAAGTGAGAAAGAGTATCAGTGAAGGAAACTCAAAAATCATGAAAATATCTAAACAACCAGCACACAGGACACATAGGCAGTTAGCAGCCTCTTGTCATCAAAACAGATCTATTTATTTTGAATAAAATAGGACAACTTGTTGATTTGTTAAGCAATTGTCCCTATTGTTGATGTAAAGATATTTATTTTCCTAAGCTAATTCCTAGAAGTCATCTAGGATATTTTGTAATACATTTTTGTATAAATACTTCACTCTAAGAAGTGTTTTTGGTGTGGAATAAAATTGCTGAAGATTACTATAGATGTATTGTTGAATTGAAGGCTATGTGTTTCGACTTTGAGTAGCAGACTAGATCACCTACTGGGAATCATACTTCAAGATCCCTGTGATAAGAAATCTGGAGTGAAGTACTCTCTAAACTTGTAATTTGTAATCTTGTTTTGTTACATGCATACATCTGTGTTTTAGTTCTAAATCTGAAGGTATAACTAGGATTATTACTATAGGACATGTTAATAGCACCCTGTTTTTAACTAGTTATCATTTCTTTGTTTTCTTCTAATTTTCGATGTAGGGAACCCTTAATTTCTCACTCTCCCATTTTACCTCTATCTGCTACTTCCCTTTTCCGGATCAAAGGATCCTGAAGTTCCCTTTATCCCGATCATATCACCTCAAAAAACAATTTCCCATAATATCCAAGGGTTATCTATCTTGCCCTGAAGACATTTGACCTTTTAGGCCCCGATCCTAGTTCTGCTAGCTTGATTTAGACTCCATATCCCAATGGACAAGTAAATTTCCCTCTATTCATCCCTTCCAGTGATTTTTTCCCACCAAAACAGTCAATCAAAACCAAACTACCCATTCATAACTAGCCTAACATTTATAAATCAAACAAAGATAAATTTCAAAGAGAGAGCCCTCTCTGAACCCTAGGAAGGCTAGATCCTAGATTTTTAAGTAGGTTTATGGTTACCTCTAGAGTTATTTGAATTAAATCCAAAATCCCACAACTTAAAAATTTACTAGAGTGATAACAAGCCACGAGTTTCCCAAAACTCTACCATGCTTACATTTTTGGCTGTGGGAAATGAAGGGTTTCAAGAGCAAGAATCCCTTGAAGACTATTTTAAAGAATATGAGTCTCAAAATCAAAGATTCAAAGGTTACTTGAGTTTTTAGGAGTTTTGTCACCTCAAGGACAAAAGAAGACCAAGGCATGATCATAGAGATGGTGGATTCACTCAGAATCATGATCAACATCACTCTATGGGCAGATTATTTTTACCCAACTTTGATGGGTTATCTAACTATTCTGCCAAAGCATGGGTAGAAAAAACTGACATCTACTTTCAGCTGAACAAGGTCCCAGAGATGGAAGCTACCAATATTGCAGTGCTGCATTTTGAAGGTGAAGCACATGATTGGTGGTTCCATGGCTTGTCTACATTGGGTCATGCCAATGTGACTGGTTATTCAGAGTTCACTAGGAGGCTGGTGGAAAGGTTTGACAGAAGAGATCCACAGGCACCATTCATGAGCCTAGAAAAGTTGAAACAATCAGGTAATAAAGAATCTTACATTTCTGAATTTTTAATATTATCTGTTATGGTTCTTGATTTTTCTACAGCAATAAGGGTGTACATGTTCATTTATGGTTTATATAAACCTCTTCATTGGTTGGTTAAATATACCAAGCCCACTACCTTGAATGATGCTATTGAAAGGGCTAGAGACCTTTAAGATTCCTTGCCAATAGCAAAGGCGAGTTTTCAGCATAAGCCCTCTTTTCCTTCTAAGGGAAAGGAAGAGAAAGCTTCTCCTTCAAAGGAGAGCTCATACAAGAAGCCTCTTGATGATTAAGTCTGGAGAGATCTAAGAAATAGGAAGCTATGCTTCACTTGCCAAGAATCATGGGCACCTAGACATAGATGTGCTGCTGGAAAAGTGCATTACATAGAGGTCTTCTCTGATATTGAGGAGGAAGAATAATATGATGAACCAAGAAGAGGTCATAGCACTGACACTACTGGAGAAGATCCAACACCATCAAGAGATGGGAATGGAGCATTTTCTCCTATTGGAGGGACTCTTGCATATTTGGTAAGATTACCTAAGTAATTGAACTTAAGAGTTCAAGGTTCCATATTGAATCAGAGGGTCTTTGTTTTGCTTGATAGTGGGGCAACCCACAATTTCATTGATTCCCATCTAGTGCAAAGGAGGGTAATACCCACTGATACTTTTGATGGATTATCTGTTTTGGTCCCAGGAGATAGAAAAATGCAATCCATGCATTATGTACCATCACTTTCAATCACCATGGGAACCTATACTTTGGTTGATCAATTCTTTTTGGTTGACATACCGGACACCAATGTGATTTTGGGTGTTCAATGGTTGATTACATTGAGGAAAGTCAGCACTGATTGGGAGGCTTTGAAAATGGAATGGGTGGAAAAAAAGAGTGGTGAAACTCAAATGATCAAAGGCATGCATACATATCCCTCACATACCACTTCCACACTAAAAACAACGATGGATTTGTGCAGTGGAAGTAAGGAGCTTACAGTCCCATCTATCATGCTCAAGAGATTTCTGCAAGGGACACTCTTATCTAGTAGAAAAACACCTGGGAGGACACCTGATTCAGATTTTTTGGGGAAGACCTCACAACATGATGCTCCAAGCATAGATCTAGGAGGGATTGGAGCACTTGAAGACGAAGCTACAAAATTGGGAGTATTGGGTAGGCTCAAGGAGGAGGGAGATCTTCTCCCCTTATCATCATCACCCACTCTCATTTCTGATTCCGCACTGTGGGAGGAGAAGAAGGGAAGGAATGACCTTCCAAAATTTCCCTTGGGCATAGGAGATGTCATGCTAAAGAGAAGCAACATGACAGACATTTCAGTTGATGCATTATCAGCGCTGTCATTGTTGGGGAGATTAGATCCATATTGGAAATCCCAACTGTTGGTGGAATATTCCAAGGATCTTCACACATGCATGATTCTTGATGACCAGCTGCATGAAGAGGGATATTTAGTCCAAGATGGAGTCATCTATCATCATGTTAGGATCTTCTTTTCTAGAGCCTCCAAGCTCAAGTACATGTTGCTACAAGGAGCCTATTAGGAGTTCTATTTCAGCCACACATATTCAATGAAGCTCAACAACATTATCTTGAGGAGCTACTATTGGGAGGGCTTTGAAGGAGAACTATATGAGCATTGTCAAAGATGCATGTACCATGTGGAGATGGAGCAACAACATAGCTCTATGGAAGAGATATTTTAGCCCTCTTTTTCACTCTTTGAGGAAGGGGGTAGATCTCTGCACCACTCCATTTGTATGAGGAGGATTGTTGGTGAAGAACATGCTCATGTAAAACATGTTTTATTTTCTGATTATATACAGTTTTTCACCATGTTTATGCAGGCCATGATTCCAAGGAGGAGTATCACATCTTGTAAAATTCATGGCCAACATTCGGCCACAAAAATTTCTGAACTTGGCCACTCCCTTGGTGGACAAAGGGATATTTTTCATCATGATGGGTGCTTTCATAAGGCACCAAATATATCTCACACTTTCAGCCATAGTGAGATGAAATGGAAAGCAAGTAAGTGGTGGGTAGACCACTTACGACATCTTGATCTGATGCAGGCAAGATATGCACTGCGATGGTTCCACATGTGGGACTATGACCCACCTCCACATGCACAAATTTTTGTTTGTATGTATGTAGCTTTTCTCCCATACATTGATGATATACTTGTTCTTTTTATGGGAATGTATGGAGGGAGGATGGAAGGTATGCATGTGCTTAATGGGATGGAAGTTCTCCATGTATCTTATGCTACATGTTTCAGGGAGGACATTGGGAAATCCATGTTTGTTTCATTTGAGTTATTGTCTCCTTGTGGGATGAACTACTTACGTCTCATGAGAAATTTTGAGGAACAATTCATGGATGGCTAGATTGGTGAACACTTAGCTCATGGAGGAAGGTTATCACATGTTGGTGTCACCAATGGAGGAGAAGAAGAGTTACATCACTCACCTTATCAGTTTCTTGAGGACAAGCAACATTTTGGAGGGGAGGATTGTAATATTCCCAATTAGTCCTAAGCTAATGGGAATAAACATTTTATTTTTATTTTTCTGTTTCATGAATAAAAATGTAAAGGAGGTTCATAATACTCCTAAACGGCAAATAAATCAATTCCAAATGTGAAAAAGGTTAAATCTTGGCTATGTAAGCAAGCACCCTTACATGTGAAAGGGGTTGAATCTTTTGACTAGGTCAACCATGACCAAATCTACAGCGCTATCTTGGAGGAGTGGCCATCAATAAGGAACAACACAATTTTATATGGAGATGGCTTATGTGAAAGGAGCTATTTCATTGAAGGTTGTTTAGGGTTTACAAACTCTTAACCTATAAAAGGAAAAGGATGGAAGCATGAGAAGGTTGTTGATGGTATTGTATTTTCACATCATATTATTTGTTTATACATATCTCATTCTCTTGCTATTTAGCTGAGAATAGTGTTGTTTAGCATTGGGTGTTCCTAATCGGGAATCCCACCTCTTTCCTTGAGTGGCCTCTTGGAAGATTTTGCATTTATTGTCCACTATCTGCCTGAAGGCAAAGCTTCTTCTTCCAAATACAACGTAGATCCTGTTGAGTGTTTGGGTGTCTTTGGAAGCTACGGGAAGTAGAGGCTATATCTACTCAGATCTAGACCATTCTAGTGCTCCTTTTCAGTGGGGAAGGCTTCTATCCCATTGGCAAGAGAGTATTGGATCATTGGAGATACATTTTTAGATCTTATCATGAGGCCAGACATGTTCTAAAGCCTACAACACAATATTTCTTCTAGAACTACCTTATTTTTGTGGGTGCTCTTGCAGGGTCTTTTGGCACACTTTTTGGAGGAGTGGTTTTCATGTGTTGGGAATTTTCCCTTCACCTTTGAGATCCATTAGAGAGGATCATTTTCTTGTACATATCATATCAGATCTGAATATTCCTGAATATTTGAATATTTCTGCAGATCTGTAGATTTAGATCTCATATTTGAATATTGCTGAAAACCCCAAGGGTATTTTGAAGAAGAGCCTATCTGGTGTATGGATCTGTTATAGATATAACTTTGCATGCACATATATTCTCTAGATATGAAGTGTAATTAAAAGTTGTTGCAGCCAATAAAATAACATTGTCAAGCTCTTTTCAGTCCTAATACATGGTTGCAGCACCTCCTTTTGAAGATTTTTTTCCATTGGAGCCTTCTATTTTCTGTTCTACATCTTATGGGCCTCATTGTACATATGTTTTTTTGTTGTAAATGTGAATGAAGGGTCTCCATATTAGCCTCTTGCTCTAATCCAGATGATTTGCATTATTTTTCCAGCATAACTTTCATATATTGCTTGATTCCCCATTTCGGAATATTACAGGAATTAGCACCCTGGCCTCCTATGCCTTCTCAACCTCCACCGCAATAGCCACCTCCTGCTCCAAGTTAGGTGTATGCACAACAGAGCGCGATTGAACCTCCAAATTCTAAGAAAAAGAGGAAATACAACCAAAATCAACCTCCGCAATAGTAATCAAGGGCGTTTACTTAACCAACCAAACACTAACAACCAGCAATAGGGAAATCATCCCAAGTAGGACATGCCTTTTTATATGAATAATCATTTTTCTTGTTGTGTTGTGCATGGCCATTATACTCACAATTGTCCCCTTTTAACCCAAATGTGTCTTTTGTGGGAAGCAGAAGCAACATCGAAAGGACAAAAAGCCTTGGGTTCGGAAACTCCAAATACTGTGCCTCTTCAACCGATTGTTTTTACTGATCCCTTCCCTCAGCAAGGATATGTGGCTACCCAGCCCCCTCAAGGTCAGACCACTCATTAAAGCTCTCAATCTGGTACCTTTGATTACCAGATTATCATGATGAATTCTGAAGTGGTTAATACATCTGATGCCAATCTTCAAACTCCATCACACCAATATGGAAAACCTCCTTCTTCCTCAAAAACCGAGTCTCAAAGTAGAATTACCACAGATTCTATTTCAACACCTAATTCCCCTTAACATACCCCTCAGCCACGATTAGAGTTCCATCCCAAGATCCTCTAAGGTCCATTACGCTGAATTTCTTCTTCTTCCAAAGCATCCCATATTTACAACATAATATATGACTCAGCACAATCTCTTGCTACTATGTCAATTATGGAAGTGCTCCAGACGTGCCCTTCACAATGTAAAGCTCAATTATCTGCTCTAGGAACTGTGGATCCTTCAGATTATCATTTGATCATATTTGATGTTAAAAAATCATAACGTCCCCCCTTACCTTCATTTGTCACCTTCTAAATACCAGTAAAGATTTTGAATGCTAATGTTTCACGTTATATCATTGATGAGGTCACATCCACCTGTGTGATGTTCCCCTCTTTTTGGAAGCAACTCAGATCAATTTAGTTAGTCCCATCCACTATCACTTTCCGTGGTTGGGATGGTCACTCTTCTTAGCCCCTTGGCATGTTCCACAATTTTCATGTCACTCTTGCGGGAAAGATTATTTGCATTGAAATTTGATTCATTGATGCCCCCTTGGATTAAAACATCCTGTTGGGTTGTAGCTTCACCTATGCGATGCCTTATGTCGCATCTATGGTTCACCATAATATCTAGTTTCCTCCAAATGGAAATATCGTCACCATAGATTAGTTGACATATTACGAATCGAATTCTGAGTTATCTCTCAAGTCTATCATCTCTTCAGTGGCCGAAAATAGATTAGTCTCACCACTTAACAGTGTTTCATCTGGAGTCTATAAATATTCCACCTTACTTGGTTCATTCCCTGATCCCCCCTCTTGTCGCATATCCCAGCTCGTCGAATTTTTGCATGATACAATTGTCTCAGACTAGCCATAAGAGGTCTAATTCAACCACCCAGTAGCCTAAGCCCTTGCAACCTCCTGGTGGTCACTCAACAGACCCTAGAGGGCCTTCATTTCAAGGACCTCCCTCTACTGCTAGTGTTTCTTCCACTCCTTTTCAACCAGGAATGGTTCCCCTATACTTCACCAATTGGGAGCCATTCCGCCAGGCCATTACTAGTACAATCAGATATCATTTCTCACTCCCCCCTCTAGATTCTTTTTGGTACTTGTTATGGCTATGTTGAGCCTTCCCAATCTGACCCTAGGGATCCTAGTCTAATACATGGATCCCCCAGCCGAAACTCTAGTTGGACAGCTCAAACCTTATTGCTTTGACCCCAGTCCAACTAGTCACCTTGACTCCTACCTTTGCTTTAGTGCCTCAACCACCTCAATAGGAATATACTCCTATTGTGAAAGCATCTGTTCAGGGGGCAAAGCCATAAAGAAGGATCCTAAGGATAAGGTTTCCTGAAAAATTCCTGCTCCTGCTAAGCCTCCAAATAAGTCACCTTCGTGCACTTTTTGTCATTTTGTTGGGCATGCCACCCATAACTGTACTCAACTTCCCCATCTCAAACTTATGGTCAATGATTCGTTTCCTGAATCTAATATATCGAAGGTCCATGTTACCTTACCAAATTTAGCTAAGAAACTCAAATTGTTGCGCATCAACCGCCCTTGTGTTTTTGCTGATCTTTATGGCCAATATTCACACCTCTTTCCCCATCTCGACAAATTTTATGACACCCTTGAAGCTTTTTGCGAAATAGAGGCTGATCATAGTGGATCATGTACCCCTCTACTTGTGCGTTATGCTTCAGTAGAACCGGTGGACATTGTCATAACTACCCTTGATGTGAAGATGAAGCAATCTACGATAACCATCATTTATCTGTCATCATCCATGAGATCCTTGGTGGAACACCCCTCTGGGGAGTTCCCTTCTGTTTCGATTGAACCGCCTTCGGCAATCACCTTGGGCTCAACATCAGTAGATGTTTCATTTACTATATCTTCATCTACCCTCTATATTGATGCGTATGTGAACCATATATCTCATGATGATGTGGCAGATAGCCCCTCCATGTCATGTGGTATTTTTGTTGCCATTCCCCCCATCTTCCACTCTGATAAAGAGATTATGGAAGAAATGACCACCCCTGACTTTCCTTGGGATGATATGCACCACCGAGCATACTTCGTCCCGTAGCAGTACCTTGAGTAGTTTGTTGTGGAGTGGAAAGACTTCATCTCTGATGAGGTCGATTGGTTTATAAATCTTATTCCTCCACTTGATGCTTTCAATCAAGAGAAGATTGTCTTGGGGGCACCTTGTGCCCTGGATGAAATTAGGGCTTACACTAAGCTACTCAAAAGATTTGATAATGTTTCTTCTGGGCCCTATTTAGAGAGGCCTGGACATGATCATGCTGTTTTTGACCATCATATCGACACATGACCTGATACCTACCCTGTCTGCCAAAAGTTGAGAGAAATTTCTTGACGAAAGGATCTCCAAACCACAATCAGTAAGCTGAAGAAAGATATTTATTCTTATCTCATTCTCAAGAAAAAAGGCACCATTCATGTCTGTTTTTACTCTCATGAATTTAATAAATCTTGTCCTTGCGATAGCTTCCCTACACCATGTATTGACCATTTCTTTACCAAGTGTAAGGGGCATAGAAATTTTACCCATAACATCCCTCATGCACGTTTTATTTATGCCATGAATTTAAAATTTTTGCATTGTGCATCATATTCTACTTTGTTGTCTTGTGATACCTTTTAGATGGATCCTGCATCCACACCATACATCGTTTACACCGTTGGTGCAAGTTGCTACTCACGGAATCTAGCCTTGACCATTTTTACTCCCATACATTCGTTATTACTTTCCAACGACATATGTATTGGATCTACCACCAATAATCAGGTCGAATATGATGCAATGATAGGTTTGTTAGTTGATTCCCTTTACCATCGCATCCTTCATCTTCATGTTCATTTTGATTCCCTACTTCTTGTCACACAATTGAATGGTGCTTATCATGTGCATAACCCTGCCCCTTTTAGAATATATTTACATGTGAAGCTCCTAATGCATGAATTTGAAACCATTACATTTAGTCATGTACCCAAATCCCAAAATCACTTTGTAGATAGCATTGCCAACAATATTTTAGGGTGGCACTTATCACATGAATTTAGCACAAGACAATAACATTAACACAAAAGGTGAGCCATATGCTCATCATATATAAAATATGCATATCCATAGTATATGTTCACAAAATAAAATAAAAAATTGCAGTCCTCTACTCTAATACATCCGACATTCCCATAGCATGTTACCAAAAAAAAAATAGTGGCACCTCAAGCCCCTACATCTAGTCACCATCTGGAGGGTCCCAAGCCAATGGGTCGGCTCCTGCAGTCCACTAATCCTGCACGCCCTGTCCAGCCATCGCCATGTGCCATATGACCCCTCTCCACTCTGTGGGTAGACCAAAATATGCCTCAATGTAGCAGTTATCTAGATCTTGTTAGTCGCGCTCTAATAATCTAGTCATCAACAGCTCACATATGCGGCAGACATCCTCCAATAGTGCATTTGAATCTGATCAGTCGACTCATCAGGCTCTAGCAGAACCTGTAGCCCCTAGCACTGCGAGTCATCCCATATACCCTGTCTATCTCATCAATGCTATATCTGCATACCAAAATTAATGAATAAGTACCATTTACATCATTCTAAAACTTTAAAATGCATCATGAAATATAACAACTTGTTACTTACCATATGGTCCCCATGCTCGACCAGGCGAAAGTGGCAAGTTTGGGTCCCCCTGATAGTTCATACCAGTATATGGATAGTCATCTATATATAGCATCATTTTTTCCCACTACCCCACCTCCCCCTCTCCTCAGTAGTCGCCCCCAACAGTGAGGGCCCCCATCCTAGCTTTGTATATGATGATGAAGCATGGGATATTCTTAAATAAGAATGAGCACAACACTGTCCCAGAATAACAATCATGGTTCACTTACCTCTTGCATAGAAAAATTGTCGTTTCAATGATAACAACATCATTTCATCCCACCCATAGTAGGTCCCACACAAAACAATCTCAACAAGCATTCTCTTCCCTCTAGTGATGTGGTGGAAGGGTTGGTTGCCAAAGATCCAAAAAAATACTACGGTGATAGCTCGAGTCTCTATTCTCTCTAAGTATCTGATCAGTATAGTCGTACGCTTAACACAGACATCTGGTTGAAAATGGTTGTCCACAAACTCAGAAATATTTCGCCCTCGCAGTAATACTGGTTGGATGTTTCCCACCATCCCCAATGGTGGGAGACCAGTCAGGAAATAAATGTCATGCATAGTCAGCTCCATCTGGTGCCAGTGCACTCTAAATACCTCTAGGTCTGGGTCCCAATATCTGACTATCCTCACTAACAAGGGCTATCATGTTCGCATCAAAGGGTTCTCAACCAACTTGAGCACCCCTTACCTTGCTAGTCCGCGTCAATTAGCCCGATCCACCAGGATCTCAGAACGAAGTGCCTCAAGGTCTCTCTCTCCAGTTGATCCTTAGCTCTACCATACCTCCATAAAACAAGAAATTTTTCAGTTAGAGGAAGGAAAAAATACCTTAAAAACATCAAGAGCCACTTCCCAGTTAAAAATTTCAAAAAACCCAACTTTTGGGAGCTTGTAGCTTTTTCAGTGCTATACCTACGAGGTCGTAGTTTCTTCCCTGGAACTTGCTACCCATGTCATATAACGGACCCCAAAAGGTGCGAACAACTGTGAGGAGGGGCATATCATTGTTCTCGAACTCTGGGCACTTAATCAAAAGTTCTAAACTGCTAACATTGAAGAGTATGGTTAGGTGACCTAACTGCAACTAATGGATCTCAATTTCAATGGTGGGTTTTCCCGCTACGAACGCCACAAGATTTAGTGACTTTTACTCCTCTTCACATTCACCATAGTGACACTTGAAAATGAATCAAGTTGGAGGGAAATCACCTAATTAAAAGAAAAACCCTAATTTTTATTTCGCTAATTTCACCCTAACTATATCTTCATTTGACGAACCATCAGCAAGGTTGGAAAGATACCACTGAGATCTAAAATGGATATTCATTCATTTTTGGTTATTTGATACTTCATCTGAAAGCCTTTTTTCCAAGAAGGGTCACTTTGCCACCTCTCAAAAATGAATTTCTACACTTGTACCACTTGTACATGGGGCACCACTTAGGCTTAATACTTCTTGATTCTTGTGCCAATTTTATTTATAATTAACCATATTTTTCTCATGCCTTTATGGTCCCCGCTATACATATTATGTGTGGTAACATCATTGAGTCACCCTCGTTCAGAGCATTCCAGTTGATTCATCATCACATTCATGGACTTTGTCTCGACTCTGTCTCGAGTCCCCTTTTTCCTCCCATCATAGTATCCCATCCATTTATGCTTTTTCCCTCTCTTGTGTAGCCATTTTTGGCCTTCCAATCCCATTATCACCCATCCCCTCAGGAGTCGAGTCAATCGCATGCAGTTCATGCATGCTTTTTATGCTCTGACAAGGGAAGTCATCCATTTTCTACTCAGTATCCCTCCATTCCATTATCATCCCTAGTGTCAGTCCATTATTTCCTCTACTATATTCCCTCATGCCTTAGTTGAGAACCCTCATTGCCTCAACTATGGTAGACCTCCTTCGATCGACATTAGCACATTCATTACAGAAGACCGATCTAGAAGGCGATGTATCTTGGTTCCAACTTCCATTGTTGTTTGGTGCCTTGAATTAGGAAAAGGGACTCCTTATTTCCCTTTTGCATGATTTTTTCTCATATGCTCCCTTAGTGTGATGACCTTGGAATGATGTTCCCTTTCTGTTGCAGCTCTTGAATTTTCCTCTTGATTCCACTATTCTCTAGAGCAGTGTCAATAGATCGATCCATATGGAAATGAAGCACTTGGTTTCAGATCTATGATGTGCTTGACCTAATGGTGTATAGGTACCCATGTGGGTGAGGTATAGATTTCCCTGTCATCCTCGACGACCTTGTCCATCTGTTGTTGTCGTGAGGAGGAGCCTTTTCTAGTGGTTGTGATCATAATATTAACATACCCCTGCGGGTGAATCATAAGGAAAAACAATATCTCATTCTAGGAAATGAACTTATTGCATTGATTCCAAGTGATGAAAGAGATGGTGGAAGGCAGTGCTACCTCTGGTAAGTTGTACCAATTATTTCTCAAATCAATAATAACAATGTGAGGCCTAGACTCATAAAAACCATGATGTTTCCACAATTAAGGTTGGCCTAATAATATAACATAAATTTCAAGAGGAGAAACATCACACACTACCTCATATGTGAAAGGATTGAAGCTATAGGGAAGGCGACATTGTTGGTTGAGCATAGATCTCATCCTTGGTGAATTACCTAATGGTGTATGAATACAGGTTCATTGTGGTCGGTAAGCCCCACCTATTCATGACCTCTATTGAAATAAGGTTACTTTGGCTAATGTAGGCGAAAATGAAATGTAGTGCATAACGCTTCACCCACATTTGTGAGTGGAAGAGGTAATCCCCCTCCTTTAGATATTAGGGCCCATACTTCGGGATCTTGGTAGTGGAAATGGTGGCACTAGGCTCCGCATCGATAATATGATTCCCTTTGTCATTCCCATTCTAGGATCTTGACTCTTAGTTATAACATGCATCTGATTTAGGAGCCTTTAGCTCCACTAACAGTGATTCCTTAGCTCGACACTCACTTGTGTTGTGAATGGGGCTCTTATGGAACTCATGCCACTTTCACGTGTCCTTACTTTTCTTCGTGGCATTATTTTTACTTGTGGTTTTCATGGGTTATCCTAGGTCACCCCACCCTACCTCTCCCCTCTTTCCTAAAATTTTGGGGCACCTTCCCTTGTTTTTAATTAATAGATCCAACATCTCGCTTCTTTTTTTTAAACTTATGCTCGATGTTGGCAACATACCAATAAGTGGCACCGAGTGAAAAGATTTCTAGAAACTCCATTTCATCCTGGATGTACTTATCTAAAAAACCACGATAGTTTAGTACCAAATTGCACTGAGAATCCTTGATATCGAGCTTTGTGTGAATGCACAAAAATCATTTGTGCAGTCCAACAAATCTTGGTCCCTTCCCTCCCACGGTGTGGTCCACTTTATGTATTTATTTTCATAGCCCCCGCAAGGGTGATATAGTTTGTTGATGGCATCTCAAAAATAGCTCCAAGTTGGTTTGGCTATAAACAATGAGGATTCCCTCTCACCCTTTTTCTCACAGTAAGTTTCACACCAACCCTTGTCATGGAAGATGGGTTTGAGGAGTGAAAACATAATATTTTCCCAATTAGAAAAGTTATGAACCAAAAATATCCTTCCAACACATTTAACCATCTATCTACAACATCTGCACCTAGCTTACCTCCACAGATGGGAATTTTAAAGTTAAATTGTACCTTAAAAGTAGTGGCACCTCTAGAGTTCTTGTTGGATGAATATGCGTTACCTGTGGGTAGTCGTAGAATGATATGGGAAAATTTATCCATCATTGGGTCACTTTGTTTTTCTCTGGTCTCCTTAAGCAATATTTTGAAGGGATCTCCTGCTCCATCTTCCTTCTTTGCTCCTGTTGTGGGAGGTCGTCAGGGTTTGTGAGGTTGATATTGCAAAGGTTCAACCAATTCTAACCCTAACTCCTTGTAACCTAACCTCAATGGGCACATGTAAAGAAAAATAGATAAATAACAGAGTGTTGTGATACCACTAATATAGAATTATGTGGGAATGCCATAAAATAAACATATAAACATAAACACAAAGATGAAGAAAAAATAAAAATTCATTTTATTAATATAAAATAACTCAGATATGCTTACATAATTAATGGAAATAAAATAGATTGGGAAATGGTAGCTTATCTTTGAGATGAGATGTGGCATATCCATCCCTGTGAGTTGTGTTTCATTGAGGCTCAAAGGACTATTTATTATTGATAAATAATGGAAAACCCTAAACTTCAAAAACCCTAACCCTGGGATATGGATCGCCAAATTTTTGGGCTTTGTTGCGCTAAATTGGTACATCAACTTCTCGGAGTCGTAACTTTGGCATACTATCTCCGTTTGACATGAAGAATACCTCTTTAGAAATATATATCCAAGGAATACAAATTTCGACTTCAAACATCAAACAATATTCATAATTTCTCATTTTCAAAAAAAAATGTCGGTTAGGGCATAAAAATGGATCTAGCTGCTCACGACACAAAAAATACCGAAAATAGTGGAATACACAGGTTGGCACCAATATCCACCTAGATCACATGTTGGAGTTTTTGGCTATGGTGGTAAAGAGATATCTTTGTTTGTGATTTTGTTCATATTGGTGAGATGGTTGGGTAATGTTTGTTTTAGTTCTATCTCTTCATGTTATAGATCTTGGGATTTTCTTCGAATTGGTCATTATATATTCAATTTCCCTCCTACTGGATAACAATTTCACATGTATTTTTTTCCCATGCCTAAGCCTTGTTTATGTCTTTGGTATCTAGGTCATTTTTTTTTGTTTTCCTTTAAAATTAAGATTTTTATTAATGTCTTGGTGGAGGTTCAATATGAAATTTGTGTAGTGAATTTCAATTCTCCCTCGAATTTGATCTCGCATTGTGGAATTTTGGTTAAGAATTGGTTTTTTTCCAGTGTGGTATTGAAGGACTGGTGTTCCATCATTTTACTTGTTTGGCTGGTCATGGTACAATCACTTGTTCTCAACATTGTTCTCTTTCATATGATACAATTCCTCCTTTTCATAAAATTGCAATTAGAAGAGGTGGAGCTAGTAATATTGGTGTTGAACATTGTCGATAATTTTTATGGGACATAGAGACAATGCATTTTGATTCAATTCCTCTTGAAGTTATGTTTTTGGAATCAAAAGAGTCTAGGGATAACCCTTTCTCTTCTAATGTTGAAATTTGCAGAGATGGTTTGAAATGCACTCCAGAACATGGATGATTTCAAAAGAGGGGATTGAATATTTTGCATTATCTCTCTTTACGTCAAAAATTGGAAATTTTTTTATGCTTGGTATTCAAGGGAAATAAAGTGGACAATTACAATATTGAATAAATTAATGGAATTTTAAGGAATATTAGATATTTCCTTAATGTTATCGACCCTCACTTGAGTCGTCTATAGAGCTATGCGGTGTTGGACTTAGCCTCAGGGAATCTTACTAACCCTCATAGCGATGTAACTGAACCTCTTGTTGATATTACTATAGAATTTAAAGTTACCATATCTGACAAAGTCTAGAATATCGCTTTGGAGTTTTGGTATTCATTTGTAAAAATTATTTTAAGGTTTTTGATGCTTTATTGTTCCTATCTTTAGGGATATATGGAGTTACTTTGTCGAACTGGTTGTGTTTTTTGTGTTCACGATTGTTTTTATCTTTGTGTGTTTCATTGCTAGATGTTTCTAGAAGTTTGGTCCAAATAATAGGACACAATGGCGCACCTTCTAGTATGTTGGATAAGGTATTTGTGACTTGTGAAATTAAAATATAATCCTTTTATAGCCGATGTAGCTTGAAATAATGGATTATAAATGAATTTCTATCTCTGGTTATTTGTGTCACAACTATCAGTTACTCAGAATTTCTCTCTTCTGTTTCGAGCAATAGTGTAAGTCTAGAGTGGTGGTTGATGGAAATTTCTTTTGCTAGAAATTTGGCATAAAGCTACATGGTATTTGAGATGGTTTTCGCACTGCAAATATTATGTATGTTGGAAAATATCCTTTTTTTGTCTCGACACTGGAGAAATGTTTTTTTTTTTGTTGGGTGTAATCCCTATCTCTTGGTTTATAAGGGCCATGATATCATTATTTACGTTTTTTATTGTTATTTTGTTCGATAGAAAAAATATTTGATTGATGTGTGTTTTAAAAACGGGGATACCTCCACTCTCACGACTTTATTTTATTGATGTATGTTGTAACAAAAAGGATACCTCTCCCACTCATCTCTCTATTTTGTTTTGCAAAGAATATATATGTGATCACAATGTACACCTTATTTTACTAATGAAAACTTGTTTCGAGGAGTTGACAAAAAATATTGTATTTAACCTTTATTATTTAAAAACTAATATATATATATATATATATCTTAGTTTATGTTATAATATAATTTATAATATTAAATTATAAATCATAATAAAAAAATAAATTCCTCATTATATAATTAGATATATGACCAATATAAATATAATTAATTACTATAATATTTTATATATTTTATTTTAATATTATAGTTTTTTTGCTACTATAACTTGTATATTTTCATAATTGAAAATATATCTTCCATGTATATGATATATTACAATATAACATAATACTATGTTATAAATTAAGTCTTACAATATAAAATAATATATGCTATAAATTAAGCATATTGTATAGCAAAACATGTGTCTATATAATCTTGATAATTTAAATTAATTTTTTTTCCTATAATATAAACCTGATATAAAATATGGTTTAAATTTTTTTTTTTTTTTATTGATTATTCTATTATTTTAAAACATAAATTATGGTATAACATGAAAAGCACTGCATCTCAAAGAGTAGTTTATCCATTAGCACTATTCATCCACTACCCCCTTGCATCATGTTTTTTCGGCCGCCGACTACCAATTTGTCATACCTTCCACCAGATCGTAACAGAGATTAATATTATTAATTATTAATATTTTGTTCGAGATTGAAGAGATCATTCAATTGTGTGGGACAAAACTTTAAGATTGGTGGAGTTTTTGTCTTGACACTGGATAAATTATTTTTTTTTGTTGGGTGTAATCCCTATCTCTTGGTTGTAAAGGGAAATGATCTCTTTACTCACGTTTTTTATTATTATTTTGTTTGATAGAAAAATATATTTTATTGATGTGTTTTATAACAATGGGTATATCTCCACTCTCACGACTTTATTTTATCAATGTATACTGTAAAAAAATGATACCTCTCCCATTCATCTCTTTAAATTTTTTTGCAAATAATATATATGTGATCACAATGTACACCTTATTTTACTAATGAAAACCTGTTTTGAATTGACAAAAAATATTGTATTTTAGCCTTCATTATTTTAAAAATAATAAATATATATGTTTAAAAAATATAAATATTAGTTTATATTATAATATAATTTATAATATTAAATTATGAATCATAATAAAAAATAAATGCCTCTTCAAATAATTAAATATATGGCCAATTTAAATATAATTAATTATTACAATATTTTATATATTTTGTTTTAATATTATAGTTTTTTTCCTACTATAACTCGTACTTATATTTTAATAATTGAAAATATATCTGCCATGTATATGATATCTTACAATATAACATAATATTATGTTATAAATTAAGCATATTATATAGAAAAAGATGTGTCTATATAATATTTATAATTTAAATTGATTTTTTTTTCTATAATATAAACTTGATATAAAATATGGATTTAAATTTTTTATTATATTTATCATTCTATTATTTTAAAACATAATTTATAGTACAAAATGAAAAGCACCACGTCTCAAAGAGTAGTTTCTCCATTACCATTATCCATCCACTACATGCTTAACATCATTATTTCTGGCCACACACTACCAATTTTTCATACCTTCTACCAGATCGTGAGAGAGATCAATATGATTAATTATTAATATTTTCTTCGAAAGTGAAGAGATCCATCAATAGTGCAAGACAAAAATTCAATATTTTTATAGTTTCAAAATTTAAATCTCATGAAATCCATTTTTGAAATTATGTAATGTGGATTACTGTTCGTCTTAGCAGTAGTAGATTTTGACTTGTGTACTTATAAAATATTTAATTCCTACAACTCCAGCCATATCCCTATTTAAAATTTCACCTGAGCTACTCTTCATCATATCATTTCATTCGTGCTCCATTTCTCTCTTGCTGGAATTTTTGGACTTTTTATCTTTTGTGGTTGATATCAATGCCTGCTTCGAAGGTAGTATTAGTGACGCGAATTTTCCTTTTATCTCTCTTCTTGTTGTCTCTTGTAACAATCATAGCCATATACGATGATCGCGCCTCCAGGAAAATGGTTATAGAAAACCTACAGGCAACAGAGATTATCTAGGTGGATATCAGTGGCCACCCACCTATTCCATTTGGAGCCACACCATAATTTCTTGCAGCTTTTCACACTCAGAACCACTTAGTATTTTTAGCAGGTTTCCGGGTCCTGCACTCCTGGAGCCGTTTTGGGGCCTTAATGATCCAGGTGGATATTGGTGGCCACCCACCTATTCCATTTGAACCTCCACCATCAGTTCGTTCAATTCTTAATTTGCAACACAACTTACTATTTTTAGCAGTTTTTCGGGTCCTGAATTTTCGAAGCTGTTTTGAGGCCCTGAACGACGTTTTTTGGGAAAACCGGGAGCAACATGGGTTCATGGGCCAATGTTTCTCACATTGAAATTTGTACTCCTCGTATAGATATTTCTAATGAGCTATTTAACATGTCAAACATAGATTGGATGCCAAAGTTACGTCCCCGGGAAGTTGAAACACCAACTTACCCGAATGGGGGCCCATAGTTTTGGCGCTTCATTTCCTACAGTTAGGTTTTTGGACGTATCAGTTTTTTCATAGTTTCTCAATTATAAATAGGTCCTTGAGCCTCATTTTAACACATTTCATAGGTCTGTAGCCACCACATCTCTTCTCAGATATTCGCTATCAGCACCCTAGCTATTTTATTTCCATTATGTCTGTAAGCATATTTATGTTATTTGATATTAATGAAATGACGCATTATTTTCACTGCATCTTTATGTTCATGGTTATTTCTGTATTCTGTTGCGTTCTTGCATAAATCTGGATCAGTGGTATTAGAGTGCTCTGCTCTTTCTTTGTTTTTCTTTGCATGTCCCCAACGCGGTTAGGGTATAAGGAGTTAGGGCTCGATCTGGTTGAACCCTTGCAAGATCAGCCTTGCAAACCTCGATGACCTCCCATGGCGGAAGAAAAGAAAGATGAGGGAGCAGGAGATCCTATCAAAATATTGCTCGAGGAGGCCCTCGAGAAAAAAAGGAACACGATGATGGATAACTTTGCTTAGATCTTTCAACGACTGCCCACCTATGGCACATCTACATCCAACAACCACTCTAGAGGTGCCACTCCCTTCAAGGTACAGGTAAAATTTTATATTCCTATATTTGAAGGCCAAATAGATGCAGACGTCGTAGATAGATGGTTGAATTTTCTGGAAGGGTATTTCTCGGTCCATGATTTCTCTGACCAAGAAAATATTATTTTTTCACTCCTCAAAGCTGCCCCCCATGTCAAAGACTAGTGGGAAACCTACTGTGAGTAAGAGGACGAAGGGGAACCCTCTCTGTTCATAGCCACACCCACTTGGAATTCGTTCCGAGACAACATCAAGGAACAATATTACCCCGTGGGGAGCTATGAGGACAAATACATCCAATGGACCACACCACGGCAATAAAGGGATCAAGATGTGCACGAACTGACAAATCTATTCCATACCCTGCACACAAAGTTGGGTATTAAAGATTCAGAGAGACATTTGGTGCTTGAGTATAACGTCTTTCTACAGAAACAAATTCAGGAGGAAATGGATTTCCTTGACATTACATTGGTTGGCACGGCATATCGCTATGCCGCCAAGATCGAGCAGAAATTTAAGCAGAAGAAGCAAGACTTTAGATCTCCGAATCCGAAAGGTGCCCCCAAACCGAAGAACAAGGGGCAAGGCCAAAGCGGTGCTACTCAGAACAACACCACAAATCAAAAGAGGGACACAGGGAAGCGGTGTGAATTTCATAATAGCCCCACTCACAACACAAACGAGTGTTGGGCCAAACAGTCATTTGTGGCCAAACTAAAGGCACCTGAATCAAATGCATTTTCTGATCTCGAGTCAGAACCAAACAAAGGCAATGATAAAGGGAAGCAGATCATTGATGCAGATCCCAGTGCCATTATTGCAACCGCCAAGATCCAGAGGGAGGACCCAGAGGATCCAGAGGAGGGGGAACGCCTCTTCCATTCACAAATGTGGGTGAAGGGTTCTCCGCTGCAATTCCTTGTCGATGGCGGAAGCCAAAAGAACCTCGTTTCAGCAGAGGTCGTGAAGCGACTCAGCCTATCGACCATAGCAAACCCATAGCCATATACCATTGGGTGGCTTCACCCAGGGAGAGATATCCACATCCGCCAACAATGCTGCCTTCCGTACAGCATCAAGCCATTCACGGATGAGGTATTATGTGATGTTGCTCCTATTGATGTAACTGATGTATTATTGGGCCAACCATACTTGTGGAGGCGACATGTTGTGTATGAGTCTAGGCTTTCTGCTGGCATTATTACTTTTGGAAATAACTTGTATAGGATACCGAAGGTAGTACCGCCTCCTGTCACCTCTTTGACTACTGCAAAACAACGTAGTAATATTGTTTCCTAAACCAGGAAATTCATTTTCCTTACAACTTTCTCATAGGGAAAGAATAATATTGTGGCCACAACCTCAAAACAGGACTCCCCTACACGGCTGTAGCATATGGAATAATTCATGGAGGAATACGAGGACATTTTCTCCTCACTCACAAAGGTTCCTCTACATTGTCAAGACAAGTACTCCATTGATCTGACCCCCAACGCACTGCCTTCTAATGTTACCATACCTCCTGAAAATACACATACATAATCCACACATGTACTATCTGAGGCTGATAAAGAAACCAAATTTACTAAATGCATCCAGCATGTCTACCCACAGGTCCATGACATCTTCAACAAATCTAATACCCAGTTCAACATAATTTTCTTCATCTCAAGGAGGATATCAATGCAATGGGGACCATTGCTTCCTAAGGAGGGAGTAATGATCTAGGTGGATATCGGTGGCCACCCACCTATTCCATTTGGAACCACACCATCAATTCTTGCATCTTTTCACATTCAGCACCACTTACTATTTTTAGCAGGTTTTCGGGTCCTGCACTCTCGGAGCCGTTTTGGGGCCTTAATGATCTAGGTGGATATTGGTGACCACCCACCTATTCCATTTGAACCCCCACCATCAATTCTTTCATTTTTTGAGTTGCATCACAACTTACTATTTTTAGCAGTTTTTTGGGTCCCGAACTTCCAGAGCCGTTTTGAGGCCCTAAACGACGTTTTTTTGGGAAAACCGAGATAAAAAACAGACTTTGGAGCAACATTGAATGTCTTACTTCTCGGATAGATCTTTCTAATGAGCTATTGAATGCATCAAACAGAAATTGGATGCCAAAGTTATGTCCCCGGGAAGTTGAAACACCAACTTGCCCAAACGGGGGCTTACAATTTTGGCGCTTCATCTCCTAGAGTTAGGTTTTTGGACGTTTCAGTTTTTTCATAGTTTCTCAATAATAAATAGGCCCTCGAGCCTCATTGTAACACAGTTCAGATGTCTGTAGCCACCACATCTCTTCTCAGAGATTTGCTACAAGCACCCTAACTATTTTATTTCCATTATGTTTGTAAACATATTTATGTTATTTGATATTAATGAAATGACACATTATTTCTGTTGCATCTCTATGTTTATGGTTATTTATATATTCTGTTGCGTTCCTGCATAAATCCAGATCAAGAGATGCCATCAGGTAGAACACCATTGAATCAATTGAATCAATTATCTTACCATAACATAGGAAGTAGTCTTTTCATTAATCAAAGTCGAAAAGATTGGATTTTCTCGATTATGAAAATAGTGTTGTATAATATTAATGTCCTCTACAACGATGTCTAAGTATTTACTATTTTATGTTATATGACACAAAAAAAAATATGTCCTCTAATAATCTTAGCCTCTTTGAAGAATTGTTTTTTTAGTAATACCGAATCCAAAACCAAAAATAGCTACAAGTGATTTGATTTGTTTCTGCATTTAATTTATTTTTGTGGAAACAAAATCTCAACAAAATATAGTCACATTATTAAAAATAAATAAATTTATTAATACAATACTTTGTTACTAAAATTATAATTTTTTGATGTGTGTGTCTATGGGTGCTCAGGAAGGGTCAATATGTGAGCAAGCGAGCGTGCCCTTGTGAGGTCTTTGGTCGTTGTCATGGGTGCAAGATAACAAGGAATATGCTAGTTATGTTTCCATGGATTTATATAAATTTATGCTCCTTTACTGCTTATAGATTTAGAAAAATCCAGACTCTCGTTTGCTTGGGATCTCATAAGACGTTCAATAAGGCTTTAATTATGACATTCTTTGGAACTTTGATACTTGATTCGTTAAATGTCTCAATGCTTGATTTTGTATGTTTATAATAAGATTTGGCTACTTTGATGATTGTGTGTGTATAATAAGTCTGGAACACTTTGATGATTTCTTTATTAATCGTTTGTATATTTATTTGTGGTTTATTAATTGTTTGAATGCTTATATGTGTGTTTTCCCAATAATTCTGAATATTTAATTCTAGTTAGGTTTAAATTTAGGGGTGTTTAGTAGGAGAAATGTCAAGCAACATTAAAAAAATGGTATAAATTGTTATTAAAAAGGAGAAATTCGTAGCTTATAATTTCATAAATGTTATTTCTGATTTGCAAATATTTTATATTGAAATATGTTCTTATACTTTTGATATATTTAGTATATTGTTAAATAGTTGTCATATATATGTTAGATATTGAAATATTATAGTTCATATTTTTTTGAATGTCATCTATCAATACTATATTAAGAACTAAATATATGTCTACAACATATTAAAAATCAGAAAGTAATATGGTGTTCTCAATAGTTATGGTTTTCTATTTAAATTTAGTGGTGTTTAGAGGGAAGAATGCCAATCGACCTTAAAAAAAAATGGTATAAATTATCATTAAAATGGAGAGAGATATATAACTCATAATTTAGATAATTTTGTTTTTGTTTTGAGACTATTTGATATTCAAATATTTCTTATATTTTTGATAGGTGTCATATGTTTCACATATATATAATTGTTATTTTGAAAATATTGTTTTTTATTTACAAGTATTTCATATTCAAACTTTCTGTATATGTTTGAAATTTGTTATATGTTCCACATATATATACTTATTATATACTAGATATTGAAATATTTTACTTAATATTTTTTGAATGTAATATCTCAATACTTTATTAAGAACGAAATATACATATACAACATATTAATAATTAGAAAGTGATATGATTTTCTCTCTATATATAATAGATGAATGATTGTTTAGTTTTTAATTCTTTCTATGATTATTTTTAATGAAAAGTTTGTTAAATGTTCCCATATTTATGTTGTGTGTTTATAATACGGCATGGCCACTTTTATGGCCCATTTATTAAATGTTTTAATTTTTAACTCGGATTAAAAAATGGTATAAATTCTCGTTATAATTGAGAGATATATAACTCATAATTTAGAAAATATCATTTTTATTTCCAATTGATTGATATTGAAATATTTTTTATATTCTTGATATTAAATATTTTACTTAATATTTTTTAAAAGTGATATATCAACTGTGTATTAAAAACTAAATAAACTATATACCTACAACATATTAAGAATTATAAACTAATATATTGTTCTTTCTTTATATAGATATATAATTGATATAAAATTATTTGTTTACATTAATACGCTATTGGTAGTTGAGATAAAATTATGTTACTATGCCCATTGAAAAACATTATTTATGACTAACAAATTTTTTTATTAATGTTTTTTTTTGACGTATCACACCTCAAATATATCTTTAGCATGGAATAAATTACACACTTTTTCATCATAATTGGGTGTAATATTACACATGTCAACTACATATTGTGTGTAAACATCTTCCTCGTATTAGAAAAAAGGAAATTATTAAGGAAAATAGATATTTTTCATTCTAAATTACTTTATCTCTATTGATAAACATAATGTAAAATAAATATTTTCATTAGTTCTCCTAGATGACACGTGTTTTCGATATGATGAGTGGGGAGGGGCATAATTCCACCGCCCCAACATACATTAATGAACCACAATTAATATTTATCATTAATACACGCTTACTATGAGCAATTGTTGGATATGAATGTAGTAATTTCATTTCAAGCTACCAAATTGAATGTGTTTTTTATTTTGAGGCTCTCATCCATGGCTTTTAATATTAAGCCTTTCATGGCTACTAAACGGACCCATTCATATTGGGCATTGAATGACAGAATGTCACCTCATATGGCTTATAGGAGAAATTTGGTTTCATGGTTTGAGACGACATTAGAGAGTGGATCTTCTAGTAATAAACGCCTCTTGCTTGACAAAATCATGGTTACCTAGAGTTTGATTGTTCTTCGACGACAAAAACTATGGTATTTTCTCTCATTGTTTATTTTTTCTAGTTTTGCATTTTTTTTTCTAGCTCACGTACTCCTTGGATAATATTGGGGTCTTTTATTTGTTGATTTCTCTTTGGTTCTCCTCCTCAGAAGGTTTTATCTCTAGTTTCCTTCTCCTCTAATGTTCCTTTCTCTACTTCCTAATTGAAATATTATCAACGTGCATGAAGGATTGTTCATTTTCTCAATTATTCACTCTTAACCCTACATATAATTCAACACCACTCATCGTTAGCCATATTTTTTCCATCGTTATCATCACATTTCCGCAATGTATCTATATTCGGCCCATAAAGGTTGCATCCCAGAGGATTCAATAGCCCCTTCCTAACCCCCCTGACCCACGACACCTCCTAAAGTGAATTTTCTAGATACCCCTCATATAATCCATCAACCATCAACCCAAAATAGAAGTTCAATGTATGCAACAATAAATGATTCCTTTAACCATGTCCTTTATATGGCTAGTCTCCTTCTAGTGACTTTCCATCATTATCAGAGACATTAACACCACAAGATAATTTATTGATGATTTCTTATCTTTATGATGTATTGAAGTGATTCTAGTTATATTTTGTTTTAAATTACATGCTCCAAATGTTGTAACTATTGAGGACTGGTGTAGTAGAAAGCTTATGGTCATGAAGGAGGAAAACACCCATCTGATTTATTATATCATCTTCGGTGAGTTTTATGGGCTTCAATTACAAGTGTTAATTTATAGATGTGTAATTTATTATGGGAAAAAACTAATCATAATGTTCTTTTCTTTTACAGTCCTAAGAGAGAGGAAGCATTCGAAGAAGAAGAAATGGTTATCTCCTTATTCTAGTAAGAGAAGGGAACTTGACTTCGAAGATGAAAATGATAGTGGTGAAGGTGGAAATCGTCAAGGGACCCATTTTGTATATAAAAATTCTTATACCTAATTATCATGTATGGGCATGAGATGATGTTTTTATATTATAATTGTTTCCTATGTAGACCACCAGATGCCATACTTCCATGTTTGGGCATGAGATTTTGTATATTGAACACATTGTACCATTTTTTTGAATATCTACATTTGAGAAAACAATTTCTTTTTGTGTGCGTGAATTGAAGTGTTTTTTTACTTGATGTTGAACTGTTAAATTTTTAGGTTAAATTTGCATCTAAATCATGATGATGCAATATCACCTATTATGAAGTGAGAAATATCGCATGTTGTATTTTTGAAGGTGTTTGGATTGGATTTTTAAATACATATAAGTTAGGAATTTAGACATATTCCTAATGGTACAGTAGTTGATTATCCCAAACAAATTTCTACAAGTTTTATCCCATAGAGCACACTTCTCGAAAAAAATACCAAATATGAAAATTACTTTCTTACAATAATTTATGTAATAGAAATATTTTTTTATCTTCAATTTGTATTTGAAATCACTTAAAAATTTCAACCCTATGTTATCTCAAATTGACATGAATGAAAATTATTGAAAATTACTTGATCATGAGGATAATGCAAAAGGAAAATCAAAATCAAAATTTGGATAGTGGTCCACATTTTATTTAATCTCACGAAATCCATTTTTTACGTTATGTAATGTTCTCTCGTATTCTACACAGCGGTAGTAGATTTGGACTCATGCACTTATATCATATTTAATTCATGTAACTGTGGCCCTATGTCTATTTAAACTTTCACCTTAGCTCCTTATCAGCATGTCATTTCATTCATGCTCCATTTGTCTCTTGTCATAATTTTTGGAATTTTTTCATTTGTTGTTGATATCAATGGTTGATTGAAAGATATTAATAGTGATGTGAATTTGGATTTTCTCTCTCTTCCTGCTCTCTCTTATACCATCCATAGATAATGATTTCACCTATAGGAAAAAGGTTATAGAAAACCGAAATGAAACTGTGACACCATCATGTAAGACATCGTTGAATCACCTAAATCAATTCTCTGACCACAACATACTAATTATTCTATATTTTTTAATCAATGTTGAAAATCTTGGAGTTGCTCGGTTAAGATAATATTGTTGTATAATATTAATTTTCTATGTAGTATCCCCAAATGGGGAATGCAACAATAAGCTCATAAAATGAAAGCAGAAACAATTATTTAACACATGAAACCATGAGACCAATATGGAGTCATAAAATTATGTATTTAGAAAAAAAAATCCATACAAAATAGTGAGGCATAGATCGTATACAATGAGGAGACAAGTCTCCCATAAGAAATTACTCTCAACTATGACTTGTTGTCACAAAAACAAATGATGGAGAGAAGCTACAACAGAGTCATATTAAGAATAACTATAGATAGAGATGATACAATGATGTAAAAAAACTTATATAGGCCCCAATAGAATCTAAACATATAGATCCTGGCACTAGATCAGCTTTCCAAGACAACCCAAAAGGGTTTCCGGAAAATGCACCCAATATGTCAATGTAAGATGCAGTCCTAGGGTTGAAGATATGTTGCAAAAACTAAAATGAGAAGATATGGCTGAAGCTGATGTAGAAACCTACAACCCTTTTCCTATAGATCCTCCTAATGGAATAATGGCTCCTCTACTAAATAAATCACCTCCCAAAACAACCACTACAACTACCCCTGCAACTCCTCCCTAAAATAACGCAGATCTAGACTGAAACTGCACTGTAGGGAATAAATACTCCTTATCCTATTTCTAAATGTGTCAATAAAGCTCAAGGGGCTTATTTATAGGCCTTCCAATGGATGGAAACCTTCCTCCACTTCAAAACTATCTCTGAATACATCCGATCTAATTATCCACTACTGTACCCTTCAACACAACATAATATCCTGTAGAAACTGCACTGATGAAGAAATTTGTAGCTTGGTCTAAAACCTGAATGTGGAAATCAAATGAAATGCTCTCTCAAGAGGCCTCTCAAGGAAAGAGGTGTGATTCCCACTCGGGAACAACCAGTGCTAAAAAACACAGCAATCTCAACTAAACAAATGAAGAATGCAAGAAGTATAAATAGACCACATACAAAATAATAATAAAAAACATAGCCCCATATGGCTACCATCCTCTTCCTTATATAGATTATGAGCTTCCTTGCCCTTGGCCCCACTCAATTAGGTAATTTCCTTCATGAAATCAATATACCTCCAAAACTACATTATTCCTCATTTAATATCCACTCCGCCATAACAACATTGTTGACTCGGTCAAAGTTGACTAGTTCAACATGATCCAACCCCTTTTCACACTCAAAGGTGCTTTATTTAGCTGCTTAGAAGGTCTCCTTTCACACTTGAAGTTTTTTTATTATTGCAAAGGAGATTTATGGGCCTCCCTACCCACTTATTCACCTACCTAGTGATAAAACAAACTATAATATTCCATTTAGTTGAAGGCTAAATTTTTGGAATATTATAGTCCTCCCCTCCAAAATGTTGCCTGTCCTCAAGAAAATGGAAGGATATGGAAATATATTCTCCCTCCCTACTCTTGTAGCCTCCTCATTAGATAGTCCCCACCACTGCTCAAAATAATTAGCAATAAATCTTTCCCCCAATGGTTCCTCCCAAGTATGCAAAACCAAATGGCTCACATCATGAGAAAGTGGAAGGTGTAAGTGGAAACCTTCTTGCTGGAAAAATGCCTCCTCAAGGTAAGTGATATTATGAAAATTTGGGATATCCATCCCAATAAGAGACTCCCATACCCATGCTATCATCCAAATGAAATGAGAAATCCTAGGTAGCTCATCAAATAAATTCTCAACCCCCGGTTCATGTAATGCATTGGGGTTGTATCGGGAGATTAGATTTTTCCACCCATGTTTCTCTCTCCATTTATGATATGTATGGGGCTGTTGCTGATCTTGGGCTAAAATATTATGGTCTCCAAGAATATCCCAAGTTACCCCACTAATCAAAACATCCATGACGTTCCTCTCCTAAGAACTCAATTTCTCCAAATGGATCCTCCCACATGAAGACAAGAGATATAGTGTGGAAATCATGGTTTTCCCATTGTTTTCCTAAAATATGCAAAATATGAAGTATGGAGAATCATACTCCCAATGGGAACGTCCAAATCTTGTGCCATCCTCCCAACAAAGCTTCCCATAAAAATAAGAACATCATCAATATTGGCAGCAAAAACAAATAAAAAAAAGTTGCCATATGACAACCGGGAGGTGGATCATAGTCCCACATTTGGAACCAGCACAGTGCATCCCCTTCCTGCCTCAAAACAAAGTATAAAAAATTTCTTTTCAGCCACTTTTTTTCTGCCACAATCATCCTACAAGATGGGATAATAAAATTAAAATTTGGTGCCAATGGTGCACACCAAGAATCATGTGGAATCTCCCAAAACCCACCAATAGAATGGCCAAAATAAATGCTACAAGTGGCCTCAAGTACATCAAAATAAAATATACAATAAGGAATTATCATCCTTTACACAATATGCTACTCACAAAAATTAGAGTACAAATCATAATGCATAAATGTACATCCTTTATTATGTACCTTGGTCATTAAGTTGAAATGGCTCAACTTAAAGTTCTCCTTCACTCTCAATGAGTAGGGAAGTGGTTGTGACAACCTCTCCATCATCATCCGGGCTATGTATCTCTCCATATGCTGATATACATCTTTTTGTATGCCCCTCCAAGTGAACTCCTCCATCAAGGAATGATATGCATCAAATTGCATGGAAAGAAAGTCCACATGTGTTGCATGTAACAACTTCTCCTTGAGCTCAAAATCTGTAATCAAGAAGACTCTTCCATAAGAATATATGACCCCATAATCCACCATGTATCTATCATCTCCCTCTAGGTCATCAAGAATCATGCAAGCACCAAGATCCTTGGGGTAATCTACCAAAAGTTGAGACCTCCAATATGGATCAATCCTCCTAAGAAACAACTTTGTAGATCTGAAATGTGAAGCTCCCCATATGTTTTTGTCTTTTCCTTTAACATCCCTCATGCCAAAGTCATCCTCCAAAGTGCTGCCATGCCCATCATGCAGTTTCTCATGCTTAAGTAGAAGTGGTGGCCTTTGAAATTTGGACTCCCATGAGAAGCTACCATCCAAAACGAACCTCCTGATCTTGGCCAATGTAAGCATGAGTGGCCTCCATCTACTCCAATATATGGAGGATTCCTTCCTCAAGGGAAGTACCCTCTATTTCTCCAAATAAATGGGGAAACTCCCTTGCACCATGGTGGTGCCATCCTCCATCAGTTCCACAACTTCTGTTAGCGTAGAATATGCAGTGAGACTGGGTAATGTTGAAAATGGGAGAGTGTATCCCTCCTCCTTGAGTCTATCCCAGACTTGTGTTGCGTCATGTTCTCCCAAGGTTGTCACCCCTCAGGAACCAATGAGTGGTGAGCCCAAATGTTAAGGACTTCTCCTCATCTCCTGATCTAGTGGTCTCCTAGGTGGCATTACTCCATGTAATGAGACATCAACATCAAGAGTAGACTACATATATGAATGGACGACTTTGTCCTTGTCCTCACTGCGAAAATCAGTCTGCCTCTTCTATGCATCAATATTCTGAAATAGGAAGGGGCGTGTGCTCTCAATCATATGATATTGTTCATCCTTCCCATCTGCTTCTTTCATCTTCTGAATCTCACCATATAACAATGGTGACACATGTTTCTCATGGAATGTGCCCCGATCCCTACATGTGATATTCTTTGGAATTCCTTGTGAACGTACAAGAATTCCTTCTGTTGGAAAAAGTGATTCATCTTCCTTTTCATGAGGTGCTATATATGCTCTGGATATTACAACATTTTTTCCTCCAGCCTTCTCTTCCTCTTCAATATGAATGGGAGTCACCTTATCAATAAGAGGATCCTCTTTTGAAAAAGGGATCTCCATGTCCTCTTTACCAGGAGAATGACATAGGGAACTTGCCTCTAGAAAGGGATCATGCAAGATGTTATACTCCTCAATATTTTTTTGAAATGGAGTAGAGTTTAGAGATCCTTCCAACCCATGCATAGGTTTTGTTTGTTTTGGTTTGACTATCTCCACCAAAGGTGTTTCAGAATGTTTTTCATCAAGATTTTCTACTACCCTTCTATTGAACCTTACATAAGTAGATGTATTTTTATTTTTTAATGAAAAAGACTCAAATAACCACCAAGCATAAGCCTTACCCTCAAGATGCAGTGCTTCTACTTTGATGGCTTCATTCTCTGAAACTTGGTGTTGTTGCAAGTAGGTGTCTAGCTCCTCCACCCGAGCCCTACCTAAACATTTAGGTGAACCATCAAAAGTAGATAGAAATAATCTACCCACATCATTCTGCTTGCACCTTCTGCTTCTTTCCTCCTTATTCTTGCAAAACCCTTGAAATTTTATGTTATCTTTGAACCTCTTAGATTGGGACTCATACTCTTTCAAATAATCACTAAGAGTCTCCTTCTTTGGCATATCTTCTTTCTCCATTTCTCTTGCAGTAAATATGGGCATAAGACTGTGTTGTGGATCATAATGTGTGGTTGCATACTAACACCCATATGTAAAAATCTAGGGTTTGCTTCATATTCAAACCCCCTTGGATATTTTCTACACATATCCCTTCTCATCCTCTTGATATCTCCCTTGATGCTCTGCATAGTTTGAAAAAGAAGCTTTGAGAGCTCCTCTTCCTCTATTCCTCCAAATAATGGAGTAATTTCTTTATTTTTTCCATACATCTCCTCTTCTTGTGATAAGCTTCTCCTTATGTTTACATATTGGCTGAATGCACAGGCTGAGCCAAGATTATGCTCTGATACCACTGTAGTATTCCCAAATGAGGAATGCAGCAATATAACTCATAAAATGAAAGAAGCAGAAATTATTTAACACATGAAACCATGAGATCAATATGGATTCCTAACATTATGTATTTATAATATAAAATACATACAAAATAGTGAGGCACAGATCATATACAATGAGGAGACAAGCCTCCAATAAGAAATTACTCTCAACTATAAGTTGTTGTCACAACACAAAATGCCAGAGAGAAACTACAACGCAATCATATTAAGCATAACTACAGCTGGAGATGATACAATGATTTAAATTACTAATATATGCCCCAATAGAATCTAAACATATAGATCCAGGCACTAGATCATCTTTCCAAGACAACCCAATAGGGTTTCCGGAAAATGCACCCAATGTGCCACTGTAAGTTGTAGCCCTAGGGCTGAAGATTTGCTTCAACAATTGAAATGAGAATATATGGCTGAAGCTGATGTAGAAACCTATAACCCTTCTCCAATAGATCCTATGGATCAAAGAATTCCTAATCCACTGAATAAATCACCTCCCAAAATAACCACTCCAACTGCCCCTGCAAAAGTGCACCAAATTTTTCCCTCGCAAAGAGCAACAAAAAATGAAATGGAAGTTTTGAAGAAAGGCGTGGAAGCTAAGTGGATGGTTTGAAGAAAGGTATGGAAGCTAATATGGATGGCATGGAAGCTGGCATGGAAGCTAAGATGGATAACATGGAAGAAAAACGAAAGACAACATGGAAAACATGAAGAATGATCTAAAAGCGGACATGGAAGGTTTGACAAAGTTGATACAAGAAATGTTTCCTAATGGAGAAAATATAGTAGAGGAAACTCATGATGAGACAAATATAAATGTTAATCGTGATTTCATAAACTTCGATGTTGGATGGAATAACGACCATATTCCTAAGATGGATATGAGGAACTTTTATTGCAAGGATCTCGTAACATGGATACTACAGATGGAGCAATATTTTGATCTCAATAATGTGAAAAACACACAAAAGGTACGCATTGCAAATTTACATTTAGAACAAAATACATTTGTATGGTATCAATGGCTTCTATCCCGTAAAAAAAATGTCACTTGGTCATTTTTTATGGAGGAAATGATAGAACATTATGAGGATACAAAGAGAAACACTTTCTTTATCCAATTGATAAATATGAAACAAAAGGGTTCAGTGGTGGAGCACATTGAGGACTTCCAAAAAGTGAATATAAGGGTAACTGATATTCCAGAGGAACACAGGGTTGATGTCTTCATAGGGAATTTAAAAGATAACATCCAACATGAAGTTCCCCTTTGGGAACCTGATTCATTGGAGAAGGCATTCAGGTTGGCAAGAAAAATTGAATGTAAAATTATGGCGACAAGGAAGGCTACCACTCACATCTATAAAGATGGAAGTGTTTCTACTCCTAGACTTCCACAACTAGACTTCCACAGCCTACAAGGTTGACACCACAAAAATTGGAAGAAAAAGGAACAAAAGGGCTTTGCTATAGTTGTGATAGCAAATACACTAAAGGTAAAAAGTGTTATGAGAAAAAATTATTTTACATAGATTGTGAAGAGGAGGAATAAAATGAACAAGAAAATTCAAAAGAAGAGGATATACATGAGGAACCAACCCTAGAAGAACAAGAAATTAGTTTTACCATATCGTGTAATGCATTGGTGGGAATTACTACTCCTCAAACTCTCAAGATAGAAGGAAATATCAAAAAGAAAAAGGTAATAGTGTTGATTTATTCGAGTAGTACCCATAATTGTATTCATTGTAAGGTAGCCAAGGAATTGAATTATTTCCTATACCCAACACCAGAATGTCAAGTGATGGTTTCTAATGGAGGAACTATAAATTGCTCTAGAAAATGCCTTAATATCAAGCTAACCATGGGGGAATATGTATTGAATAGTCCAATGCTTTCCATTCCATTGGGAGGTGTTGATGTTGTACTAGGAGTACAATGGTTACAATCTTTGGGAACGGTAGCTTTTATTTTCAAGAAATTTTCTCGATTTTTTTTTTCAGAAGGGAAGGAAGTCAAATTATGGGGTATCACATGGAAGCCGAGAAAGAGAATAAGCTCTAATGTCATGAAAAATCTTCTGAATAAATAAGAAAGAGGCGTAATTTGACAATTATTCTCACTAGAATTTCCAACATCAAAATCATCTATTTATCCAAATCTTTAAAAAGTCTTGGAAAATCATTCCAAGGCATTTGAAACTCCCAAATGAATCCCACCTATTCTTGATCATGATCATGCTATTCATTTGATTCCAGGAAGTTTCCGCCAAACATCAGGCCTTAGAGATATCCTTATGTCCAAAAGAGTGAAATTGAATGTATGATTGCAAAAATGTTAGAGGCTAGTATAATTCAACCTAGTGAAAATTATTTCTCTACTCTAGTAGTATTAGTGCACAAGAAGGACAGATTATAGGGAGCTCAATAACCTCACTATTAAAGATAAATTTCCCATTCTTGTGATTGATGAATTATGGGATGAATTACATGGAGCGATTTATTTTACCAATTTGGACCTTCATTCAGGATATCATCAAATTAGAATGAAGACTAAATATATTCCAAAAGCAGCATTTCGAACTCGTGAGGGTCATTATGAATTTTTGTTCATGCCTTCTGGCCATCCCAATGCGCCTTCTACATTTTAAGGGTTAATGAATTCCATTTTAAAACCCTTCCTTAGAAAATTTTTGCTTGTATTTTTTGATGATATAATAATCTACAATAGGTCTTGGAAGGATCATGTTCAACATGTTGATAGGGTGCTAAAACTATTGGAGTAGAAACAATTATATGAAAAAATATCCTAATTTTCATTTGGATTAGAAGAGGTGGAATATCTGGGTCATATTGTATCTCACCAGGGTGTTAAGGTAGACCCTAACAAAACTAAATCCATTAAGGAATGGAAAGTCCCCACAACCATAAAGAACTTGCGAGGATTTCTCGGGTTAATAGGGTATTATCACCAGTTTGTTAATAATTATGGGAGAATAGCAGCACCTCTAACAAAATTATTGAAGAAAGATGAATTTTCATGGACTCCTGAAGCCACTAAGGACTTTAAACATTTGAAAGAGGCAATGTGCCTAGCACCAGTCTTAGCTACGCCAGACTTCACAAAAACCTTTATTGTGGAATGTGATGCCTCAGGAAATGGAATTGGTGTTGTTTTAATGCAAGAAGGAAGACTCATTTCTTTTGAAAGTCATCCAATCAAAGGAAAGTATTTACATAAATATATTTATGAGAAGAAAATGTTGGCAATACTACTTGCATTGAAGAAATGGCGACCTTACCTAATGAGAAGACACTTCAAGGTAAAAACTGATCATGATAGTCTTAAATGCTTTTTGGAACAAAGACTATCTTCAGAAGAGCACAAAAATGGGTCACAAATATGTTGGGTTATGACTTTGAAATCATCTACAAAAAAGCGAAGCTAAATGTTGTTGGAGATGCACTCTCAAGAAATGATGAAGAGGTGGAAGCATTTCTTTGTGCCATTTCTATTATCCAACCAGATTGGATAACCAAAGCAAGGGATGAATGGAAGAAGGATGAAGAAGTGTGGACACTCATGCAAAAGTTGCAGCAATATCCTAGTATGTGTCATACATTTAGTTGGAAAAATGATTCCTTATGGTACAAATATCGCTTACATATTTGTAATAATTTCCAACTAAAACAAAAGATTCTTTTGCAATTGCACACTTATCCTTTAGGAGGACACTTAGAAATTTTAAAAACGTACCATAGGGTGAAGAAAGATTTTTTTTGGGATTGCCTTAAATCTCATATTCAAAAGTTTGTGGCAAAATTCTTGGTTTGCCAAGAAGATAAAGTTGAGACAATTAAGACCCCAGGTCTTCTACAAACTTTATCCATACCAAGTCAATGTTGGGAGGAGATTTCAATGGATTTTATCATAGGTTTACCTAAGTCTGAAGGAAAGAGTGTCATCACGGTGGTAGTTGATATGCTTACCAAGTGTGTACACCTTTGTGCATTATCTCATCCATTTAATGAAAGTATAGTTGTTTTTAGCCTATGACCACACACATAGGGGAGAAGGAGAAAGGAAGGAAAATCTTAACTGTCATAAGAGCTTTGAAGGAATCAATCTGCATTTTAGTTCAGAAGAAAGGGGAAAGTGTAGCTGATAAGGCTCAATGGTGAGAAAACTCCATTTCCACCCTCATTCATCTCATTTATTCCTCTTTACCTTTAGCTACCCTCTCTTACCCTTCATTTTCCATTTTATAAAGTCCCTCTCTACATTTCTTCATTTACATCACCGCTCCTCGCAAGTCTTAACCTTTATATATTAAGACTTACCAGAACGTATCTTGCTGCCAATGTGACTTGGTGGGACCCACCCAACCTTGATAAATCACCCAAATCCACATGCAAACACTCATGTTCTGCATTTTACTTACCTGTCACATTTTCGCACTTTCCAGCATCTATCACATCACATGTCTCATATTGCATAGTTGGGTCCTGTTAGGCCTCTGTAGTTTTCAAGATTGGAAAATACAAAGCTGCAGAGCCTACATATGAACCACTTTGGGATTCTAGGATATAGCCCTCTTGAATTGAGAGAGGTATCTCTCTATATGTGTGTAAAGATGTGATCTTTATGGCTTGAAAATGTGATTTTAGGCTAGTTATTAAGAACAAGGGCTTTTGTTTGTTTGGTTGGGTATGATATTTAATTGAGTGGAAAGTCCTAAAAACTAAATGGTTTCAAAGGGGTGAAGGTATGAATAATCAAAACAAGGTTCAGCTGATAAGATAGGTATGAAACAACACTTAATCCATTGGGATATGGAGTCATAAGAGGTTTTAATTGTAAAACAGTTTTAAAGAGTGGTCCATGGGGCAAGTCATTTATAACAAAGGATCTTTTAGATTAAATGATGGAATGGAACATTGAAAGTGTTGTGAAAGTGGAAGAAGCCAATAATTTCAACAAGGATTTATCAACTTTCCAAACAAGAAAAATCCTTTCTAAGTAATTGTTTGAAACCAGCCAAAGGACAGGGCTAACCATAGACTTCTTTGGACAAGCTTGTATTAAAGCTAACTTATCAGACAAACAATCCACTAATCCACATGACTACTTTCAGAAAGGATGAAAACATATAAGAAAACAAAGTGTAGCTTAAGATCAAGTAAGATATCACTAAAATCTAGGCCTGCTTTCAACATACTCTTAGGGAAACTTTCAAACAACCTTTGGAGAAAGAACTAGAAGACAGGGAAAACCGTAAACTTTCCTAGTCCAAATCTACTTAGCATGTAATGAAAATAGCATTCAAGAACTTCTTTTCAAGTTTAGCACTTCAAGACATGGACTAACCAAAATTCCTTGATAATGTTTACACTTAATTTATGTCATTCTTAAATACACAAAGGAGGAAAACATAAAGATAAAGCTTATCAGTGAGAGTAGGGTACCTTTAAGAGTAAATACTAGCTCTATATTTACTGTTCTTTATTAGAGAAAAATGGACATTTTTATGGAAAACATAAGAAGGAAAACAAGTACAATGAGAGGTACATCACCAATGGTGAGGACCAGGATCCCATGAATCAACTTGTGTATTGATGTCAATCCAGTTACATACTTCAAGTCCAATGTTTTAGCATAGCAACAACTTCTCTTCTCAGCCTAACTTCTTTGATTAGAAAACAGAGCTTCAAAGCCTTTGAAAATTATTTACATGTAGAAATTTTGAGCAGCAAGTATTACATCAAAGTCCAACCCTCAACAATGTGCTCCTCAAGGAGATTTTATAAGAAAATGAGGAGGTGGAATAAAAGGAAGGGTCTATAGGTTCAATTAATACAAGTTAATGCTTCTCTACCTTTGAGGGGCTCAATAGAGAAGATTTCTGATATTTTCCATATATTAATTGGTTTTCATTTAATTTTTAGCTACTTAGCAGATTTTTTTGACTTTAAACTCTTTCAGACAGGCTGGAAATAACTTTGGCTCTCTTTAACAAAATATCACTGATTAAGGCAATTACTATTCCTTCTTTTGATTTATTGAGGTTGCAGGTGGCACTTTTAGTAGTTGAAGAAGATAAATGGCCTCTGATGTGGCAGTGGAGGCCTCTTTTACTGATATTTTTCTCTGTTTATCTTTAGACATTTTTTATTTTATTTTGGTCTGTGTTTAGGCTTAATTAGCCTTGATTCTTCGTCTTTGGGTCTTAACTCCTTAACATTGTCTTTATCTCTTTATTTGGTGGATTAAAACTCTGATCTTCAAGATTTGGCTTTAATCCCTTTATTGTTGATTAAAATATTTAATATTCACTTATGCTTTGATCTTCATCTTTGACATTGATACTCTTTCATTAATTGATGCTGATTGTGTTTGTTGTTTACAGGTGCGCAGAGGGTTTGCATAGGTGGTTGTCTGCTGTTGGAGGGTTTCATAGAGGGTCAGGGATCATGATCCACCGATGCAATTGAGAGCCTGAAACCCTACTGGTTCCTTTCGTTGTTGATTTAAGCCATAGAATCGTCATTCTGGGCTGAACTAGTCACCTGTCTGTGACTGTGGAAGTATACAGAACAACATCATTTAAACCCTGCAAAACACAAAAACTCATTAAGAAAACCTACGGGAATAATGGTAAAAATGCGTTGGAGGGTGTATGGAAGTGGTTAGGAGCTGTGAGAATGAAGGGTGATTATGCAGGCGAAGACGTCCTGTGGAGAAAAACGGGCTAAAAACACATTTTAAACCATTTCTGGCACGATTTGGCAGAAGTGGTTTTGGGAAAACCATTAATGGTTTTCGCATTTCATTTGGGGGGGTAGGCGATATTTCCTGAAAAAATGCAATACCATACATCGATCGACACCTGTCCCTTCGAATACTACCCATTTCGCAAAAAAAATTGGCGTTAAACTTTATATGCAAAAATTTTGCGATATGCATCGTCAGCCGTTGGATCGGAGGCTCCAAATCCAACGGTGTGGAAAAAATGCGATATGAAAGATGCAAGGGCGGAGGTGATGGTGGGACCGGCATTTTTTTTTGTCGCATAGTAGAAATATTAAGTGGCGGGGTAAAGTTTAAGTGAAAATTTGGTTTTATCAGGTTAAGTCGCGACCGTAAGATTTCTCAGATGGATGGTCGAGATTTAATAAAGAGGCAGAGGTTTTTAACGAGAGAAAAGGTAAGGCAGATGAAATGGGAAGAAGGATGGGGCCTGATGGCCGTTGATCTGCAGAGATCAACGGTCCATACTTGCTTTCAAAATTATACATCGGGAATGAAAAATATTAGGGAAATAAGTTTTGGGAAAGGTTTTTTAAGCCTTTAAGCGCCCATTTGCGAGGCTTTGGGTCATATGAAGGTAAGGTGCTAAAGGAAATAAGCCCTCAGGGGCTTAAGAACCTCATGATGTAGAAAAGTGATTTTGGGCCCAAAAATAGTGTTTTTCAAGCCAAAATGAGGGTTCTGATAGGTGAAAGAAGGAATTTTCAAACCAAATAAAGAGAAATAGAAGGTTTAAAAATGGATTTAGGGTGATTTAAAGGTTAGATGAAGGTTTATAGAGGGATTTCATGGAGGAAACAAGGATGAAAAATGGAATTTTGTCGGAGTGAACTGAAGAGATAAATGGTGGAAAATGGAGTTTTAGAAGCAGTTTTTTCTCTTGGTAAACAACAAGGTTATTGAGGATTAATAGTGAAACAATAGTGAAGATTATCTCGAAGGGTAATTAACATCATAAGACTTCAAGAACTCACAATTTGGACATGAAATTGTTTCTTGAAGGCCTAAAAATATTTAGCCACCATTTGATATGGAAAATTTTTATTGGTGGCTAACAGTGGCTCCACATGGGGATGGTATCCTCTTGAAGGTGTCAAGAACTTCAGACAATCTTCTCTAGAAGTTGATCAGTGCCTTGCACTTTGATAATATTTTTATCATCTTCTAACAAAAATGATTAGAACTTGTCACATCAGCAGAAAAATATTTCCCAAACATCTACCTACACAACCTACTTCCTAACATTTTTTCTTCTTTGAGAGTGCATTTGGACTAGCAAACTCTCTTCATCAACATTTTATTCTTTTGAAAATAGGAAACTAATCTATTTCTACTCTTATTTCACCATGAACTCAGTTTAAACAGTTGAGTTCATAAATTCTCTACCTAACTAATATCTGTCAGGATTAGACTGTCTGACAGACCTTTATTCTCTAAATTCTAAAACAGGAAATTTAAAAGCAGCCAAGTCAGGATTAAGCATTCTAACTTGCTCTGGGTCTATGGCATAAAAAAAAGGTGCACATAGACTAAAATTTGTAGAAAATTTAAAGCAAAAAACTGAAGGCTTAAGATTTGAAAATAAAAAATATCCTTCATTATTCCACAGCTGTGGTTTTGATTTTGTTTGAGCTGTCTTCTCTTTCTTTTCTGGTTCAAGTTTTGAGCATATTAGAACTAGTTCTTGATCAATCTCATAGGTTCAAGTTTTGAGCTTGTTTTGAACCTTTATTTTTCTATCCTAATCTACCTTACTGATAAGCCAAGATTGAGTTGTTTGGAAAATCTGATTCACTAACCTATCAGCAGTAAATTGAAAAGCTAATTAGTCATGATTAGGCTGTATGACTAACTAGAGGTGTGTTTTTAGGAGTGGCATTTGAGCTTTCACACTTTTAAATTTTGTTTATCTTTTTTGGTATGGGGTTATACCTTTCTTATTTTCATTATTCCCTCTTTTATACTTTTATTGCTTTTGTATTTTTCTTTTTCCTTGAAAGCAAAAATCAACAACTAACTAAATGCTCAAAGGTTGAGCTTTATTGTAATTCCTATCTAACCTACTCTAATATTGGAATATTTATATTTTTATCTTACAAACTCTCTTTTCCAATACATATAGTAAATCATATGGTTCCATGACTGGTCTTTGCTCATATTTTTGAGCATGTAGGACAAACATGGGCATTCCCATGTTTTTGGTTTCTTGGTAGCAGCTCTGAAAAATTTTGTTGCACTTGGTGATATACTGTTGTTTGCAATCTTTATCCCTTCTTCAGATGTCTTCAGGAAATCAACATAGGGATCTTGAAATAATGTCTGGTTAAGAGTATCTGGAAGATGTGTTTCAAGTAGGATTATCTCTGTTTTCTTCACTAGATCAGGACAAATATTCTCTTGAGAAAGAAAAGCTTCCTCATCTTCATTATTATCTGAACTGGAGGACTCATTATATTTGGCAGTGTTGTCCTCTTGAAGTCCCGAGATATTCTGATTTTGGGGGCTGAGCTCTGTGAAGAGGTTATTATATTCTTGAACAGGGGTATGTTCACTTGTTTCTTCTTTTTCAAGGGAAGGCTTCTTGGTTTCAACTTGCTCAAAAATTTCTTCATTGTTTTCCTCCTCATCCTCTGAGTTGAAAGGCTGTTGATTCCAAATCACATGGAAACTATTACTGATGGTCTGAGATGAAGTAGAGTAAAAATCCAACGAATCTTTACTTACTTCTAATCTTTCATAACTTTCTTCATCAGTATCATAAATAGTGTGCACTGGCTCATTACTTCTTTGAAGGAACTTCTCTTCCTCCCATAAATCTGCTAATGATGGTACTGTAAGATTAAATTCTGTTTGGGGAGCATCATCACTAGATAGATCAAAGTTAGGAAAATCATAAATATAAGTAATATTACCAATCAAACATACTGGGTTATTAGCAGGTCTTTCTTTATTTTGATCTACAAAAGAACTTTCTAAATCTGTACAAAAAAGTTCTCTATGTGAATGGGCAAGAGTATTTGTTTTGCAAAAAGTTTTAGAGACTGGATGCTTATTAATAGTCTGATCTATCTCTTTTTCTATCAAAGGGGAAGATGTTTCTATGTTCCTTCGAATATGAGTACAATAGTTCTCTGTCTCTTGTGAAGACTGATTTTGAGGCTGGATGTCTTCTTGACCCTCAGCTATAAGGAATGATGAATCATTGTTCATGATTGCAAGAATATCCTGAGGAATTTCTTTTGTTCCTTGATTGATTTCTTCCTCAATTTATTCATCTATATTCTTATAATTTTTCAATAAGATATTAAACTCATGAATGGCTGTTAAAATATCTTCAAGATGTATTTCTTCCAAATCCTCATCATTGTCTATAATGTGTTGGGTGATGTTTTATGATGGATCATAATGTAGTTCACCCCATGATAATGATGTAGTTTTTCTTTTATAGTTCTCATAAAACACAACCATTCATACCAATCCCTAGCTTCTCCTTCTAATGTCAGCATAAAAATTTTCATAAGGCAGTCTTCATGCCATTCCACTTTCAACCTCCATACATGTATATGAAATTTGATGCGATGTAATAAAGGGTCATCAAACTTTTCACTTTGAAAAACAGGTAGTTTGTCATCCCAATTCACCTGGGGCATCTTATGTGGAAACCCAAAGATATGATCTCTAGTCAGTGGGGCATATCTTCATTGTATCCTTGGAATCATGTTTGTAAATTAGGAAAGAGGTCATTGTGTCTACTCAACCAGTTCAGAGTCTTCTACCAGTGGAGTCATTTGGTATTTTGGGACTTGTAGAGTGTGGAGTCACCAGGTGGAAATTTTTTAGCTTTTATAGAGGTAAAATGTTTTATGGTTCCACCACCATTTTTTATTATGAAGCCAATATGAAATGTTTTTGGTGAGTTTTTTTTTCAATCCTATGGGTTATGAGAGTGTCCTAAATCTATTTCAACACTTAGCTATGGTGATGAGACAAAGAGAGTTTACTCTTATGGCTTACCTAGATGATTCCTTCAAGGTCTTATAAAGCTCTATGAGAATCCTAAGGGTTACTTAGTTTTTCACTGATTCAAATAAGTCCTATCATGATTACCACCATGCTTGGTAGTGCTTGAAGAAAGCTACTTTTACTACATTGAATATTGAGTGTTGTGTTTTAAGGATTTTACTCAGAATTCCCCAGCGGAGTCGCCAAAATGTTAGGTCTCTGTTGTTTGCAAGATTGGAAAATAAAATGCTACAAAGCCTACATATGAACCACTTTGGGATTCTAGGATCTAGCCCTCCTGAATCCAGAGAAGGATCTCTCTATATGTGTGTAAAGATGTGATTTTTATGGCTTGAAAATGTGACTTTAGGCTAGTTATTAAGAACAAGGGCTTTTTCTTGTTTGGTTGGGTATGATCTTTAATTGAGTGGAAAGTCCCAAAAATGAAAGGGTTTCAAAGGGGTGAAGGTTTGAATAATCAAAACAAGGTTCAGCTAATAGGATAGGTATGAAACAACACTTAATCCATTGGGCTATGAAGTCATAAAAGGTTTTAATTGTACAGCAGTTTTCAAAAGTTTTCCATGGGGCGAGTCATCTATAACAAAGGATATTTTAGATTAAATGATGGAACGGAACATTAAAAGTGTTGTCAAAGTGGAAGAAGCCAATAATTTCAACAACGATTTATCAACTTTCCAAACAAGAAAAATCCTTTTTAAGTAACTATTTGAAACTAGCCAAAGGACAGGGCTAACCATAGACTTCTTTGGACAAGCTTGTATTAAAGCTAACTTATCATAAAAACAATCCAGTAATCCACATGAATACTTTCAGAAAGGATGAAAACATATAAGAAAACAAAGTGTAGCTTAAGATCAAGTAAGATATCATTAAAATCTAGGCCTTCTTTCAGCATACTCTTAGGGAAAATTTCAAACAACCTTTGGAGAAAGAACTAGAAGATAGGGAAAACCATAAACTTTCCTAGTCCAACTCTACTTAGCATGTAATGAAAATATCATTCAAGAACTTCCTTTTAAGTTTAGAACTTCAAGACATGGACTAACCAACATTCCTTGATAATTTTTACACTTAATTTAAGTCATTCTTAAATACACAAAGGAGGAAGACATAAAGATAAAGCTTATCAGTGAGAGTAGGGTACCTTTAAGAGTAAATCCTAGCTCTATATTTTCTATTATTTGTCAGAGAAAAATGGACAATTTTATGGAAAACATAAGAAGGAAAACAAGTACAATGAGAGGTACATCACCAATGGTATAGACCAGGATCCCATGAATTAGCTTGTGTATTGATTTCAATCCAGTTACATACTTCAAGTCCAATGTTTCAGTACAATAACAATTTCTCTTCTCATCCTAACTTCTTTGATTAGAAAACAGAGCTTCAAAGCCTCTGAAAACTATTTACATGCAGAAAGTTCGAGCAGCAAGTATTACATCAAAGTCCAACCCTCAACAATGTGCTCCTCAAGGAGATTTTATAAGAAAATGAGGAGGTGGAATAAAAGGAAGGGTCTCTAAGTTCAATTAATACAAGTTAATGCTTCTCTACCTTTGAGGGGCTCAACAAAGAAGATTTCTAATATTTTCCATGTATTAATTGGTTTTCATTTAATTTTTAGCTACTTGGAAGATTTTGTTGACTTTAAACTCTTTCAGACAGGCTGGAAATAACTCTGGTTGTCTTTAACAAAATATCACTAATTAAGGCAATTACTATGCCTTCTTTTGATTTATTGAGGCTGCAGGTGGCACTTTTAGTAGTTGAAGAAGATAAATGGCCTCTGATGTAGCAGTGGAGGCCTCTTTTACTGATATTTTTCTCTGTTTATATTTAAACAATTTTAATTTTCTTTTGGTTTGTGTTTAGGCTTAATTAGCCTTGATTCTTCGTCTTTGGGTCTTAACTCCTTAACATTGTTTTTATCTCTTTATTCGGTGGATTAAAACTCTTATCTTCAAGCTTTGGATTTAATCCCTTTATCGTTGATTAAAATATTTAATCTTCACTTATGCTTTGATCTTCATTTTGACACTGATACTCTTTCATTAGTTGATGTTGACTGTGTTTGTTGTTTATAGGTGCAGAGAGAGTTTGCATAGGTGGTTGTCTGCTATTGGAGGGTTTCATCGAGGGTAAGGGATCATGATCCACCAATGCAATTGAGAGCCAAAAACCCTGCTAGTTCCTTTCGTTGTTTATTTAAGCCATAGAATCGTCATTCTGGGCCAAACTGGTCACATGTCTGTGACTGTGGAAGTATACATAACAACATCATTTAAACCCTGCAAAACACAAAAACTCATTAAGAAAACCTGCGGGAATAGTGGTAAAACTGCGTTGGAGGGTGTATGGAAGTGGTCGGGAGCTTTGAGAATGAAGGGTGATTATGTAGGCGGAGAGGTCCGGTGGAGAAAAACGGGCTAAAAACACAATTTAAATTTTTTCTGGTGTGATTTGGCGAAAGTGGGTTTGGGAAAACCATTAATGGTTTTCACATTTCATTTGGGGGGGTGGGCGGTATTGCCCGAAAAAACACGATACAATACATCAGTTGACACCTGTCCCTTCAAATACTGCCCATTTCGAAAAAAAAATTGGCGTTAAACTTTATACGCAAAAAAATTGTGATATGCGTCATCAGCCGTTGGATCAGAGGCTCAAGATCCAACGGCACGGAAAATATGTGATATGAAAGATGCAAGGGTGGAGGTGCTGGTGGGACCGACATTTGTTTTGTCGCGTAGCGGAAATATTAAGTGGAGGGGTAAATTTTAAGTGAAAATTTGGTTTTATCGGGTTAAGTCCTGACCGTAAGATTTCTCAGATGGATGGTCGAGATTTAATAAAGAGGCGGAGGTTTTGAATGGGAGAAAAGGTAAGGCAGATGAAATGGGCGGAAGGATGGGGCTCGATGGCCATTGATCTGCAGAGATCAACGGTCCATATTTGCTTTCAAAATTATACGTTCGGAATGAAAAATAGAAGGGAAATAAGTTTTGGGAAAGGTTTTTTAAGCCTTTAAGCGCATGTTTGCAGGGCTTTGGGTCATATGAAGGTAAGGTGCTATAGGAAATAAGACCTCAGGGGCTTAAGAACCTCATAGTGTAGAAAAGTGATTTTGGGCCCAAAAATAGTGTTTTTTAAGCCAAAATGAGGGTTCCGATAGGTGAAAAAAGGAATTTTCAAACCAAATAAAGAGAAATATAAGGTTTAAAAAGGGGTTTAGGGTGATTTAAAGGTTAGATGAAGGTTTATAGAGGGATTTCATGGAGGAAACAAGGATGAAAAATGGAAGTTTGTGGGACTGAACTAAAGAGATAAATTGTGGAACTGAACTAAACAACAATGAAGATTATCTCAAAGGGTAATTAACATCATAAGACTTCAAGAACTTACAATTTGGACATGAAATTTTTTCTTGAAGGCCTAAAAATATTTAGCCACCATTTGATATGAAATTTTTTTATTGGTGGCTAACAGGTCCCACTTACCCTCCGTGTCACCTACCCTGCCATCACACATCATTCCCCACAGCTTTTAACATTTACCATCCATTTCTCCCAGCTAAATCTTGGGACATGCGATCTGTGGGCGTGGTCCAACCACTGTCCATGCCACCTCACCTCCCCCTGCACTTCACCCATCGCAGGTCTTAACGCTTAACCTCTGCCTCCTCACACATAAAATTTGTGATATGTGATTTGCGGTCGGGTCCCACCTTCCTCTACATCACCTCCTTTATCCCCATGCTTCGTACTTCGCACTGTTTAGATTTTATCTCTACTGCTCCATAGTAAAGGCTTGTGATTATGATGCGGTTTGGTCCCACTATAATACTCCACTCACTGCGATTACACCATTCCTTCACTATCATTGCCATTCCATTACTCACACAATTTCAATCCGCTGGCACGAATACCATTACCGCTAAGCCTTTCGCATATCTCCGTCACCTTCGTTCCATCCCAATGCATTTTAAGACCCGTATTTAGTTCCCTGCCCCCCCTCCACCGCAGCATTTGAAATTTATCGTAGGGGAGGGGGGGGGGGGAGTTTGAACAGGATATTTTTAGTACCATACACTCCTCAACATGCTTTCCTCTAATCATTTCACACTCCCCCTCTCTGATACCACTTACCACATGAGACCCCCCTCCGAAATCTGGATCTCGGTTTTCAAATAAAACATGAGTTTTTCATTGGTGGAGCATGCAGTCACAATTTATGCGGCCCCTCCAAGAGCTCCATACTAGATAATTCAATGTACACAGCGCAACTGACCATTGTGCAACGACAAGTGGAAATCATGAGAGTCAGAGAGTGGAGGATTCCAAACAGTAGATGGAATCACGTGATGAAGTATAAACCGTCTGCCACTTCTCACCGCCCCTTTGAATATTCTGGAATTTGGCCTCCGTGGCTAACTATTTTGCTTATTTTTACTGTTAGATAGTGATGTTTTGCTGGTGAAATCCTGATTTTACCAAATTCTGTTTTGATTTTTATGTTACAGGAGTGATTGTTTGAAGCATGCTCTAATAGTTTGTTAGGATATTTTGGTTTCACTTGTGTGGATCAATCATGACAGAATATTCAATCATAAACCCTCATGGAGAACTCTATATAGAGTGAGTTCTAGGGTGAAACAAAGGTTCTAGAATTTTGAAGAATTTTGAAGAATTTTTCTATAGTTTTGTGTTATTGTGCTCCCTGTGCTCTGAGACACATATTTGGGAGAGTTGTTTAAACTTAATATGAACACAGAGATGATATTTGGATTCCAGATGGAGCAATGAGAAGTATGTATTTTTTTTCTTTTGTTATGAGTAATCTCCTCTTTATGTGTAATCATCTTTCATGCTATTCTACTTCGATGGTTCGTGCAATGTAGGTGTCGATGGTCTGGAATTTTACTCATGAATTTGTGTCTGTATAATGCTCAGGTGTTAATGCTTATTTATTAAGCTTGTTTCACTCCCTTAATTCGTGCTCCATGAACCTCTCTTTTTTTCCATATCTTATTCATATTTTTTTCCTATGAGTTCATAGGGGACACATTCTTCAATCTATTAAGCCTGTCTCTCATGGGTTCCTTCTCCGTCCTCCCTCAACACCTCTGCATATTTTAATATTTTTGTTCATTTTTTTATACTTGTCCCATTTAAAAGCCATCAGTCTCACAACCTCTTGAGCCCTCTCATAGTATAAGGATTCACATGAATAGTCTCCAAGGTCTTATCCATCCATGAACCACCAAAACAATGGTTCTCTTATTCCATATTTTGTTAGAGGAATTCTATACAATTGTTCACATTCAACCTCTGATTTTTAAGATGTCCTAAGCACTGATATTTTGAAACTCAAGGCTATCTATAGGAGCTACAACTTATTTTTGGTGTCATTTCTGGGGAGAAAATTAGAAAACCTTTCCCTAGGATATGACATTACCTTCACCCTTCAACCAGGTGAGCACGAAGGGTCGAGAGTTGCATAGCCCTCACCTTGATGAATCCACTATTATCAAAGTTCAAATCAGGCGCAATCATGGATTAAATCAGACCTCATACCCAATCAGATACTTCTTAGCAGAGAACCCCTTCTGTATCTGATCCTGAAAATATTATATTTAGTATAATCTGGAGGGAGAAGTAGCCCATCCAGCTGATCTAACCTCATTTTCTCTAAAATATTAACCTTCCTCTTCCCAGAAAGATGATATATATGGCCCTGGCTCCACAACCTGTGTACTTGAGTACCCTCCATGAGCCTCTGCTTTAGCCAGTTCAGACATAAAAGACAAAGCCAAATCCATTGATATTTCTTTTCCTCCTTTGCATCCTACTCCAGAGGCCGAAGAAGTTAAAGACGTTACTTCACTTCAGAGATCATTACAGATAAATATCCAAAACTCTACTCAGCATACACCTATTATACCACAGCCAAATCATACTCTGAACTTACTATCACCACCCCTCATGGTTGTGCTTGGCTTCCTCCTCAACGAATATGCTTCATTAGCTTTTCCTCAAGTATTGCATGACATGCCTCAAGATTATCTAAATATTTTGCCTCTGTTTACTAGGGAGGATAGTACTTCGACATAGAAACATATTGAAGACTTATGTGCCTTTGCTGATAATGTGAATGTTGAGCACCTAGATGTGGTGTTGAGGATTTTCATCGAATCCTTGGATGGAGAGGCCCAAAACTGGTTCAAATCTCCTGCTAATAATGCAATTACCACTTGGGAATAAATGGAGAATTTATTCACACTAAAATGATGAGAAAAGAGGGACAATGGATATTTCGTCACCAAGCTCAATGCTTTAAACAAGAGACACAATGAGTATGTGACAGAATTCATAAAGAGGTTAAATAAGCTCTACAATAATATCCTTGTTCAGCTAAAGCCTCCCCAAGCAGCTGCTATGGTAGTTTTCACCCTAAAAGAAAGATCCCGTGAAAACTCCACATCTCTGGATCAAATCCAGACTAATGCCATGGAGGTGGAAGAAAAATTTTCTTCTATTGGTAAATTCAAAGGGAAGACAAAGCATGAGGCCAGAAGAAATATTAGGGAGGAGGCTTCTACTTCTAATCAGAAGAGGGAGACACGAGAGCATAGAATTGAAGAAATGAATAAGTTGATCAAGAATCTCTCGAATAATTTGGTGAAGCTTGAGTATGAGGCTAAGAATCCCTCTCCTCATCCTAACAAAATGATTCCAAACCATTTTTTTAATCCCCAATACTGGAAGCCCCCTCTACAACTGTTACATTGGGAGAGGAACGAGCAGCAAGATCACATCCAACCTCCTCTATACTTATAATGGGAAATGGAGGGACAAGCCGAGGAAGTCACTGAAATCTAAGAAGTTAAATTCCTCTCTTATTCAGAAGATGAAAAAAGTGAAATCAACCTGCAAGAAGAGATAGAAGAGAAGGAAGTCCCCCCAGAGGATCAAGATATTGATAGTTACTGCAGGCAGTTTGTGTAATTCATGCGAGCTCAGCTCCATAAGAAGTATGACCTCAGGTCCTCTAGAAATATAACCCAAGTGCAAGAACAAAATGAAGAGTCAATACCAAGAGAACAGACTCCTTCCAACTCTCCTAGTAAGGGGAAAAATCCTTTAGAAGAGTCTACACATCATAAATCAATTGTGTTCACTTCCACAAAGAAAGGTTTTGATCCTCCCACAAACCAGAATTAATATTCTATATCCTTGAACCTGCCTCATCACCCTAAATAGAAGTCCAAATAATTCATTGCAGAAAAATATCCCAAGATCTTTAACTTCCAAAATAAGCTAGAGAAGTTAAAGAGCCATGTTCCCCTTATCGACCTCCTAAAGCAGCCTTTATACAAAGCCCAACTGTCTCAATTTATGTTTCCCCATAGCGTAGGCCCTCTCTCTGATAGCCTCAATCTCTAAGAGGAAAGACCCATGGTAGTCTTTGGATCTCATGTAGAAGAGTTAGACTCAGCCACTCCCCCTTTCTATGTGTCTCTATTTATACATGACTGGTTACTGCACAACTGCATGCTAGATTTTGGGGCTTCACATAACATATTGCCATTATATGTCATGGAGTGGTTGGGGTTGTAGATTACAAGGCCTTATAAAGATCTGTATTCTTTTGACTCCAAGACGGTAAAGTGATTGGGCATGATAAAATATCTGGTAGTAAACTTGGCCCAAATTCCTGCCATAAGTGTGGTGATGAACATCATTGTCGCTGATATCTCTTCTCGGTTTGGAATTTTGTTGTCCAGATCCTGGGGATCCAAGATTGGAGGGTCCATAAAATTGGACCTCACTTATGCCACTATTCCAATATTTGGTGGGGAGGAAAGAACGCTATACGGTGAATCAAAATTCATGAAAATGGTAAACAATGCCAATGGTTCCACAAATTCTCTAGTATATGTGAAGGAGGGTGAATTCTCTTGTCTTATGCTTGAGGAGGACGAATATTTCCTGCAGGAAATAGATATTTTTCCTATAATAAAGAAGAATCATATGAGCAGAGAGGAAAACAAGATATGGACCTTGAAGTTTGATGGAGCTAATTCATGATAAGGGAATGGGGTTAGGGTACTCTTGATATCATTGGAAGGATGCTTGATTCCCCTCTCCTTAAGGTGGAATTTGAAGCCACTAATAATGTGACTGGATATGAAGCCTTGATAATGGGGTTTCACACAACATGGAATATGAACATACAAAAACTCAAAGTGTTTGGAGATTCAGAGCTTGTAGTGAGACAAGTCAGGAGCCAATGCCAAACTAAACACCTGTGGCTCAAAGCCTACATGAATGAGGTATGGGATTTAGTTGAGAACTTATTTTCTACATTTAATATTTACTTCATGCAAAGGGATAGAAATAGAATGGCAAAATCCCTAGCTATGGCTGCTAGTAATTTTTGCCCCGCGCAGAATCCTTTGCTTAGATATGAGGTTGAATTGTGATACCTCCCTTCCATTTCGAACAACATAAAGCATTAACAAGTCTTCGAAGATGAATACCAGGTCTAGTGTTTCATGGAAACGGTAAGTGAATTTTCAAATATGGTAATCGATTCAGTCTCTGAGGATGACAACAAAGAATCAAGAATAAGGTGGGAAGAGACACTGGTTGGAAAACGTGTTCTACAATTAAAAGGGAATGTCATCCCCAGGGGGTTTGTGCCATTGGAGAGATTGTTTGAAAAAAATGACATCCTAGTAAACCCCAAAAAAATTACCCTAGATAGCCTATCGGGGATGTGAATCTTGGAATAGAAGAAGATCCAAAGATGGTGAAGTTGTCAAAATGTGTTCCTGAATAATACCAAGGTCAGTATCTCAGTTTGTTCCAATCATATAAAGAATTCTTCGCTTGGTCATACCAGGATCTCTAAGACTTTTGACATAGACATTATACATCACAAGATCCCTCTAAAGGAAGACACAAAGCCTCATAAGGAGAAGTTGAGACAGATCCACCCCCTTCTCCTCCCAGCTATCGAGAAGGAAATAAATAAGTTGTTGCAAGCCAAGATCATTATCCCTTTAAGATACTTCGAATGGGTGGAGAACCTCATGCCGATAAGAAATAAGAATGGTGAAATCATACTCCACGTGGATTTTCACAATCTGAATAGAGCCTCACTCAAGGATAGCTATCCCCTCCCAAAGATGGATCACATCCTGCAAAAGGTGGTGGGATCCTCTCGCATGTCCATGATGGATGGCTTCTCAGGATATAATTAGGTGGCAGTGCTCCCTGAAGACCAGAAGAAGATGACATTCACCACGCCTTGGGGGACCTTCATGTATGCCCAAATGCCCTTTGGCCTGATAAATTTTGGTGCTTCATTCCAACATGTGATGGAAATTGCTTTCATAGGAGATAAAAATGGGTTTGTGGTTATTTACCTAGACGACATCATCATATTTTCAAAGAGTGACGTTGAACACATAAAGCACCTTCGACGAACCTTTGAAAAATGGTGCAGGTATGGCTTGTCTTTGAATCCTCAAAAATCCATGTTTGCCTTGGAGGAAGGAAAGTTGCTGGGGCACATAGAAAATAAGGAGGGAGTGAAGATCGACACGAAGTCGATAGAGGTTATAGATGACATTCCCTTACCTAGAAACAAAAAAGAGGTACATGTGTTCGTGGGAAGAATAAATTTCCTCAGAAGGTTCATTCCCAAATATGTTGAGATTTTCCAAAACATCACTGGGATGCTGAATATAAAATTGAGGTTAGATGGACCCTTGAATCTATGGAATCCTTCAACAGGATCAAAAAAGCCTTTGCAGAAGCTCCAATGCTGGCCAGTCCAAATTATGGGAAGTCGTTCATGATTTTCTCTTTCACCTCTCCTCACACTATAGCTGTAGTACTCTTACAAAAAATTCTAAAGGGCAAGAGTAGCCCATTGCATTCTTTAGCCAAGTCCTACAAGACGCTGAGATGAAATATGATATCTTGGAGAAGAAATCTTATGCCTTGGTCAAAGCTCTAAAGTCATTTCGAGTGTATGTATTACAGTCTTCTATAATTGCCTATGTTCCCACAGCAATGGTGAAGGATATATTAGTATAGGGTGACAGTGAAGAAAGAAGGGGCAAGCGGATATATATATCTTTTGACTGTATATATGATTCCACTATACTCCATTTTGTTTTAATTTCTCCCATTTCCACTTGCATATCATCCCCCATTTCATATTCCATTTTGTGTCCACTTGACCGATGGTATAAAAATTTGTCTAATAAGTGTGCATTTGCGACTCCATGTACCCAATAAATACTAGGAATTTAGGTCTGCAGGTTCTCAACGCACTGAAGAACAACACGTTGTCCCCAGATGGAGCCAATGATGACCTGTGACCACACACAAAGGAGAGAAGGAGAAATGAAGGCAAGTCTTGACTGTCAAAAGAGCTTCAAAGGAATCAATCTGCATTTTAGTTCAGTAGAAAGGGGAAAGTGTAGCTGATAAGGTCTAATGGTGATAAAACTCCATTTCCTCCCTCATTCATCTCATTTATCCTCTTTACCTTCATTTACCCTCTCTTACCCTTCATTTTCCCTTTTCTAAAGTCTCGATCTACATTTCTTCATTTACATTACCAATCCCCGCAAGTCTTAACCTTTACATCTTAAGACTTACTGAAACTTATCTTGCCACCGATGTGACTTGGTGGGACCCATCCAACCTTGATACATCACCCAAATCCGCATGAAAACCTTGATATTCCACAGTTTACTTACCTGTCACCTTTTCGCACTTTGTAGCGTCTAGCACATCACACGTCACATATCGCATAGTTTACAACCTACCTCTTAAACGCCCGCAAAGTTTTTGTTTAAACTGCGACCTGGTTGGGTCCCACTTTCCCTCCCTATCACCTACCCCACCATTGCACATCGCTCCCCGTAGCTTTTAACATTTACCACCCCTTTCTCCCAGATAAATATTTCCACATGCGATCTACGGGCGTTGTCCCACCGCTGTCCATGCCACCTCACCTCCCTCCGCACTTTTCCCATCGCAGGTCTTAATGCTTAACCTTCATCTTCTCACACATAAAATTTGTGATATGCGATTTTTGGTCGGGTCCCACCTTTCTCCACATCACCTCCTTTATCCCCACGCTTCACACCTCACACCGTTTAGAGTTTATCTCTACTCCTCCATGGTAAAGACATGTAGTTGCAATGTGGTTTGGTCCCACCATAATACTCCCCTCACCGCGATTACACCATTCCTTCACTATTGTTACCATTCCATTACTCCCGCCATTCCCATCCGTTGGTATGCATCCCATTACCGGTAAGCCTTTTGCATCTCTACGTCACTTCCGCTCCACCCCAATGCATCCAACAGCCCGTATCTAGTTTCACACCCCCCCCCCCCCCCGCAGCATTCGAACATTACTATAGGGGGAGGGGATCCGAAAAGGGTGGTTTACATTTTCACCCACTCCTCCATGTGCCTTCCTCTCATCATTTTTCACCCCCCCTCTCCGAGACCACTTACCACTTCAGACCCCCCTCCGAAATCCGGATCTCTGTTTTCAAATAAAGCGCAAGTTTTTCATTGGTGGAGCACATGGTCACAATTTATGTGGCCCCTCTAAGAGATCCATACTACATAATTCAGTGTACACGGCACAACTGACCTTTCCAGAACGATGAGTGGAAATCATGAGAGTCAGAGAGTGGAGGATGTTGGACAGCAGATGGAATCACATGATGAAGTCTAAACCATCTCCCACTTCTCACCACCCCTTTGAAGATTCTATAATTTGGCCTCCGTGGGTAATTGTTTTTCTTATTTTTCCTGTTAGATAGTGATGCTTTTCTCATGAAATCCTGATTTTACCCAATTCTATTTTGATTTTTCTGTTGCAAGAGCGATTGCTTGAAGCACACTCTGATAGTTTGTTAGGATATTTTGATTTCACCTATGAGGGTTGATCATGATAGAATATTTGATCATAAACCCTCAGGGAGAAATATATATAGTGTGAGTTCTAAGATGAAACAAAGGTTCTGGAAATTTCAAGAATTTTTCTATAGTTTTGTGTGATTGTGCTCCCTGTGCTCTGAGGCATATATTTGGGAGAGTTGTTTAAACTTAATATGAATACAGAGCCGATATTTGGATTCCAAATGGAGGAATGAGCAGTATGTACTTGTTTTCTTTTTTTATCAGTAATATCCTCTTTATGTGTAATAATCTTTCATGCTATTCTACTTTGATGCTTCGTGTAATGTAGCTGTCGGTGGTCTGCAATTTTATTCATGAATTCATGTCTGTATAACGCTCAGGTGTTAACATTCATGTATTAAGCTTGTTGCGCTCTCTTAATTCGCACTCCGAAAAACTCTATTTTTGTCCATTTCTCATTCATATTTGTTTCCTTTGTGTTCATAGGGGACAAATTCTTAAATCTCTTAAGCCTATCTCTTGTGGGTTTCTTCTCTATTATCTCTCAACACCTCTGCATATTTTAAGATTTATGTTCATTGTTTTATACTTGGACCATTTAAAATACATAAGTCTCAAAACCTCTTGAGCCCTCTCATAGTATAAGGATTCACATGAATCGACTCCAAGGTCTTCTCCATCCATGAACCGCCAAAACCATTGTTCTCTTATTCCATCTTTTGTCAGAGGCATTTTATACAATTGTTCACATTCAACCTATGATTTTTAAGATGTCCTCGGCACTGGTCTTTTTCAACCAAGGATATCTCTAGGAGCTACAACAACTGCTACTTCATTTATGGAAACAATTCAAAATCTATATCGAAACCCAAAGATTTTTGTAAGTGGTAGAGATCCCATTTTTACTGGAAATTTTTGGATGGAATTATTTCCTTGTTTGGATAGTCAACTAGCTCATAGCTCATCTTATCATCCTCCATCCAATTTTCAAAATGAGATAGTGAATAAATGTTTGGAAGGATATCTTCATTGTTTTGTATCTGATAGGTAAACAAAATGGGTCAAGTGGTTACCTCTCATTGAATATAACACTTCCTTCCATACTGCAGAAAAAATGACCCCATTTATGGCACTTTATGGCTATCCATTAGGAGAATTTTGAGGTATAAAATGGGCCTCCTAAGGAAATGATAAAATAATAATGGAAATAATAAAATAATATTTGATTACATCATCAAATTTTAGAGGGAAAAAAAGAAAAAAACTACTTTTTCATCTCATATTTTCAACTTATCTCACAAAGTTTTTACTCAAATTTTGAGCGGGAGTACTCGTTGGATGCAAAATTGAATTCCTCATCTGAGGAGTACCCATGTTGAATAATTTCGATGGACCGTGATACACAAAAAATTAGAAATGCATGAAAAACCTATTTGCAATCATGTTGTTTCATGTAATTCTCATTTTTTGTGTAGCAGAGTCCATCGAAAGTATGCAACATGGGTACTCTTTGGATGCGGAATTAAATTTTACATCCAACGAGTACTCCTACTCAAAATTTGAGTAAAAAATTTGGGATATAAGTTTAAAATACGAGTTGGAAAAGTAGTTTTATCATTTTATTATTTTTAATCTTTTTACCCTTTTACTTAAAAATTTCTGAATCATCCCATATGATTGACATCATCATCTTGAATCCTATTGGTTCTTATAAAGTTTATTTTGGTTGTACATTTTTCTTAGGAGGCCCATTTTAGACCTCAAAATTCCTCTAATGATCCATCTTCATCACACCCTCTTTAAGAGAAAATTCTAAGGTTCAAGCACTGGAAGATCACATCGAGCATAAAAAAGAAATTCTCAAACTCTAAAAGGATAACCTAGATTTGGCATAAAATCGAAAGAAAAAATAGGTAGAACAACATTACATCGAGAGAATTTTTGATGTAGGAGATTGGGTATTTTTATGGCTACAACCATAGAAACAAATGTCCCTAAAGCAAGCTAAGAAGGATAATAAATTATCGCCAAAGTACTATCATCCTTACAAGGTGTTACAAAATATTGGTACTATGGAATACAAATTAGAGCTTCCTAATTCTTCGCGAGTGCATCCAGTTTTCCATGTTTCATGCTTAAACAAGGTTATAGGTGATAATATTCCAATTCAAACAATATTGCCAGAACTTGATAAGGAATGAAAAATCATATTGGAACCTGAAGCATTCACGGAAAAAAGAACTCGACAGCTATGAAATCAATCAATTCCAGAGTATCTCATCAAGTGTATGTACTTACCCATTGAAGATTCTACATGGGAGGATTACAGTTTTATATAGAAGTAGTCAGAGCTACTCAAGCATTGAGGACAACACTTTTTTGAAGGAGAGGGGCATGTTAGGTCCCTATATTACTAGTATAGTCCCTTATTGTTTTTCGTGTAACCCCCTTATTGTTATTGGGTTACCCCTGTAACCCCAATATTGTTATTATTGTGACCTTACATTATTATTGTTAGGTTGGATAGGATTATATTGTGACCCCATGAATTCCTATATATAGGAGGTTTTTTCATTTGTATCATCCAATAATTGTTCATTTATGTAATGTAAAGGAGGCTGCCCCCTCGAAGTGGCTTATTTCTATGGAATTGATCTCTCTTGTCTTCTATTTTTGGACCTAGTCTCATAACACTTCAGGTTCCAACCACACTCATAGGCCCGCATGCCTCTGGTTTTGACTAAAAACTTCTAGTGTCATGCCTACGGTCGGAAACTAAAAATATAACACACATGTGAGCTTCGAACCCTGCAATATTAGACATATGCGAGTGAGCTTTCCACAAACCATCTCAGACCTATGCAAGCCAAACAAAAGAAATATGAAAAATGCTCATAACGACGATGTACAAATGAGGTTGAGGTCACTTGTATTTTTAGCCTTCCAAGGGTGTCCAGTTTGATTTAGGGCCAACTTAATCAAATATGCACATGTGGGATTTAATTCAAAAATACATTTTTCCTTGTCGAAATTGAGCGCTTCAATAGTCAAAATTGGTCCTCTCGAAAAGATGAATCTCGTCCCATTGTTGGAATTTGTCACTGAGCTACCAAATTAACAAAGAATACTTATCACACATTCTTATAAAAATTAATTTAAATATTTACCTCCTTAGGGGTAAACTCAACACCAATTTTACCAAATAAAAGAGAGCGAGAGTCTTGCATTTCAAAAATTTTATTTTCACTCACAAGAGTGGTAGGCCATAGAAATATAGGGGTATAAGGTAGGATTCCCATTGAAATGGGGGATAATGTCTCAACATGCCTTTGTAACATTTAAATTTAACATAATTAATGTGACATACCCAACCCCCAAGGTGCCTTTAAGGAGGTGTGGTATCAAAAAATGTTTCTCTTCTTATAACTATCTCATACCTCATCTCTAAAATCACCATCGTACTCTACTAATATAGATTTTTCCAAGAATATAAATTTTACATCATTATTAGTTCTAAGTACATTGTTGTGGCCTTTGAAAGATTTCTATCAATGTGTAATATTCCTAATTAGCTGACAGCTAATTAGAAATATTAATTTTTGCCAATTTCATTTTTCTTAATTGCAGTAGGTAAATAAAAGGGTGAAGGGACCCATAAACCCAATAGTTAGAATAAAACCATATTTATAGAGCTAATGTGGACAACGCAACTCTTGTCATGCTAAGAGGCCAACATGGTAGAACCGCAAGTATGAAAGCCAAGGGGCCAAATAGCAACACAGTTAATGAGTGGACCCAAGGATGTGCAGAAAGTGTGAAAGCCAAGGGGCCAAGTAGTAGTGTAGTTAATGAGTGAACCCAAGGATGTTAGGGTTTCCCAAGAATAATAAGGGGCTGAGGGAAGCCATGGAAATCATTCTTGCATATTCTGATTTTTTGGTGTTTATGACTTGAGCACTCTTGACTTGTTTAACCAAGTCTATAATGTTGTTTTGAAAATGGGTGTCTCCGAGTGGAGATCTCAACCTCATCCTTGGGGGGCTTCGAGATCCTTCTTAGGAGAGGAGGTTTATTTTTTTATGGGAGAAAATTCAGTATCTTAGCATCAGGCCACATGCAGACCCTCCTATAGCAACACACTCACCAAGTGATTTACGCAGTCCTGCAACAGAGGGGTTTTGGAGAGGGAGAAATTTCAAGGAATTTCTGCCTAGAATCCAATGAGGGGATCAACCCTTCAATATTTGAGATTTTGGGAGTAGTTTCAGCCAATTTATCTATCATTTCATCCCATAGCTCTGTATACCCAGGAGTTATGAGTTTTCAAGCCCAGGAGGGCCAATTGTTCGAAGTCAAAACTAGGACGAACCATTTATGGGTTTTTCTGGGTTTTTCGAGTAGAGTACGTGGTTGAAATCCTGGTGTTTTCTGAGTAGTAGATTAGGTAATTTACAGATTCCCTACTCAACCAACAATTATAGGATTTAGGTGAAAAAGGTTTAGATTTTCAAGGTTGGAATTAGAGGAAACCCTTTGTGGGTTTTTCTAGGTTGTGGGCAAGTATCAGCTTGCCAAATTTCTAGAATTTTCTAAGCACAGGAGCTAGGCCAACCAACAGTCTAAAGTTAGCCAGCAACATCATTTCCAACAGGGCAGCATAGAGGGAGATTCCAACAGAGCAAAAATAAAGCAATTTTTTGGGTGGGATATTATGAGGGCCATTCCATCCAACTTAACCGCCTTGAGTGCTATCTTTTTTAGAATTTTTGTACTTATTTTTCATCTCCAATATTTTATTAGAATGGTTCAGCAGTTGTGGCTCTTTTCATGGTTTTTTTAATGTGTTTTACATACTACTATATATTTAGTATTTGTATGCTTTGTATTACTGTCATTTTCCTATTTGGAATATTACAGTGGTATCAGACCTCATAAACTTGGCTCAGCCTGTGGAGCAACCAGTCTATGACACCAGGAGATAGAGAATACATTTTGGACTTGACAAGGCAGTACAAAGATAGACAATGTAGGCTTGAGATCACATATGGTAAAGAAGACAACGTTTCAGTGGAGGAGGATAAAGGGAAGGCACCAATGGTAGAAGAGGATGATGGGAAGGAGTTCGACAACCTACTCCTTAAATCTGTGCAGGATCTCACTAAGAAAATAGAAGAGATGGGGCAAAGAGTTGTCGGAGAAAGCAGACAGAGGGAAATCTCAAGGGGGTTTTAGAATGGAGAAGGATCAGACACCTCTGACCATTGGTCCAAGAAAAAGGTAGTGTCGCATACCTCACAACTCTTTACCATGCCCACTTTATTATCCACGAAGACAGGAGAAGGAGGACCTCAGGGGCCGGGGGCAGATCATTACAACAAGTGTTTTGCGGTGTATATGTCCCATTGGAAAGAATTCAAAGATCTCTTAACCTTGAATGAATTTTGTCATCTGAAGGACAACTGTATACCCCATTTCTATAACAGAGGAGGTGGGTACACATAGGGCTATGACCTGCAACATACCACGGGTAGAATTTTTCTACCTACTTTTGATGGGTCATCAAAGAGTATGACAAATTCTTGGGAGGAGACATTTGAACATACACTCGCTAGTGAGATGCCACCCATTGTTGAGGTATCCATTGATGTGGTGTCTGGGGTTGTGACATAGTTCTCCAATGATAGCAACACATCACAGGTTGATGAGGTGTTAGGAGACAACTCCACTGTTGTTGAGGAGCCAATAAGTACAAAGGCCTCCAAGTCTATGGCAGAAATGTCGGATGACAATCACATGAAGCTGACTAGTGAGCATGCCTTGTGTGTTGGATTGTCTATGGAGGAGGGTGTGCAACCATCCTTTGGGCTAGCCCTTGAGGAGGCGTTAGGAGATATAGAGGTATTGGATGATGGTCTCACACAAGAGTGTCATCAGCTTCAGGCCCACCTTATAGCTTTGAAACGGAAGGCCACAGCAGTACAAGAGGCTATTTTGTTGTAGAACAAATAATTGGAGGGCATGAGAGTGGTTTGTGATGATTCAACAACCTATTTTTCCCACATTGGGGAACGGTTGGATTCCTTAATGGTGCAACTACAGAGCACAAGGGAGTGTTAGATCAGCCCCCTTCAGGCATACATAGAAGGGGCTAGCAGCACTGTTAGGTCACCTCGTCCCATTGGAAAGAGAGAGATTGAACCACCTAGTGAGATCTCATATGTTGACCAATATGGTGATACGAGGTGATATGAGCTGCGTAGGGTGCAACAATCGCATGATGGAGGGATTTTTCTAGGTGTGAGGATTGTTGCATTTGATTCCTCTATCAAGGTTGGATGGTGAGAGGTACTGAGATGGCACCCCATGGAGAAGGTTAGGTAGCTAGATACATCCATGGCCACATTTCAGCAGAGTCCATGGATTACGAGAGGGACACGAGGGCCAAATTACTTTTGGGATCCAATTGGGATTTCCCATCACATCATAGAGTTGGTAGGTGATGGTAGTTGTTCCATAATGGGTTTGATGTTTAGGCGCACACACATTTTAAAATCTCTATCAGAGCCACATATATCCTTACTGATAGGAGGGTACACCCTTTTCAGGAGCTATCTCAGCATATCGATTATGCATGGAGTCACAGGGTGATTAGCCTACTTTGGCAGGAGCTGGTCAGAGGAGGTGGCATCGGCAGGCCACAAGATAGGGCAGTACGTAGAGACCATGCTCTCTCATTGGTATATGGTTACACTTTAGCTATGGAGGATAGGATCAATGATGTCATTTTCATTGGTATGTGAGGAGTCGAGTTGCTTTGATCCTTTAGATCATATGGGTAGATGTAACCCACCTCAAGGGGGGTTTACTAGCAGAGTGGTGGATCTTTTGGCCCATACGAGATACTATACGTTACAAGGTGGTATGGTAGTAGGCACCAATACACATGACTACACATAGTCATGTCATAGGGTCCAGTGTTATGTAGAGGGATGTATCCTAATGCATACAAACCCAATGTTAGACCATAACATCCAAGGGTGTGCAGGGCTATGTAGCGAGGAGTAGTGGCCTGCAGAGGAGCATGGAGATGCATGGGGGTGTGTTGTAGTGTGTCAGAATGCATTTTGTAGTAGGATTGCCTCACATCGCATTAGGTACATGTGGGGAATGAAAAGTTCAGTGACATAGGATGGATACATGATGGTACATGAGGGTATAGCTGTAACTTGTGGTGTACAGGGGTAGGTTGCAGAATACAATGGCATGATGAGGAGTGCATACACACTTGGTTGTATGTAGTGACCCATGATACAATGCAACAGGGACTTGGAGCGTTGCCTCCAAGGGGACTTATGGAAAGGGGAATTAGGTGTAACCTAGGATGCAACTCACCTAGGATTGATGAGGATATTGTTGAGAATTTGGAGACACCACGTTTATCAGAGACAGTGCTACGAGGGTGTTATCGGCAGATCCAAGGCAGAGGGCGTGTTGTATGGAGGATTACTCTTGAGAATTTAGGTATATTCTTGATCACATCCTTTGGGACATACCCACCCCTAATTCTCCAGTGTGGCTTTTAGACGTGAAGTGTTTGGTTTTTTCCCCTTTATACTCTACAATCAGGTAGTAGGACATGAGAGGCTCACCTTAGGTATTCAGATGAGATACCTTGTGTCATGATCCAGAAGGAGACTCTTTAATCGATACACTTGGTAGGTGCACGAGTTGATGGATACAGGCTTATGGATGGCATGTTTGATTGCTAAGGTCGCAATGTTCTACCCCTAGGCTCACATTTGAGGGATAGTGGATGGTAGACTTCATCTACAGGAGGGTGTCCAGACTCCGAGTAGTGTCCAGATGTATCATTAGGAGTTTGGAAAATGGATTTTACTACAAGGTTTCACAACAGTAGGGTAGTTATGCATGCATGGGAAAGACTCTTGATATTTGGAGTCCACCAACGGGATACATACAGGGTCAGAGCTGATAGTCATATGGGTTCTAGCAGGTAGTAGGACTACACAACGACATCCCGAGAGGATTTTGAGTTGGGAGATCCTAGTATGGTTGGGGGAATCCAGGTATCTATTGCACAGGTGGATCACTTCACTTTGTGATGAGCAGGGACAGATCAGAGGATGATTCATTCCACTTGGGGTTTGACACGTGGAGGAGCATTTATATTTCCACTACATGGCATGGCATACTTATCATGTTGTTGCTTAGGGTCATGATCGTCAGTGGACAGGTAGATATTATCATCATGGGGATTATCAAGCAGGATGAAAGGATAAATTTTGCACCTAATTGGGGGTACCTCACAGTCAGAGTGGCACAACTTCAGCATGGTTGCACTTCTACGAGACTAGCAGGGGACCCGAGCATTATAACTCTACACAACCTAATAACCTTTAAGGGTGAGTCGTATACTACATGGGGGGATCATGTAGATATTCCATTGGGCTTTAGTGAGTCACTGATGGAGTGGGGGACTTCATTAGTATGGAAGGTTGGTCAGCAGGATGATGGTAGAAGGAGCTCATGTGAGCGAAATGCTACCTTTGGAGGGATTAGGCATTGTATTTGAGGGTTTACTCTTGGAGTGCGTGGGATGGAATACTTGGTAGGGATACTTCATGAGGATTTAGGCATAGTTTCATATTATATTGATTCCCTACTCACTGATGATGACCAGAGGGCTTATATTACTTGTTCCTGGTTGGATGGTGAGTGGAGGAGGTGGAGCTTCATATTGGACGGGATGGCTTGCGATCCTCACATTGAGGGATCCCTTCATATTAGAGAAATACAGAGGACAGGGAAGATTCAATGGCGTGTCTAGGACCTAGGCACATTTTGTAGTGACAGTGGGGGAGCATCAACTAGAGATGAGGCTTGTTTAGGCATTCCTTTAGGAAAATAAATGTTTTGGCGGGGAGGACTATAATATTCGTAATTAGTTGACAGCTAATTAGAAATTAATTTTTTCCAATTTTGTTTTTCGTAAGTTCAGTAGCTAAATAAAAGTGTGAAGTGACTCATAAACCTAGCATTTAGAATAAAAACACCTTTCTAGAGCTAATGTGGACAATGCAGCTCTTGTGGGGCCAAGAGCCCAAGAGGGCAGTGCAATAAGTGTGAAAGCCAAGGGGCCAAATAATAGCCCAGTTAATGAGTGGACCCAAGGATGTGCAACAAGTGTGAAATCCAAGAGGCCATGTAGCAGCGCAATTAAGAAGTGGGTGAGGGCAGCCATGGAATCATTCTTGCATATTGTGATTTTATTCTCTTTATGACTTGAGGATGCATGAGCTATTTAGTCGAGTCTGTAGTGTTGTTTAGCACACGAGTGTCTCCAAGAGGAGATCCCAACCTCATCCTCGAGGTAATTCGAGTGCTCGCTCAGGAGAGGAGCTTTATTATTCGATGGGATCATATTCAGTATCTTGGCATTAGGCCACATGCATTCCCTCCTATAGCAGTGAGGTCACCCAGTGATTTACCCAGTCTAGCAATAGGGGGGTTCTGAAGATGGATAAGTTCCAAGGCATTTTCAGTTGGAATCCATTGAGGGGAACATCCATTTAATATTTGAGCTTTTGAGAGAATTTGCATCTATTTTGTCTATCAGTTCATCCCATAGCTCTGCATACCCAACAGTTGTGCATTTTCAAGCCCAAGAGGGAAAAATTTTCCGAAGTAAAAACTAGGATGAAACATATCTAAGTTTTTATGGGTTTTTTTAGTAGATTCCATTGTTAAAATCCTAGAATTTTCTGAGCAGTATATTAGCTCATTTAGGCAGTCCCTACTCAGCTAGAAACTATAGGAGTAAGGGGAAAAAGGGTCAAATTTTGAAAGTTGGAATTAGAGGAAACCCTTTATGGCCTTTTCTGGGTTTTGGGCAAGGATCACCTTCCCAAATTACTAGAAGTTTTTGAGCACAGGAGCTAGGCCAACCAACTGTCTGAAGTCAGCTAGCAACAACATTTCCAACATAACAGCGCAGAGGGAAAGTCCAACAAATAAACAATAGAGAGGTGTTTTGGGTGGGATATTCTGAGGGCCATTATAGCTAGCTTAGTCAACTAGAGTGTTATTTTTTTTAGCATTGTTGTACTTAGTTTCATCTCCAATATTTTAATAAAATGGCTCAACAGTTTTGGCTCTTTTCATGGTGTTTTTAATGTGTTTTCCATACTCTTGTAGATTTAGTATTTTTATGATTTGTATTGTTGTCATTTTAATATTTGGAATATTACACAATGCATATCTAGTCAACATTTATACAACCAAATAGTGGTTGTCCCACCATATATAATTCCACATTATGAGACATGTGGTGGAATTCATACATCCATGTGTCAGAACATAGGCATGCCCCATGTCAAATAAATTTTTTTATGAACACATAGGCATGCCCCATGTCAACTATATTTTTGTATGAATGCCACATGTTAGCCAAAAGTCTAATAATTTGGCATAGTATGGTCAACATGAAGGCATGCCATCCCTACAAGACAAACATGTTGGACGGTGTGTCAAATATGAATCTTATTTTTTTGTAAAATTCAGGTAAATGAAAATCCCATATTTAATGGAGTTGAAACCTATTAATGTTGGGAAATGTGAAAATTCTATTGGAAATAGTGACTAAAAGGTTTGATATTTATGCCATCTAAAAATTTTCTAGATATGGAAATGTCAATGTCACCTAATTTTCTGTAAACTAACGACTCCAATTTGGGTAATATTGACATCCATTTTTTTCAAAAAAATATGGTTACTTTCAGACTTTCGGACTTCGACTAGGGTCAATTGGTTAACCCACGAGATTCTACATCATGTGGTGACATAGCTTCCAAATCGCCTCTATGCTGGAAAACATGTCATGTTGTCTTGTCATGTTAGCATTCTATGTCATAAGGCACATCACAAGTCATGTCAACATCCCACATCATTCCACCACACCACCATGCCATGTTAGCAAGCATGCTAGCATATAAATACATGTTTTTAAGGAAAATAATATTTCATTTTAGTTATGAATTTCTAAACTTCTATAGAGACCTTTGGTTCAAATGTAGGGTCCATAAAAGGGTCTGTTGTATTCTAGCGCAATGTAATTTCACCTTACTCGGAAGAAGTAAGATGTCTCACCTTAGGCGTGTCGAGACCTTACTAGGATAGGGACTAGAACCAGGCATCAAGGAAGGTTACACAACGGTTATCATCCACATCTATTTTAATAAATCACATTATCAAACATGCAACCAACACAAAGTATGACTTACAACACATCCAAAGAGATACATAATGTTCATAGTCATGCATAATAAAAATTTAAAAGGGCCATGCAAACTCATTCATTCAAAACCATAGAAAAATCCCAGAACTTATTTCTATTAAAGATAAAATATCATTACATCCTAGGAGTGTGTTCCTTCAGGTAGGCTCAGAAAAATCATCATACAATTTGGCTCAGGAAGAGATTAACTAAGACAATAGCCAATTCCAATAGGCTCAATGACAACATCTTAGCATGTGAGTTTTTACCTCTCCCTTATGTTTCCTTCTCCTTTGGATTTTATAATCTTCGCTAGCCTGAACGGCTAGACTCTCCCTCAGATGCTACACACTTTCCTCTTTGCCATATTTTGTGACTCGACTGCAATTATTCCATTTGTCCTCAATGACCTCTGTGAACATCATTACGCTTGCATTTTCCCACACTCTTTTCTTTCCAACTTTAGTGTCCGAAAAATCTTGGTGGTTTTTTTTCTTTTCCTCAAAAATTTCGTATGCAACTTCCTTTCAATCATATTTGGTAAAAATGTGTCAAAATTCTATCCCCCAAAATGAAGGAGCCAATATGCCCCTACCAAAATCGATTAAATCATCCCCTAGTAAAGGGACTTGCTTAATGTTTCTACTTCTTCTTTCTATTATGAAGCTCTTGGTTGTGCTTATTCTTCTTGAATTGTTTCTTCACGTGTTGTAGATTCTCCTTCAAATGAAGGACCCAACACTAGGATAGATTGGATGGATTCGATCTTAAATTGGATTTATTCACAATCATTGACAGCCAAGAATCCAATAGAGTAGAAACTTGTTCAATAAATGGTGTGGTAACTTCATCTGTTGGTTTGGTGGGTCAGGTAGTCATGAGGGAATTACATTGAGTCTCGCCTTAAGTGTTGAGTTACTGCAACTTTTGAAAATCGATTTGTGACGATGGTTTGAGGTCGCATAGCAAAGGCTTGGTGGCTTGTGAGTCATCCTAAATCTACTGGATATATTTCTCTAGAAAATCCGTCTAGGGAAAAAAGTCCTTTCACTGGTCGAGGTTAGTCGTAAGCAAGGCTTGGCTGAAAAATTAATGAGCTTGTTGACGTAAAGCATAGATTGGTTAATCCTTTATAGTGAGGAAACTAGACTACTAATCAACTTGTGTAAATATTTATTGTGCCTCCCAAGTAGATTCATGAAGGGAGGCCTTCAGATAAGCCACATCAGTAATATTATTCTCAATTTTAGTGGCATATTAAGTGACAGGATCAGGGAGTGCTTTCTGGCTAGCCATAATAGCACTCTTAAGCTCATGGTTCGATGAAACAGTTTTGGCACATGAATTTCTAATGTGGTTGCATCAATATAAAAGGGTGTAGGATGAGAAATATTTTGGCACATTAGGTACTACCTCAGCAATAGTAGGCCATAGTGTTTGGAAATTAGCACCCATATCTTCGACACACTATTGTAGTGCTTCCTTTTCTTGTATGATTTGATCCTTCTTGGTCGCTAAGGAGATAATTTTCTTTTGCCGTTGCTCATGTTCTATGACCAATGTATTATGCATTGTTTCTTCTTGACGAACATCCATTTTAATTAAGGTAAATAATTTAGAGGACAACTAATTTTGAAGGTCATCAGTCGACATGTTGTGGGAAGAGGGAATCAAGCCTACAAATGTTGTTTACTGGTGACTAACCTTTCATCTTGGCCTGATGGTGAGGTTTCCCATTCTGGGTCCTCTACAGTGTGGGTGATGGTGTGGACATCTAGAAAAAATGGTGTTGGCGAATTGGGAATAGGGGTACAGGTCTAATCTAGGACACTTATCACTTCCTAACTTTGGGGACTAGGTTGGATTTATAGGGTATTTGTTGATTCAGGGCTTGATGTGAATATAAATCATACATGAGGAATGGTACTTGTATCCATGGGTGTATTATTTACAACGAGGGTGTCATGGGAAGTGTTGATGATTTCTTTAATGATTGAATCTACCTCCATTTTAGTCTCAAAATTGGGGAGGTTTCCGGTTTAAGGAAGGTTTGAAATGGTCGTGGAGGGGGAGGTTGTGTGGTTTTATGGGTTATGGGATAGTAGGGAATTAGTTGAGGTGGAATTTTGTATTTCGTCGATGATCTGGGTGTTGGCGATGGAGAGAGGATCTTCTTCAATGAGGTCGATGAATTGGGGTAAGGTAAAGAGAATGAGTTGCTTGGAAACTTAGAGAATTAGGGTAGCAACTAGAAGGGTGTCTTGAACTTTGGGCAGAGTAATATAATTAGGGCCCAATAAGGGAATGGAGATGGCCACCAATATCAGTGATGAAGTAGTAATATAAGTAACACTAGGAATTCAGAAAAGTGGGTAGAGAACTTATAGATGATCCAAAGGCTTCCAGAGTGTTATGGATTGAAAACATTGTTGTTTCGAATCACTCCAAGACAAGGGAGAGTGTTTTTTCTATTACTCATTTCTAAGAGGTAGAGGGAATTTTGCCAAGTAGTCGTACCAGTTCAACTTCTCCCCTTTTTCATTGGTTTCAACCACCGAGATATTATCTAGAGTGCATTCACCCTTGGTGTAATGGTTCAAGATATTTCTGGTAATTGTGTGACAGATGAACTTAATTGAGGGCATGTTGATTAGATCGATGATGGATCCTTTCCTGCCACACTGAGTATCATACTTAGCATAATAGGTAAAATTTCCTATTTATTCTCGTGCTTTGAAGTGGTTTGGAATGAAAATGATGTAGTGGCTCCCATAATAGATAACCCTGTCAAACTTTGCATGTCACTGGAATGTATGTGGTATTCCTGGTCGAGCCATGGAGAGCCCCCATGTAGCCGACTAATAAGGAATTTTTTGTAGTGCATATTTGCACCTGGAGTGTTGAAGATGGGAAAATTTCTTAAATTCATCAACGTGGACCTTTCTAAACCTAGGAAGTCCTCTTTTATCCTATAATAATGGCTACCATCTTTCTCGGTTGTGGTCTCTGTGAATATTTCTCAATTGAGCGTGGGGAAATGAAAGGAGTCTAATAAATCATTATTGACAAGAAAATACTTCTTTTACTTTCTAGGAAGTATCTCATGTTTTGTAATTCTAGGGTCAGATGGACTAGTAGAGACATCAGCTTTGGATGCTTTAGTCATGACTACAACTTATTTTTATACACAATAGACACATGAGTTTTGAATTTGGAATGAAAATAAGGGGAATTTGAAACCGAAGCCAGAGTGAGAAACTCGACCACCTAATATTTTACAATCGAGAGTTAAACATTGGCATGCAAACTATATAGGAAGATTTGACACAACACTTGTACTTATACAATTTAATTAATAAATTTGTAAAATTACTATACTCAATTCAAATTGTGGCACTAATGGCGACTATGACCTAAACCTAAGGTGGATGATGCAAAATCTCATAAGGTGGATGATCATGATGGCCAATTATTACGAAATGATGGAAAAACTAAAAAGTTGATAACAAGAACATGTAAGGGATATTACAGGAGATATTTAAACCAAATTCTAAAATATGATAGAAATTATTATTGATTATGATGGACAATAAAACTGCCACACACATTCTCTCAACCACAATCAGGTGTGGACGGGTGTACTCAAGTAAATTAACATACCTGATGCAAGTATCTTTATTTTCAATTGACATAACTAACTTGACTTCAAATTTACCTAATTTACTACAACCTAAACCTAACTATGATCCCATTTTTGGGATCAACCAATTGATTAAGAATTGTGTCATCCATGGAAGGGCTCCAAGAATGCACCCATTCACCCAACCTGGTGTGGTATTTTTTTGTAGCAATGGTTTACCAAGTGACACCTCCTTAGTAGTTGGTTGTTATCTGCAAAGGAACAGAGATATAGTTGGTGTTTTTAGTGGAAAAAATTAGATAAATAAATAAATTCAAATGGTGAAAACAATACATGTACAAACATAAAGTTAAAAAATAAATAAATATAAAAAATAATTCTTAATGAATCAAACAAGTCAAGAAATTGATGGAAAAAGGCTCCCTTTATTGATTGTTGGTGGTAGAAGAAGAATACAATAAATAAATACTAAATACTTGAAGAGAATTATTTGACTAATGGCATTAAAAATCCTTAGCAAGGAGGTTCCTTTCCTCAATATCTTCGCAAGATTCTCCTCTCTCTCAAAAGAAATATGAATAATTTCTCAATGGTGAACTCTTCATCTCTCACTAGGATGATGGAATTATTAGAAGCAATATGGAAAACATGCTAATTCTCTTACTTCTTCTACTTCAATAATTAAATTTGGTGTTTCTATGATAGAAATTTGGCGAGCAGAACATTGTCTCTTGTTTTGGTTCTCCCATGGCCTATTTATATAGTTTTTTTTTTTTCAATCCATCTTCCCTCTCTTGTTTCATGAATGATTATGACTTATGAGTAGGAAAATATGATTCCATTGAGGGGTTCATATCTTCAGGGTGACTCGAATTCGACTGTCCTTGACTGAAATCCCATCAGGGAATCGTCTTTCAAGTGTGATAAGTGGTCCCTAATTGATGAGTCATCCATTTTATCTACCGTGTGAATTTCAAAGAAAATACCATGCATCGTGCGATTATTGATGAAAAAACCGCACACACTTCAATTTTTTAGTTCCATATACTTTGAATCATAGGAGAAGTTAATTTTTTTGAACTTCATAATGTCTTCAGCTAGAAAATATTCATTTGTGCATTATGTTAGATGACTTTAGGCATCTTTTGGATTGTACGAATATGTGTATGATATTCTAATGTTAACACCTTGAAAGATAATCTCGTCCAATTATGTAATCTTAATAGGTATAGAGTATTATACTTCTAAAAGAATGAACAACCCCAACCAATGGATTCAGAGCTTCTCAAGATGCCTTAAAAACTTACTGTCATATAATATAACCTTGTCCCCATTTGCGAAATACTTCCTCTTGATCTGTCAGTCATGCCATGCTTTATGTATTTCCTTCTTGAAATCTTGGTGAAAATAAACTAGAAACCTGACTTCTTCTAACTCCCGTAGTTTGTTCAATCATTCAACAATTTATTTTTCCTCTATCATTTGAATGGCATATGCAAGAAATAGGCTCAAATTAAAAAAATTAACAGGTACTAAAAATTCTTAGCCATAATAAAGTTGGAATGGTGTGTGTTTATGAAATCATTTGATGGTGGTATGGTAGGTCTATAAGGTAGCTGGTACCCTCTCATCCCAGTCATCTCGGTTGGAAGAACAGATCTTGGTGAGGCCATTCTCCAGGATATTGTTGAAAGCTTCAATGGTGGCATTCGCCTACAGATGGCAGAGGCTTCCTTTATTATGTTAAATCATGAATTTATACAATAATACAATGATATTTACATTAATGAAGTGGTTCCCTTAGTAATCGGTGAGGATTTGAGGGCACCAAAATCAAATGATGATATTTTCGAAAACTGACTGAGTAATGGTGTCAGCAGTATAGTTTTTAACCGGTGCGTGTTACGCCTAACGAGTGAGATATTTTGTAGTAGTAATAATTTACCAAGAATGTAAGTGATGCTTCAAAGGATTAATAGACCCCATGAAGTCCACAACCAACTTTTTGGAATACTTGAGCGCGCATACATGCTGCAGAGAAAATTTATCGATGTGTGATGGTTGCCCCACCTATTGACAACAATCGCATTACTTGACGTACTATTTTGCATCCTAGAAGAGTGTCAGAAACTAGAGTCCTTCATGCAATAGTCTTATCAAAATATATTTTCCCCCTATGATTCCTTCCAAAACTCCAAAGTGGAATTCACATAGCACATATTCCTTTCATGGTTAAGGAAAAATTGTCACAGTATATGGTAAAGACCCATTTTATACAATTATCCTGCGATCATTTGGTAATCCACAACCCAAACCACCATATGCTTTCTCTATGCTACTGTGTACTCTTCTAGAAAATTTACAGTGGCTAAGAACAATGTGATGTCTTCCAAATAGTCAGAGATGGCTTCAACTAGAAAAAAATTGACATTCAATAGTTGGTCATATATTGACCCTCGTGCTTTTCCTCATTCCAGTGGGGAGAGATGGTGAGGCCCTACATTCATCCTACCTAACTTCACACTGAATTTTATTGTAAACTGTTGAAACAATAAGAGCCATTTGCAAATTCTCCCTTCCAACATATGCTTATTTACTAGGTAATTCAATTTAGAGTGGTCAATGAAGAACTTAAAGGGCCCACACAAAATACAGTGCCTAAATTTATGCAATGAATATACCATTACAAGATCTTCACATTCAATAGTGGTGTAGTTCCTCTCTACAGTGGAAAGTTTTATACTAGAAAAATAAATTGGGTGATTGAGATTACCATCTCCAAGATGGGCTAAAATAACTCCCAAAGCGATCACGGATGCATCATTATGGACATTATATTATTTATTCCAATCTGTGTAAAATAGGATTGGCACACTTGATAGCTTCTCCTTTAATGTATTAAAGGCACAATCACATTCATCATTTCAAGTGAACCACTTAGATTTATTCAGTAGCTTTTCCAATGGTGCAGTAATCAAGGAATAATTATGAATGAACCCGTGGTAGTATCTTGTGTGGTCGAGAGTGTAACAACCCTGGTTAAAAATCCATGTAAAATATATAAGACCAATACCATGAGACATGTATTACAAGCTAAATGGCAGGAATAACATCCTAGTGGGTGTTCATTTTGGTTATAATGGCTAAAGGAAATTGACAAAGGAAATAGCAAATGATTTGGAAAGGAAAAGAGGCATTATTGGCATTTTATTTATGAAAATAAATGGAAATAGAAGAAAATGAAGGTGAAATGTCACGGGTTCCATGTGAGGAAGAAATTGAATGAAAATAATGGAAAATGAAGAAAATAAAGGCCTCATTGATAAAAATGCTTCTGGGGATTAGTTGGAAAGTTTTTTCTCGCACTTATGGGTCTCTTTATATTCTCTCCCTCTCTCTCTCTCTCATACTCTTGGATACTTAGAGTTTTCTTGGAGAACACTTGGAGAGTGTGGTATACTTGGATATTTGGAGCAAGATAGCAAAGGAAGAGCAGGACAACCCAAAAAGACACCAGGATCAACATCTACAATGGTTTTTAATTGTAGGTACCTAGTTTCATGTATGGTTTCCTCACTAGTTTTTTCATGTATGGTGTATGCATGTTATTTCTTGCTCATGATCTGTCATTGGCATGTAATGTTTCCTAGATTGAAAGTGTATTTCCCTAGCCTTGCCATTTCCTGGATACCCATGGCGTTGTGGGTTCATTTTCATTGTTTTTTTTATGGTTGGATCTCACGTTCTTTATTTGTGGGTTGAGTTACTAGTTACTGGAGGATTGGTTGAAAAAAATCTATGGATCTTGATACATAGCTATTGGGTTGAGTTACTAGTCCTAGAGCCTTGGTTGGACAAATAGTATGGAGCCCTAGGTCGGTTGAGTTACTAGTCCTGGATCCTTGGTTGGAAAAATTCTCTAGAGCCCTAAAAAAAACTGTGGTTGATTTACTATTCTTGGACCCTTAGTTGGAACAAAAGCTCTAGATCCCTTGATAGCTCGGGCAGAGACCAATATGGTGATGGTTGTGATGTCTGATCGTGATGTGGAATCACTAATTGAGGGTTGAGGTGATTTGGCCTATGGAAGCCCTGGTTTGGTTTTGGATGGATTTGGTTTTCAGATCCCACATTCATGCTTGGAATATGGCACAGGGGTGACTGGATAAAGATATATTTGGCTCGACCATGTATATGGTCAGGTGGAACATGGAATTCCTAGGTTTGGTTGCATTTTTGTTATGAAAATACGAGCTATTTTTCTCTTATGTTGATAGGTAAATATGCTAGCTTATTCTGTGGCTTATATGGTTATTATGTGCTTGTCATTTCTATTGCATATATGCTATTTATAACTGAGTTTTATGATGCTAATGAAGTATGGATCCCATCATTTTTTGAATCGTAATTGAATGTGTAAAGTATATATGCCTAAATAGAGTATACTGCAGTTAATGTGATGTAGAAAAAAATATTCTTAATGATTCTTAGATAAGTATGAGACCCTTATGCTCAGATCTGTTATTTAAACCCGTAGATTATAAATTTGTGATATGTTTAACGAAATTCCTGTCATGGCTAGTAGGGGCATATTCAAGTACTTGATCGATTTTTTTCTTGTGCACCGATGTTTCATTGTTATATTTCATTTTTGAACTTATCATTGAGTTATGGGTAGTGACTTGGAATCTGGGCTTGAAACATTTTCTCAATTCTCCGAAATGTTATCACAGGTTTTTGGGAAAATGTACCTAGGAACACGCATGCATATGTTGTGGGACCGTCCAGAGCCTCCCAGATGCACCCATGCCTATATTGTGGGAGATTAAGGGGTTCAAGTAGTCTAAAATCTCAGTGGGACATAGGGGCGAGATATCTAAGTATTTGGCTTGGATACTAGGAGTTATATTTCTGATGTGGAAGGCTTTTTCAATTTGTTTCCATCAATTCCACTTCCTTAAGGTCACCTAGGAGGTTGAATCAGATCATAGTAACTCTTCGTCACATGTTTACCACGGTTGGATGGTTACTTGGGTAGACGTGGGAGGAGAGTGTTACAGAGTGGTAGTAGAGCATGGTTCATCCCTTAGACTTGATGGGTAGTGTATGTTTTTCATGCATTCATGTCTGTTGCATGTGTGTTAATCATACTTGTGGTTTATATTCTTTTTTCATATGCATGGTTTCGGTCATAGTTATAGTGATGTCGCCATGTGAAAGAGGATGGTGGTTTGAAGTTTGTCATCATGAGTGTATGATCGGTTTTGCTTTGCGATGTGTTTATCATGCATACATAATGTCAATTGCATATGTGTTTTGTATGTTTATGGAATATATTCTTGTTGTGTATTCATGGTAGTGGTCATTTTTGTAGTTGTTTCACCATGTGGATGTTGATGGTGTTTGTTGTTGGATGTGATCATCATGAGTCCATGTCAGTTATGCATTTTTTTATGGATTTCACTGTCTATATGTTGTTAACCATGCATTATCATGGTTATGGTTATTGTCCATTCTTTCATTATATGCAATCGAGTCATCATGAATTTGTTTTGTGTGTTGTGATGCTAATGTGTTGGATGAGACATAGAAGCAAATGCAGATCATAAAAGTGAAGTTGTGGCACTAGAATTAGAGGTAAGAGTGGATTTTCATATATGTATTGTATGTTTGGCATGCAAGTAGGTTGGTTAATACTTGTTGTAAGCATTAGGTTTATATGCATGTTTGTCATCTTATTTTTTTTGTGGTTACATGTATGACAAATTGTAGTTGATCACTTTAGTTATATGCATTATGGTTATGTGTATGCCTTTAATTCTATTCATGTTATAGATGTTAGTAAAATAGTGTGATAATATGTACATGGTTTGGTTAGTCATGCATGGCATTAACTTGATGACTATGTTATATGTTGTTGATGATTATGTTATACGATTAACTTGTTGTTGTATATGTTAGTTAACTTGATGAGTAGTGTTATTGTCTTTAAGGTCTTGATGATATATGTACCATGCTAGTTTGACTGGCCTAAGAATATGGTTATGGTTATGACATTCGGGTATGATTTAATATGTTGTGATATTATATTGTAATAATCTAGGCTAGCTGTGTATATGTGATTATTATGAATGAGTGATAATTGTTTCTGATCTTATGATGTGAGCATTTTAGCTAGTTGTTGTTATGGATATCATGAAATTATTTATGTTTGAGTGGATATGTTGTGAATTTATATCGTGATAATCTACATCAATTATGTAGACAAGATAGCCTCCCATGCGATACATTTAGGTATGAGTTTGCATATGTCATATACTTGGTTCTTTAATTTTTTATTATGTCCCCTATTTAGTGTTTGAGTGTTTGATTATGTCATTTAGTTTATTTATTTGACATGGTACATTTAGAGTCCATTTGAATGTTTGATTAATTTCATGATATGAGTATCTATCTATAATATTGCTTGAAGAAATGATATTGTTTTAAGATGAATGCACTAATACATATGTGTTGAGACAATTGATATGTACTTAATTGTAAGTAGGTTATAGTTGTATAATTTTATATTATGACTGATGAATGTGACTTGATTTTTTATTATGACATGATTGTTAGACTTGGTAAAGGTTTATTTGAAATTGATAGATATGTTTTCCTGGTCTTTGGAACATGTGGCTAACATGTGTTTTCAGTTACAAGGAAACATGCTTGGCACAACAAGGTAAGATAAATGGTATTTTTTTATATTTATTTATGTGCTAGTAATTGTGTGGTAATGGCAGTATGATGCAGGGAATTGTATGGCAAAAGAGACTGCTATGAAATCTTGAAGGCTCAAGTTTATCTTTCCCTTGGAAGAACTAGGACCCAATGGGGATTGAGTCATGGATTTTGTTGTTAGTCTTGTGCTTTTGGTATTTTGTGATTTTTTGTGCTTGATTTGCGACTTTGTCTATGTTTAGTGGAAGGCCTTTCCACTTTGTTTGTGGTGTCATATTTCTATTGATTTTCATGGTTTTATTCTTGCTTTATTTTATTCTTTCCTTTTATGTTTTGAGAGCCTTGGGAGTTGGTCGGGAAAGAGGAAAGTTAATGGAGCTCAGGGAGTGCTTTTTGGTACCCAAAAAGTAATATAATAGACGGATCAATCTCGATGCACGAATAAAGTGCATCGGAAGGTAACAATATGACAATCAGTTGAACTAGTTGGGTCCATTGTGGTAAATAAGTGGTGGCAGTACATACACGAGAAAGGTAACAAAAAAGGTAAAGAAGTGGATCTAAGGTGTTAGATGCCTTGGAAATGTTGGGACTATTGTTCTCAATGTTGTGCATTTTGTGCATCAATGAAGGAAGTTATAATAACCTATACCTTATGATATCTATAAATTGTGTTGTGATCATGATTATGTTGATATTTATGTATGTATACATGTATTTGTCTGATAGGGTCATCATGAATCATGATTGTTTAATTATAATGGCTATATGTATATATGTGTGTGTATGTATGTCGTTGTCTGACATGATCATGATTGATTTTTATGATATATATGTATTTATATATGTCACTATATGACAAGGTTTTAAAGGATTATTCTTGTGGAGGAATGATTTCTTATGTGGGTGAATGGAATGAAGAGGCTCTTGGTCTTATGAGGAATAAAGTGGGAATAGTAACTTTGACATATCTATGAGGTTAGTATCATGTGGACATGAATTGATATTATATTCTTGTACTATGCCTATGTTTATGTTACGAAAATGTAATTCTGAGGGGTACATTAGTGAAGTGAAAGTACTGTGATCTGTGGCATTCTAGGATAATCATGGAGAGTAGAAATACACTAGAAGCAAGGTGGCTTGCGGGGTTAGTGTGTGGTATATGGATGTGTAGTACTACGATAGTATATATGTTGTGCATGTTGTATGTTCAGTGATTGTTCATATGGTGATGTGTACATGCAACATATGTAGTATTATGTGCATATGATGTTATATGTCTATTGTATTTATGGTGTTGCATGTATATTTCATATGAAGTGATGTGTATAGATGATGCTACGTAAATGTTGGATATGCGGTGTTGTGTACATACGCGCATGTTGGATAAGCGGTGTCGTATGCATATGGTGTTGTTCACATGCTAGATATGGGGTGTTTTGTACATATGGGTCTATGTACATGTTGAATATGTAGTGCTATGTACATATGGTGTTGTGTGCATTTTTACATATGGTTCTATGTACATATGGTGTTGTGTGTGTGATTGTAGATGTGTTTCTATGTGAATGTGGTTTTATGTACATGTTTTAAATGTGGCAATGTGTGCATATGGTGCCATGTACATCTCGTGCATGTGGCATTGTGTACATGTGGTTTCATGTACATATCCTGAATGTGGTGTTGTCTACATGTGCATTGTGTAGGTAGTGTTGTGTACAGGTGGTACTGTGTATATGTTGTGCACATGGCACTAGTGTACATGTGGTATTGTGTGCATGTGTTACATGTTGTGAAGTGGGCCACACAATACTATGCATATGAATGGTGTATTCGTGGTATCGTGACATTTATTAGTTTTGTTTATGGGGTAGAAATACGCTTGAAAGGAGTTGTACTGCAGCCCAGTTAAGAAGAACCAGAGAATACCGAAACAGAAAGTGGGGTACCATCAGATGAGGTGCTCAAAGACATATCTTGGTTACTTGAAGATGAAGAGTCCCCCCAGACAGAAAAAAGAGAACCTATCAGTAGCGCAGCCAGCCCAGCCCCAGCCACACCCCATATATGTATATGTGTTGTGTTGTAATGTACATCAGGTGTAGGTGTATGTGTTATATTTCGGTGTAGGTGTATGTATTGTGTTGTGATGTACACCAAGTGTAGGTGTATGTGTTTTTTTGTATTGTACACCAGGTGTAGGTGTATGTGTTTTTTTGTATTGTACACCAGGTGTAGGTGTATGTGTTGTATGCTTGTGTTGGTGTACGTGTTGTGTTGTATTGTAAATTGGGTGAGGTGTAGATGTATGTGTTGTATGTCAGTGTAGTCGTATGTATTCTGTTGAATTGTACACTGGGTGTAGATGTATGTGTAGTGTCGGTGTGGGTGCGTGTATTGTGTGGTGTTGTATGTTGTATGTGGGTGTACATGTTGTGATGTACATTTTTTGTATGTGTATGTGATTGAAGAGAGCTAAAGGCATTGGGTGGTTGCAAGATGTGGAAATGAATCTTGTATGGCTACAAAAGAACAAAGACAGAAGTAAGGACCGATGAAGGATAAGTACTAGTATTTTATTTCAGTTCTATTATGCATGTGATCTATGATTTGACTTATGATGGTTACATGTGATTTATATTTATGGTTTATGATGATTGCAAGTGATTCATGATATTTACCTATGATGGTTGTGTTTTGAGCTAACCAGATGTAATATGTTTATATAAGATGATTTGATCAAAAAAATAGTTTGACTTGCGTGACAGGAATTCAATAGAAGTGCAAGTGTACCTTATTGATGGGCTACGAATTTTAGGTCCCTATATTTATAGTATAGTCCCTTATTTTTGTTAGTGTAACCCTTTATTCTTATTGTTGTACCCCTGTAGCCCCATTATTGTTATTAATGTGCCCCTACATTTTTATTGTTAGGTCGGCTAGGATTATATTGTAGCCCCGTGGACTCCTATATATAGAAAGGAGATTTTTTCATTTGTATCATCCAAGACAAGTTCATTTATGTAATGTAAAGGAGGTTTCCCCCTCCCAGTGGCTTATTTCTAAGGCATTGATCTCTCTTTTCTTCTATTTTTGGAGTTGGTTTCATAACATTTGGTATCAGAGCTTTGGATTCTAGTGTTTCGCTACTCCAAACAAGTTAGCATGGAATTTTATCTATAAATTTGTTTCTACGAAGGTTCAGAAGTGAAACTTTTAGAGAGCAAACCCGAAATCCCGAGAAATGTCATGTAAAAATTTAATATCTTGGTTTGCAATATTTTCGGAGAAATGATCTGTGGAAGTTAAGGTTTTTTTAGGCTCCTGAATTTCACCTAAAATAGTTCATCGTGGAATTTGCACTATAAATTTTTTTATATGAAGTTTAAGAAGCTGGAATTTTTACATAGAAAAGCAGAATTCTCGAGGAAATTCTTGCAAAAATTTCAGATCTTGGTTCTCAATATTTTCGGATATATGATCTGTGGAATTTAGGTTTTTTCAAGCTCCCAAATTTCAACTCAAAGATGTGACCTTGGGAATATCAGCATAACTCTCTCATTGATAGGCAGATTGGAATTCTGTAAAAAAATTCCACAAGTACATGGACTATAGTTTCCTTTGTATCAATTTCAGATCCGAAGGAGGAAACAAAGACACATGGCACATCGTACAAGTTCGCTCTACTGAACCTGTCCATAACTAGGTCATTGTGGGATATTGGACATAACTTTTCCTTGAAGAATCCAAATCAGATCAGACCTATGGAATTCGAAAGAAGATTCATAGGCATACTACAGGGTTGAATTTCAGGTATTGAAGATCCAAAATCATAGAGATAATCGATTTTTAATATCAAGCTCCTCAAAAGCAAGAAAAAGGTTTGTATTTTGTTTCTAATTGCATAAGTCTTGTGTGAAAAAACATATTGAAGTGATTCCAAGGGCATATTGAAGCATATATATCAGTACTGGGTTCTAAAATTCCACCTAAAAAGAATTCAACACCCATTAAGCCTTCAGAAGGCTCTAATATGACTCATGAAGAGGAAGAAGCACAACATGACATATCAAAATTACAGTAGCAAGTGCACCAAATTTTGCTCTCACAAAGAGCAATAAAAAATGAAATGGAATTTTTGAAGAAAGGTATGGAAGATAAGATGGATGGTTTGAAGAAACGAATCGATGGTTTGAAGAATGGAATAGATGACATGGAACCTAGCATGGAAGCTAAGATGGATGACATGGAAGCTAATATCGATGAAAAAATCAAAGACAACTTAGAAGACACAAAGAATGATATAAAAGTAGACATGGAAGATTTGATGACAAGGTTAATACAGTAAATGTTTCGTAATGGAGGAAATGTAGTAGAGGAAACCCATGATGAGAACAAAATAAACGTTAATCATGATTTCATAAATTCTAATGTTGGATTGAAGAACCACCATATTCCAAATATGGACGTGAAGAAGTTTGATGCCGAGGATCCCGTAACATTGATACTACAAATGGAGAAACATTTTGATGTCAATAATGTGCAAAACACAAAAAAGGTATGCATTGAAACTTTACATTTAGAACAAAACACATTTGTATGGTATCGATGGCTTTTCTCCCATAAAAAAATTGTCACTTTATCAATTTTAACGAAGGAAATGGCAGCACATTATGAGGATACAAAGAGAAACACCTTATTTACCCAATTGATAAATCTCAAACAAAAGGGTTCAATGCTGGAGCCATTGAGGACTTCCAAATATTGAATATAAGGGTAACTGATATTCTAGAGGAACACTGGACTGATGTCTGCATAGGGACTTTAAAGGATAACATCCAAAACGAAGTTCGCATTTGGGAACCTGATTCAATGGAGAAGGCATTCAGGTTGGCAAGAAAAATTGAATGTAAAATTATGGTGACAAGGAATCCTACCAATCACATGTATAAATATGCAAGTGTTGTTACTCCTAGACTTCCACAACCTACAAGGTTGACACCACAATAATTAGAAGAAAAAAGAGAAAAAGGGTTTTTCTACAATTGTGATAGAAAATACACTAAAGGTCATAAGTGTGCTAAGAAGAAATTATTTTACATAGATTGTGAAGAGGAGGAAGAAAATGAATAAGAAACTTCAAAAGAAGAGGATAAACACCAGGAACCAACCCTAGAAGAAGAGGAAATGAGTCTGACCATATCGTGTAATGCATTGTCATGAATTACCACTCCTCAAACTCTCAATATAGAAGGACATATCAAGAATAAAAAGGTAATGGTGTTGATTGATTTGGGTAGTACCCATAATTGTATTCATTGTAAGGTAGCCAAGGAATTGAATTGTTTCCTATACCCAGCACTAGAATGTCAAGTGATGGTTTCAAATGGAGGAACTATAAATTCCTCTGGAAAATTCCATAATATCAAGCTAACCATGGGGGAATATGAATTGAATAGTCCAATTATTTCGATTCAAATGGTAGGTGATGATGTTGTACTAGGAGTACAATGGTTACAATCTTTGGGGATGATATCTTTTAATTTTCAAGAACTATTCTTGAAATTTTTTTTGGAATGAAAGGAAATCGAATTATGGGGTATTACAGGGAAGCAAGGAAAGATAATAATCTCTAATCTCATGACAAAGCTTTCAAATAAAGAACAACAAGGCATAATTTCACAATTATGATCACTAAAAGTTCCAACATCGAAATCATCTATTTCTCTGGATCTCCAAAAAGTCTTGGACAATCATTCCAATGTGTTTTAAACTCCCAAAGGACTCCCGCTTATTCATCATCATGATCATGCTATTCATTTGATTCTAGGAAGTGTTTCTCCAAACATTACGCCTTAAAGATATCCTTATGCCCAAAATAGTGAAATTTAACATATGATTGCATAAATGTTAGAGGCTGGTATAATTCAACAAAGTCAAATTTATTTCTCTGCTCCAGTAGTATTGGTGCACAAGAAGGATGGATCATGGCGCATGTGTCCATATTATAGGGAGCTCGATAATATCACTATTAAATATATATTTCCCATTCCTATGATTGATGAATTATTGGATGGATTACATGGAGAAATTTATTTTATCAAGTTGGATATTCATTCAGGATATCATCAAATTAGAATGATGATTGTAGATATTCCGAAAATAACATTTCGAACTCATGAGGGTCATTATGAATTTTTGGTCATGAATTTTAGCCTTACCACTACACCTTCTACATTTCAAGGGTGGATGAAGTCCATTTTAAAAACCTTCCTTAGAAAATTTGTGCTAGTATTTTTTGATGACATACTAATCTACAATAGGTCTTGGAAGGATCATGTTCAACATGTTGATAGGGTGCTCAAACTATTTGAGGGGAAACAATTATATGAAAACACATCAAAATATTTCTTAGGAGTGGAAGAGGTGAAATATTTGGGTCATATTGTATCTCACAAGGGTGTTAAGGTAGACCCTAACAAAATCAAAGCCATTACGGAATGGAAATTCCCCACAACCATAAAGCAGTTGCAAGGATTTCTTTGGTTAAAATGGTATTATCATAAGTTCGTTAAGAATTTTGGGAGAATAGCAGCACCTCTAACAAAATTATTGAAGAAAGATGCATTTTCATGGACTCCTGAAGCAACTAAGGCCTTTGAAAATCTTAAAGAGGCAATGTTCCTAGCACTAATCTTAGTTATGCCAAACTTCACAAAAATCTTTATTGTGGAATGTGATGCCTCGGGAAATGGAATTGGTGTTGTTTTAATGCAAAAAGGAAGAACCATTGCTTTCGAAAGTCGGCCAATCAAAGGAAATTATTTACAAAAATCTATTTATGAGAAGGAAATGTTGGCAATACCACATGCACTAAAGAAATGGCAACCTTACCTAATGGGAAGACACTTCAAGGTAAAAACTGATCATGATAGCCTTAAAAACTTTTTGGAAAAAATACTATGTTCAGAAGAGAAACAAAAATGGGTCACAAAGATATTGGGTTATGACTTTGAAATCATCTACAAAAAAGGGAAGCTAAATGTTGTTGTAGATGCACTATCAAGAAAGGATGAATAGGTGGAAGCATTGCTTTGTGCCATTTCTATTATCAAACCAGATTGGATAACCAAAGCAAGGGATGAATGGAAGAAGGATGAAGAAGTGTGGACACTCATTCAAAAATTGCAGCAAGATCCTAGTACATATGATACATTTAGTTGGAAAAATGATTTCTTGTGGTACAAATATAGCTTATATATTTTCAAGAATTCACAACTAAACCAAAATATTCTTTTGGAATTGCACACTTCTCCTTTAGGAGGACACTCAGGATTTTTAAAACCTCATGGTGAAGAAATAATTTTTTTTGGATGTCCTTAAATATGATATTCAAAAGTTAGTGGTAGAATGTTTGGTTTGCTAGAAAAATAAAGTTGAGACAATTAAGCCCCCGGGTCTTCTACAACCTTTATCCATTCCAAGTCAACGTTGGGAGGATATTTCAATGGATTTTATCACAGGCTTACCTAAGTCCAAAGGAAAGAGTGTCACCATGGTGGTAGTTGATAGAATTACCAAGTATGCACACTTTTGTGCATTATGTCATCCATTTAAAGAAAATATAGTTTCTACTGCATTTATGGAAACAATTCAAAAGCTACATGGAAACCCAAAGATTATTGTAAGTGACAGAGATGACATTTTTACTTAAAAGTTTTCGACGGAATTATTTTCTTGTTTGGGTACTCAAATATCTCATAGCTCATCTTATCATCCTCAATTTCATGGTCAAACTGAGATAGTGAATAAATGTTTCGAAGGATATCTTCATTGTTTTGTATCTGATAAGAAAACACAATGGGTCAAGTGGTTACCTCTCGCTGAATGTTGGTATAACACTTCCTTCCATACTGTAGCAAAAATGACCCCATTTATGGCACTTTATGGATATCATCCATTTTCCATCACATCTTCTTTAAGAGAAAATTATAAGGTTCAAGCAGTGGAAGATCGCATCGAGCATCAACAAGAAGTTCTCCAAGTCTTAAAGGATAACCTAAATTTGGCACAAAATCAAATGAAACAACATGCAAATCAAAATAGCAGTGAGAGAAGTTTTGATGTAGGAGACTAGGTATTTTTATAGATACAACCATAAAAACAAATGGCCCTCAAGAAATATAAGAAGGATAATAAATTATCGCCAAAGTACTAAGGTCCTTACAAGGTGTTGCAAAAGATTGGTACTATGACATACAAATTGGAGCTTCCTACCTCTTCGCGAGTGCATCCATTTTTCCATGTTTCATGCTTAAATAAGGTTATAGGGGACAAAATTCCAGTGCAAAAAATATTTACAGAACTTGATGAGGAAGGAAAAATCACATTGGAACTTAAAGCAGTCACAGAAACAAGAACTCGACAGCTACGAAATTGATCAATTTTAGTGTATCTCATCAAATGGAAGAACTTATCCACTGAAGGTTCTACATGGGAGGATGAGAATTTTATACAGAAGCATCGAGAGCTACTTAAGTTTTGAGGAAAACAATTTTTTGAAGGAGAGGGGCATGTTCAGTCCCTATATTACTAGTATAGTCCATTATTGTTGTTAGTGTAACCCCATTATTGTTATTGGTTTGCCCATGTAGCCCCATTATTTTTATTATTGTGTTGTTAAATTTTTATTGTTAGGTCGGCTACGATTATATTGTGGCCCCATGGACTCCTATATATATAAAGGATTTTTTTTCATTTCTATCATCCAAGAATTGTTCATTTATGTAATGTAAAGGAGGTTGCCCCCTTGAAGTGGCTTATTTCTAAGGCACTGATCTCTATTTTATTATATTTTTGGATTTGGTTTCATAACACGAATGAATAATGATTTGAAGTTATTTCAATTTATTTTGAATCTAATGGAAAGTATGTGCTTGGTACAAGAACCATGGAAATGCCGAGTTGGCTGATTGGAACTGACTGCGAGAATTAACAATGACAACAAAAGGAATTGGAACATGCAACAATATGTTGGTGAAGAACTTCAGGAGCAAAGCCATTATGGGACATTGCTACCCAATAGTGCCCATTGATTTCCATGAGCGTGCTATAATTGTTTTGATGGTTTTTAGGTAGGTATATGCCTCGGTTTTGTATCTTCTGATGCGAGGAAGCCTTTCCAAGTGATGAATTTCCTGGGATGGGGGTGTGAAAGAAAATTTGAAGGTGTGTGACTACACGAAAGGGGGTGACCTAATTTCCCGAGGGACTGTGTAGCAGAGAAGGGAAGGTTGAGGATGGATTGGCTAGTCATTAGCATTGGCAGATGGAATCAGATGCACACATTAGAGTAAATTTCAGTCTAAAAGTGCCCATAAAATTTTAATGTAATTTCCATGTCATGATATGTAAACCTATCAAAATCCTTTGAATTTAAAAATAGGTACATGTAAATAGTTTGGAGGGAAAAGAAGAAAAACTATTTTTTTAATTGTACTTTTGTCTTTTCTCCCTATAAGTTTACTCAAATTTCAAGTGTATACACTCATTGGATGTGGAATTAAATTCCACATCCAACAAGTACCCATTATCCATACTTTTGAGAAGACACACATTGACAAAAATTTAAGATACAATAAAAAAGTATGATTGTAGATGTGGTGCTATGTGCATGTGGTGTTATGTACATGTTTTAAATGTGGTAATATCTGCAGATGGTGCCATGTACATCTCGTGCATGTGGCATTGTGTACATGTGGTGTCGTGTACATGTTGTGCATGTGGTGTTGTGTACATGTGCATTGTGCAGGTAGTGTTGTGTACAGGTGGTATTGTGTATATGTTGTTAACATGGCACAAGTGTACATGTGGTATTGTGTGCATGTCTTACATGTTGTGATGTGGGCCATGAAATAATATTTATGTGCATGTTGTATTTGTGGTATCGTGACGTTTATTCATTTTTTTGTACTTTGTATGTGTATATGTGTTTTGTTGTAATGTACATCGGGTGTAGGTGTATGTATTGCATTGTAATGTACACCGGGTGTAGGTGTATGTGTTTTGTTGTATTGTACACCGGGTGCAGGTGTATGTGTTGTATGTCAGTGTTGGTTTATGTGTTGTGTTGTATTGTAAATCGGGTGAGGTGTAGGTGTATGTGTTGTATGTCAGTGTAGTTGTACGTATTCGGTTGAATTGTACACCGCATGTAGATGTATGTGTAGTGTCGATGTGGGTGGGTGTATTGTGTGGTGTTGTATGTCGTGTTGATCATGAATTACCATTAGTTATTTTTGGGAGTTAACTTTTGAATAGACATGTATCGAATGTTAGAGTAGATGATGAAGCATTTAAAAGGTTGGGTAAAATGAGACGAGGATGTGACAAGTATTGCGCTTAAAGAAAAACATGTATACAAGGAGGATCCAAAATATAAAACAAAAAAGCAAAGGTGCCACAGAAAGGCGTAAATACATGGTGCAAAAGACGAAAAAATGAAAACTCGTAAGGGATCAGCCGCATCCCAAATGTGCACGTGAGGAAATTCCCCATATGGGAATTTCTACGGGGGTTAAGAGGCGGAAGGGAGGATAGAACCATACCCTCGCGGAATTATATTGAAGCATCACGGGGTGGGCCCAAGGTAAAGAGTAACGTGGCAGATTGGACGTGGGCCTTAAAGACTGGTACGCAGTGTATCTAACCCAGCTCACGAATAAGAGGTTTCAAGAATCGTATGGTTCATTGCAGCAGAAAGGTAAGGTATGTCTCTAGGTGAACTGGTACAGAGGCCCGTACCAGTATTAAACCCTGCACGCGGTTTCCACCTGTCCCCAGCTGATGCCCAATCCCTACGCGCCGCGTGCTCCACTGTCAGTGTCCTTACGACACTTTCCCCCCGTTTATTTTACCTATCCGTATTTTTACCTCAGAACACTCAGTCGTAAAATAACAGTCTTCCCGTAGTTTACTCCAGTAAAAGTCGCAGGTCTTCCAGCTATGGTATAAACTAAGTGGGAATCGGTGCCAAGGTCTACCCAGTCGCTATCAACACCCCCACGTCGTTTTCCTGAGTATATTTCCCTGTTGCACAGGTATTCCGTCCCTCATTTTCTCTCTACTTTCCTCTCGTCTTTTAAAATTTTTATATGTCAATCATGGGAAGGGGCACGCCCAAGAAAGCCGAACCAGAAACCCCTCAGGTCCGAGAAACCAAAAATCCTCCTGGGTTCGAGCCTTTCATCGACTTGCAAGCCGAAATCCGTGATCCCCAATACCCTTTTCTCATCAGCAGCATTAAACCCAAGCTTTTTAGAAGAAATATCAGGAATAGAAACTGATACTGGGTGGTTGTGTCTAGTTTATACCATCAAATTACCCCCCCAGTCTATTTTGTGGTTGATTTTATTTTCTGGCTCAGAGATTCTTACGATGATTAGCGAGGCATGTTTACCTCTCCTAAAGGGAATAAGATATTTTCTCTTTCCCACGAAATTATCAAGCAAGCCCTTCGCTTTCCCACCAGCGACACATATATCAATTTTAGTGAAGTGGCTCTAACCTCCCAGTTCACCAAACTGCCATCGGAGCGCCAAAACGACTTCATTTCCTCCATCACCAGCAACCAAGCTACTTCTCTTCCTGCTGCAGACCCTTTCCCGTTGATTCTGTTCCAAGAGGAAGTGTAGCCAATCCTTGCTCTCATCGCGGGTCTTTTAAGTGTAGGTACTTTGGGGGAAATCACCCGGATATGTGTCTATTTCTTGTGGTTAATGTCTCAAAAGGGGGTAGTGTTAGATATCCCTAGTTTCCTTGCTGCTAAGATTCAGACCTAGTTCCAGAAGCTTTCAGAAGCCAGTCACTTCTATTTATGTTCGATGGTCTTCTATCTTTTCTTACATCAACACGTTGATAAGTTTGAGGGTTTGGGTTTAGATAGGGTATATGAGGAGAATTCTCAACCTCGACCAGTTTTTGACTGGAATTTTTCTGTACTCCAATTACCTAAGGGGGAGGGTTATTCCAGTTTTGTAAATAATTTCATGTTCATTGCCTATACTATTATCCACGAGTCACCCTCACCTAGAGTTTTTCCTGAGATGAAGAGCTGGCTACAAGCCGGAAAATCCAAGAGCACTGGGGATTGGTATCTATTTGACAATTACACTGAAATTCAGGTCTACGAAGCCGAGGTTTCCCCTTACCAGCTGCCTGTGTTTCCCGTTCGACGAGTCTATGCGCTGGAGTACATTCGGTAGACCCTCAAGGCTGACCAACTCCATTTTGTCCCTACAAATAAGGGTTTCATCCTGAGACTCCCCATCACAATCAGCCCTTTTGTTATGAATTCGAGACATGCCCTTCCCATAGTCGAGAAAATGTTGCAAGGCCTGGAACTAAGGCTGGGAAAGGGTTGGGCCTATGATCCTTAGGAAATTATCTAAAATAGAAGAAAGAGGAACAAGTCCACACCTTATATACATGAATCAAGGCCGTTCATGGAGTGGAGGGCTAACCTTGAATCTTGGCGTTCGGTTTCGCAGATGGAGAAAGATTCATCTGCCACAGGGGAAGAAAATGAGGGCGTCAATAAAGGCCGAAGCAGAGAAGAAGCAGGTACCGCAGGAGCGGGTTCTCCCCTTCGCAAAAAGCAGAAAACAACCTCCAGTGAGGCAGAAGTCATAGGGAAAGAGCAACTACTAGAACCATTTACACCATATGGTCAGCTAGACAAGATTAAAGCCATGATAAAAGTGCTGAGAGACAATACCACATCTTCTGACTTTTCAAAATTCTCACAGGCCATCAGAGATCATACCTCATCAAGGGCAGTTGCAAGGAACCAGGAAAATAGGACGATCAGGGATAAGTACAAAGCCGAGCTGGAATGGTATATAGAGAAATATCACACCAGGGTTTCTGCCACCATGAACGTGGACACAAAATACCTGGTATTATCCATGGGTGAGGCCATCTTGGATCCAAATACAGGTGCCACTAGTTACCGGGTGCTCGAACATGAAATTGACATGGCCAAGGTGCCAGCAACCGATATGTGTAACCTGTTTTGGGTCGTGGGTGATATGTTGAAGGACGAGGTGATGCGGTTCACCATTGCACTGAGAAAGATAGAGAAAAAGCGTGAACAGGTGAGGGCGACCCTAAAGAATGAACAGGAAAACTCTCGCGCCCAGGCAAATCAAGTACGCGGCCTCTAGGAGTTAATAAATGGAAAGGATACGGGAGAAACAAACCCACAACGCACTCTGATAGAACAATTGAAGAAGGAGGTCGCGTCATTGAAAGGTAAGGTCAACATACCGGCCTCCCATCATGTGCAGACGGTCGAGTTGGCGTAAACAGAGAAGGAAAAAGTTGAACTGGCTAGCACACTGGCACAAGAGAAGGAGGACAAAGAAAAAATGGTTGAAACAATTGCCACTCTGCGGAGTAGGTTGATGGAGCTGCAGAACACATGGGACACGCACAGCTGCGCGCCTGCTACAACCCCACCAGAGACAAGTCCGCTGTCAGAGCAATTGAATGCAGTAAAAGCTATGAATGATATATTAGAAAATCAGGAATCCACTGCTACGCAGAGGATCACTGATTTGGAAAATCTCCTGGCTGAGAATAGCAGGAGAATAGAGACACTGCAGAAAGAGATCATGTAGGAAAAGAAGACAAGAGCCGACTAGCAGAAAACCATCACTGACCTCAAAAGCCGCATGAAGGGAAATATCACCCTCAGTGAAGCGAGAGGTATAATCTGGTCGGACATAATCTCAGCAGTGATTGAACAGTGGGGTTTCCTAAGAACGATGGGAGAAAATAAATCTGTTATACCCTATCTCAATAGGAAATTGCAGGAGGCAGACCTTAACTTGCCCAACAGAGCCCAGCACGCCAGAAACTATATTTCATTCTTGAAGGAGCTGAAATCTGATGAGGTGGAGAAGCATGGCATACCAAGTCGATTCATGGAAGTCTTTGAATGTCAGAAAATCATTGACAAGGAGGCGGCCCAAGTTACAGCTTCGAGAGCCCTGCAATAGGTGGTAGCAAACGTGGGTCATTTCAATGCAGTATGGGGCAAGATTACCACAGATGGACTGCCATCTTGTTGGGACCCAACCACTCCTTCTGTGTTACGACCGTTGACAGAGTATAAGACATGCCTACATGAAGAAAAATACCGGACGGACATCCTATTGGATAAAACTGCTCGGTTAAAGGCCGAAACAATCGTTTCATCCCTCCGCCAAGAGTTCGCCCTTCTTCATCTTATAAAGCACAATCTCCCCACCAAGGCAAGTTTCAACGACCTCATAGAGGCCTATGTCAGGGTGGAAAAATTCGCAGTGACGCCCGAACCATCAGCAGATAGCCAGCAAAGATGCACTCAGTTCGCTAGTCAGATCGCCAGCTCATCCGCAAATGTTCCACCACCAGCGTCTGCAATTGCCTCAACCCCTTCACATCTGTGAAACATTGTCAACTCATGATTTGGCCTCAGTGGCATTTTTAATTTTTACTTAGTTAGCTACTTTTCAAGTTTCAAGTGGGCTTCATGTTCCACTTCAGCATTTTACTTTTTACCAGACTGTTGTTTAATATTTTGTTTTAAAAACGGTCGAGTGCCTGACTGTCCATGATGAGAGGCCTTTACTCCTCATCATAAATTTTGTTACTTTGATAAGGACCTTTAACAAATTTGGTCATGCGAGGAAGATATTTTTCCCAAAAATATCTTCTCGCTCAGTGATGAAGATGTCTATATAAGAAAGATCCAAAGAGAAAAACAGGTTCCAAATTTTCTGAAGAATCGACTGTAAGAGAATGTCTTGTATGTTTTTTGTGAAATTTTTAATACAAATGTGAAGAGCCCATTGGGTTTTCAATGAGAAAGAGTTTTGATCTTTAAGGAGGATTCTGATCTTGGTTCTTTACAGTGTATACTTCTTTCTTATGTGTTGTAGCTTAGCCATTAATTTCGTTTATATCCATTTATCTTGTGTCACATTCTGGAATGCGAGTAGCCCACTGTTTCTGATATAAATTTATCCTAGTTGATACTTATGTCATAAGCTTTTAAGCACTTTAAATATGGCTCAGGTGTGACATGCTGTTTCATTTCCAGTTCATCCACGTTTCTGCTATATTGACTGCTAATGAGATGTTATTTACAAATGTTGTCTTCATGTGTGGATTCTTATTTTACCAAGCCCACTACATGCTGGTATATGTTTCTGGATGTTGTCTCAATAGCAGTTAGTATCCTCTTTATTCTACGAATGCAATAGATACTCTGTGATTACCAATCTCTGTGAAGTGCTTAGAATCCAACCCTCTTTGCAGTTAAGCTGCTTTTGAATTGTCTGCTACACTTCGTGTTAGAGTTTCACATCTTGCCTCTAGAATATTTCTTTCTCTGTTATTAACTTCTGGAAGTTTTGGTCCCATTCAAGTTAAATTTCCTATTTACAAATAAATAGCATGAGAGCTCAGTTCTGCTAGTCATCCCAGTCATAATATATTGATTTTTCTCTCTGCTATATAAGATGTCCTAGGCACTAGTCTTTCACAACTCAAGACTGTTTGTAGGATCGACAACATCTTTTTGGCGCCGTTGCCGGGGAACAAAATTGAGAATAACTAAAATCCCTGGGCCTCTAAAAAACCCTATTCACTCTTCAATTAGGTGAGCATGGAGAGTTGAGAGTTGTATATCCCTCAGCTTGGCAACTCCACATTCGTTTTTCAGATAAATCTAATTGCAGTCTTCGCTCCTCGAAAGCCACACCTCAGGTCAGATACATCCCAGCCAAAGACTCCCTCTGTGTCTGACCCAGAAAGAATTTTACATAGAAGAAATTGGAGGGGGAGACAATTTATCCATATTGAGATTCCACATTTCTCTCTAGAAGACTTCCCTTCTTCCTCTTCTCAAGTGGCCCAAGTACAAGATTCTGACTCCGCTGTGGGAGAAACTGGTTACTACTCAGACAGTTTACCTCCTAGAAACATCCAAGTTAAAGACAAGGCTAAATCCATAAACACCACCCGTTATACATTTCGCCCCACTCCAGAGGCTGAAGAAGTCAAAGAAGTCACTGAAGTATCTGCTGTTAATAATCCGCCTTTGTCTCCATCATCCCAAGCTTTTGTTCACTATATTCCCATCATCATCCACACCTCACTTCCACCTCCTCCTCCACTCACACATCAGATCCTTCTATTACCTCCACCCCCTCCTCCGATGGCAAACATTCCGAGCTTCCTGCTGAATAAATATGCCCCCCTGGCATTACCCCAAGTACTGAACGACCTGCCACAGGATTATCTAAAGATCTTGCCCCGTTTCAATGGAGAGAACGAGATTGAAGCTCAAAAGCACCTTGAGGTATTCTACTCCTTCGCAGAAAATTTCAACGTAGAACATCTTGACGTAGTCCTAAGACTATTTTTCCAATCCCTTGACGGTGAAGCCAGAAAGTGGTTCAAAACGTTGGGAGACCATTCCATAAACACATGGGAAGAAATGGAAGACACTTTTCTCAAGAAATGGGGAGAGAAGAAAGACCACGGGCATTGTCTGACTGAGTTTAATACACTCAAGAAAAGACACAATGAAGAGGTGGCCGAGTTTATTAAGAGATTTAACAAGCTGTACCTGAGCCTTCCCACCGAAATGAAACCACACCAGAATAATACCAAGGTGGTGTTTGTGGCAGCCTTTGACTCTGAATTTGGCTTCTCTCTGAGAAAAATAAAGCCAGCCACTCTGGATGATGCTCAAACAGATGCACTAGAACTTGAGGCAAACTTCTCCTCCACTGGTAAATCCAAGGGAAAATCTGAGCAAGATACAAGAAGAAGGGAAAGGAAGAGGTATCCACCTCGAGCCAAGATAGAGATTCATCTAATGACAGGATTGAGGAAATGAACAAGATGATCAAGAATCTCTCAAGCAAGCTAGTGAAGCTTGAAATGGAGGCAAAAAATTCATCCACCAAGAATTTCCAAAATGCTCCTAACAGAGGCTTTAACCCTCAATACAGAAAGCCACCCTTGCAGATACTGCAAAAGGGACAAAAGGAGTAGCAAGAGCAGGTACCACACCCCCTATACTTGGAAGGGAAAGTATAGGGTTCTACCGAAGAAACTGCTTATGAGAAAGAAGAGGCATACCTTTCTTTATCAAACAGTGATGAAGTCGAATGTCCCTTACATGAGAGTGGAAAAATGGAGGTGCAAGCACACACAGAAGGGAAAGATATTGAAGATACTGAAGACCCTGAGATTGATTAATACTACAAGCAGTTCGTCAATTTCATGCAAGCTCAATTCAATAGGAGATATGACGTCAGATCTTCCAGGAAGAGAACTCGCACTTAGGACCAGGAGGAGGATGCATCCCAAGAAGAAGCACCTGCTCGAAAGGAAGCAACTCCTCAAAAGGCCCCGAACAACGGTAAGAGGCCCCTTAACCAATATTTACAGTCTGCTGATCAAATTCCCTCATCTTCACAAGTGGCTACATCCCCCAGTGTCAAACCAGTCTGAAAAGAAGTCAAACCTCCTCCTCAGAAAAAAGACCCCAAAGATAAAGAACCAAAAGAAGTGTCAGTAGATAAGTCCTCCTCTGCTTTCAGTCTACAGAAGGAGCTTGAGAAAGTGAAAATCCTAGTCCCCTTGACCGAGCTGTTAAAGCAACTTGCATATCAGTCCCAGGTCACGTCCTTTATGCTCCCTCCAGAGGTAATCAACATTCCCGATAGTATGAACCTATAGGAAGAAAGGCCTATGGTTGTTTTTGGCCCACATGTCGAAGAATTAGATGCTGCCACTCCCCCTTTTTATGTGTCTTTAGTAATACATGACCTGCTGCTGCACAACTGCATGTTAGATTCAGGAGCCTCTCATAATATTTTACCCCTCTCGGTCATGGAGCAACTAGGACTACAGATCACCCGTCCATACAAAGACCTATACTCATTTGACTCCAAAATATTTAAGTGCCTGGGCATGATAAAGGACTTAGTGGTTAACCTGGCTCAGATCCCAGCAAAAAGTGTAGTGATGGATATAGTTGTAGCTGACATCCCAGCTCGCTTTGGCATGCTACTGTCAAGGTCTTGGGGAACCAAATTGGGGGATCGATCAAATTGGACTTTACCTATGCCACTATCCCTGTATTTTGTGGTCAAGAGAGGAGGATGTACCGAGAAACCATATTTTTCAAGACAGTTACCAAGACAGATGATTTAATTAATTCTCCGGTTTATAGCAGAGAAGGGGATTTTTCATGTTTAATGCTGGAGGAAGATCAGGAGTACACACATGAACCATCATTTTTCCAGATCAAGACAGAACAGTCCATAGAAAGCCCTGAATCAGAGATCTGGACACTTCATTTTGATGGGGCTAACTCCAAGGAAGGCAATGGTGCTGGAGTGTTATTGATTTCCCCTACAGGCCAATGGGTCCCTTTATCTTTCAAGCTCAAGTATGAAGCCACAAATAATGTGGCCGAGTATGAAGCACTTCTACTAGGGCTACAGACATCCAGGAGTATGAACATAAGAAGTCTAAAGGTTTTGGGAGATTCTGAACTGATAGTCAGACAGGTGAGAAATCAGTGCCAAGCCAAACATCCTAGGCTAAGGGCTTATAGGAATGAATATTGGGATCTGGTGGACAATTTCTTCTTGGCATTTAATATCCAGTTCATGCCCTGGGAGTAGAACAGAATGGCAGACTCCCTTGCAGTGGCTGCCAGTACTTTTCGTCCACCTCAGAATCCTGTCTTGATATATGAAATTGATGTACGATATCGGCCATCAGTCCCAGACAATATCAAACACTGGAAAGTATTTGAAGATGAAGAGCAAGTGAAGATATTTTTGGAAATAGTTGGGGAATTCTCCAACATGGAGATTGATAGTTGTAAAGAGGAAGAGACAGAGGGTACCCCAGGAGATAAGTGGGAAGAAAAGGTAGCTGGCCACAAATTTCTGCAGTTGAAGGGGAATGTCATTCCTCGAGGATTAGTGCCCTTAGAAAGGTTGTTTAACAAGAATGATGCTCCCTTACAGCTGAACAAAGTTGTGGAGGAGAATCATGTAGAAGATCTGAATCTAGGCATTGAGGTTGACCCCAAGATCGTGAAGCTATCCAAGAAGGTCCCGGAGGAATATAAACAGCTTTACCAGAAGTTATTTCAGTCCTATAAAGATGTGTTTGCATGGTCTTATCAAGACCTAAAAAATTTTGATATCAGCATTATGCAGCACAAAATTCCACTGAAGACAGATGCAAAACCACATAAGCAGAAACTAAGATAGATTAACCCATTGTTGCTACCCTCGATTGAGAAAGAAATTAAGAAATTGTTGAAGGCTAAAATCATTGTACCCTTGAGATATTCTGAGTGGGTAGAAAATTTAGTCCCTATGCGAAAGAAAAATGGAGAAATAAGGCTGTGTGTTGATTTTAGGAATCTTAATAGAGCATATTTGAAGGATAATTATCCACTGCCAAAGATGGATCATATCCTGCAGAAAGTGGTAGGAGCATCTCGAATGTCGATGATGGATGGATTCTCTGGGTACAGTCAGGTGGCTATACTGCCGAAAGATCAAAAGAAGACTGCCTTTACCACTCCATGGGGGACGTTTATGTACACCAGGATGCCTTCTGGGGCATACGGGGGCCACTTTCCAGACGACCATGGATATTGCTTTTATCGGGGAGCAGGATAAGTTCGTGGTGGTATACCTGGATGACATTACTATGTTTTCAAAAGATGATGCAGAACACATTGAACACTTGCGCAAAACTTTTGAGAAGTGCAAAAATTATGGCCTCTCCCTCAATCCACAAAAGTCTTTGTTTGCACTGGAGGAGGGCAAGCTCTTGGGACATATTGTTACCAGAGACGAAGTAAAGATAGACCCTAAGAGAGTGGAAGTCATAAACGGTATTTACTTCCCCAGAAATAAGAAGGAAGTTCAGGTATTCCTAGGTCATATAAATTTCTTGAGAAGATTCATTCCTAACTATGATGAGATAGTTAGGCATATTACTGACATGCTAAAGAAGAACAACAAGGTTAAGTGGTCATAAGAATCAAGAAAAGCTTTTGCCAGGATTAAGAATGCATTTGCTGAAGCCCCTGTGTTAGCCGGGCCAGACTATACCAAACATTTTATGATCTTTTCCTTTGCATCACCTCATATAGTAGCAGGAGTTCTGTTGCAAAAAAATGAAGATGGGTATGAGCAGCCCATTGCCTTTTTCAGTCAGGTGCTTCATGATGTTGAGCTGAAATATGACATATTGGAAAAGCAGGCATATGCGCTGGCGAAATCCCTCAAAGCTTTTCGTATGTATGTCTCCAGTCCCACATCACTACATTTTTTCCCACAACAGCTATCAAAGATATCCTTGTTTAGGGAGATAGTGAAGGTAAAAGATGGAAATGGATAGCCAAAATATAGGAGTATGAGTTGGAAATCCGCCCTACTAAATTAATCAAGGGGCAGGGGTTAGCCAAAATCTTATCTGAGTCAAACTTCTAGGCTTTGGGTATAAATCTGTCCATGATGGCAAACGAGGCATCTGAAGGGAAAGGAGAACCACAGGGGGTAGAGATAGCTTCCCAGAAGACACATATGAAGTACTTTACCAGCCAGTGGTACAAGGAAATAGTGGAATATCTGCTAACATTAAGTTTCCCACCTAGCTATGAAAAAGCTAAATACAGAGCACTGAGGTTGAAGTCACAGAAGTACGTAATTGCAAATGGTCGGCTATATTGGAGGGACCCCTCAAGCATCCTGCTCCTATGCCTGACAGAGGGAGAGGTAGAAGGTATAATGACTGAGTTTCACGAAGGAATCTATGGGGGCCATTACAGTTGGAGGGCTACCGCTCACAAGATCCTGAAGGCTGGTTTCTTCTGGCCTAAATTATTTGGGGATGTTTTTACCCGAGTAAGAGGCTGTGAGAAGTGCCAAAAATTTTCCGAGAGATAGAAGCTAGCACCTCTCCCCATGATACCTGTCCACATAGATGAGCCATTCCAGCAGTGGGGAAATGACTTCATTGGAGAAACACACCCCCCATCCAGCGGTCAGCATAAGTGGATATTAACCGCCACGGATTATTTCACAAAGCGGGTAGAGGCTATACCCGCGAGAAACGAAACAGACACCGTGGTGATGAAATTCATAGAAGAAAACATCATATCCAGATTTGGTTGCCCTGCTAAGATTGTGACCGACAATGCACAGGCCTTTAAATCTGCAAAGTTCGTTAGCTTCTGTCAATAGTACAACATCTCACTAGGCCACTCAACATCCTATTACCCATAGGGAAATGGCCTAGCAGATTCATCAAATAAAACGTTGGTGAGGGCACTAAAGAAGGCTATAAACGAAAACCGGAAGAATTGGGATTCCCAGTTAAAATTTGCTCTATGGGCTAACAGAATGACCAGCAAGCGAGCAACCAGGAAGTCCCCATACGAATTAGTATATGGGAGGGCAGGAGTTTTCCCTGTGCAGCTAGCATTACCAGTGGCTCGATTCATGCAAGAAATTCAGGAAGAACTGGATGATGTAACCAGGAGAATCAACCAGCTGGTGGATCTAGAAGAAACACGGAATCAGGTAAATCAAAGGCTAGTTGAATACCAAGAGAAAATGAAGGATCTTTTCGATCAACATGCTAAAGACAGGAAATTACAGGTTGGGGATCTGGTGCTCAGATGGGACATTAGAAGGGCTGATAAAGGTAAGCACGGAAAATTTGATACCCTTTGGTTTTGCCCCTTTAAAATTGCAGAACAAGGAGGCAACAATACCTTCAGATTGGAAAATTTACAGGGAGATCTGCTCGACGCCCCTGTAAACGATCAGTTTCTCAAGCCTTATTTCCAGTTCTGAGTCAGGCCAAGAGGGCTTGATGTATCATATTGTATATTAGTGTATATTTTCATCTTTGCTTAAATAATGTGTGTGGTTATGAATCATGAAGAGGAATGGCATTCACAAAAGATAAACAGGTGGTCTGCAAAGTTCTCGACACGCTCGAGGACGAGCGTGCCGTCCCCAGGTGGAGCCAATGTTGGTCATGAATTACCATTAGTTATTCTTGGGAGTTAAATTTTGAATAGAAATGTATCGAATGTTAGAGTAGATGATGAAGCATTTAAAAGGTTGGGTAAAAAGACACGAGGATGTGACAATTATTGTGCTTAAAGAAAAACATGTATACGAGGAGGATCCAAAATATAAAACAAAAAAGCAAAGGTGCCACAGAAAGGTGCAAATACATGATGCAAAAGATGAAAAAACAAAAACTGGTAAGGGATCAGTCGCATCCCAAATGTGCACGTGAGGAAATTCCCCATATGGGAATTTCCACGGGGGTTAAGAGGCGGAAGGTAGGATAGACCCATACCCTCGCGGAATTATATTGAAGCATCACAGGGTGGGCCCAAGGTAAAGAGTAACATGGCAGATCAAAACGTGGGCCTTAAAGACTGGTACGTAGTGTATTTAACCCGGCTCACGAATAAGAGGTTTCAAGAATCATATGGTTCATTGTAGCAAAAAGGTAAGGTATGTCTCTAGGCGAACTGGTACAGAGGCCCGTACCAGTATTAAACCCGGCACGAGGTGTCCACCTGTCCCCAGCTGATGCCCAATCCCTATGCACCGCGTGCTCCACTGTCAGTGTCCTTACGACACTTTCCCCCCGTTTATTTTACCTATCCGTATTTTTACCTCAGAACGCTCAGTCCTAAAATAACAGTCTTCACGTATTTTACTCCAGTAAAAGTCGCAGGTCTTCCAGCTACGGTATAAACTAAGTGGGAATTAGTGCCAAGGTCTACCCAGTCGCTATCAACACCCCCGCGTCATTTTCCCGAGTATATTTCCCTATTGCACAGGTATTTCGTCCCTCATTTTCTCTCTGATTTCCTTTCGTCTTTTAAAAGTTTTATATGTCAATCATGGGAAGGGGCACGCCCAAGAAAGTTGAACCAGAAACCCCTCAGGCTCAAGAAACCAAAAATCCTCCCGAGTTCGAGCCTTTCATCGACCTGCAAGCCGAAATCCGTGATCCCCAATACCCTTTTCTCATCAGCAGCATTAAACCTGAGCTTTTTAGAAGACATATCAGGAATAGAGATCGATACCGGGTGGTTGTGTCTAGTTTATACCATCAAATTACCCCCCCCAGTCTATTCTTTGGTTGATTTTATTTGCTAGATCAGAGATGCTTACGATGAGAAACGAGGCACGTTTACCTCTCCTCAAGGGAATAAGATATTTTCTCTTTCCCATGACATTATCAGGCAAGCCCTCCGCTTTCCCACCAGCGAGACATATATCAATTTAAGTGAAGTGGCTTTAACCTCCCAGTTCACCAAACTGCCATTGTAGTGCCAAAACGACTTCATTTCCTCCATCACCAGCAACCAAGCTACTTCTCTTCCCGCTGCAGACCCTTTCCTGCTGATTCTGTTCCAAGAAGAAGTGCAGCCAATCCTTGCTCTCATCGCGGGTCTTTTAGGTGTAGGAGCTTTGGGGGAAATCACTAGGATATGTGTCTATTTCTTGTGGTTAATGTCTCAAAAGGGGGTAGTGTTAGATATCCCTGGTTTCCTTGCTGCTAACATTCAGACCTAGTTCCAGGAGCTTTCAGAAGCCAGTCACTTCCGTTTCTGTTCGATGGTCTTCTATCTTTTCTTACATCAGCATCCTGATAAGTTTGAGGGTTTGGGTTTAGATAGGGTATATGAGGAGAATTCTCAACCCCGACCAGTTTTTGACTGGAATTGTTCTATACGCCAATTACCTAAGGGGGAGGGTTATTCCAGTTTTGTAAATAATTTCATGTCGATTGCCTATACTATTATCCACGATTCACCCTCACCTAGATTTTTTCCTGAGATGAAGAGATGGCTACAAGCCAAAAAATCCCAGAGCACTGGGGACTAGTATCTATTTGACAATTACACTGAAATTCGGGTCTACGGAGCCGAGGTTTCCCCTTACTAGCTGCCTGTGTTTCCCGTTCGACGAGTCTATGCACTGGATTACATTCGGCAGACCCTCAAGGCTGACCAACTCCATTTTTTCCTTGCAAAGAAGGGTTTCATCCTAAGACTCCCCATCACAATCAGCCCTTTTGTTGTGAATTCGAGACATGCCCTTCCCATAGTCGAGAAAATGTTGCAAGGCCTGGACCTAAGGCTGGGAAAGGGTTGGGCCTATGATCCTCGGGAAATTATCTCAAACAGAAGAAAGAGGAACAAGTCCGAACCTTATATACATGAATTAAAGCCATTAATGGAGTGGAGGGCTAACCTTGAATCTTGGCCTTTGGTTTCGCAGATGGAGACAGATTCATCTGCCATAGGGGAAGAAGAAGAGGATGTCAATAAAGGCCGAGGTGAAGAATAAGCAGGTACCTCAGGAGCGGGTTCTCCCCTTCGTAAAAAGCAGAAAACAGCCTCCAGTGAGGCAGAAGTCATAGGGGAAGAGCAACTGCTAGAACCATTTACACCGTATGGTCAGCTGGACAAAAGTAAAGCCGGGATAAAAGTGCTGAGAGACAGTACCACCTCTTTCGACTTCTTAGAAGTCTCACAGGCCATCAGAGATCTTACCTCATCAAGGGTAGTTGCAAGGAACCAGGAAAATAAGACAATCAGGGATAAGTACAAAGCTGAGCTGGAAGGGTGTATAGAGAAATATCACACTAGGGTTTCCGCCACCATGAATGTGGACACAGAACACCTGGTATTATCCATGGCTGAGGCCATCTTGGATCCAAATATAGGTGCCACTAGTTACTGGGTGCTCGAACATGCAATTGACATGGCCAAGGTGCCAGCAACCGATATGTGTAACCTGTTTCAGGTCGTGGGTGATATGTTGAAGGACGAGGTGATGCAAGTCACCATTGCACTGAGAAATCTAGAGAAAAAGCATGAACAGGTGAGGGCGACCCTAAAGAATGAACAGGCAAACTCTCGCACCCAGGAAAATCAAGTATGCGGCCTCCAAGAGTTAATCAAGGGAAAGGATACATGAGAAACAAACCCACAACGCGCTCTGATAGAACAATTGCAGAAGGATGTCGCGTCATTGAAAGGTAAGGTCAACATACAGGCCTCCCACCATGTGCAGATGGCCGAGTTGGTGCAAGCAGAGAAGGAAAAAGCTGAACTGGCTAGCACACTGGCACAAGAGAGGGAGGACAAAGAAAAAATGGCTGAAACAATATCCACTCTGCGGAGTAGGTTGATGGAGCTGCAGAACACAAGGGACACGCACAGCTGTGCGCCTGCTACAACCCCGCCAAAGACAAGTCCGATGTTAGAGCAATTGAATGCAACAAAAGTTGTGAATGATATATTATAAAAGTAGGCATCCACCACTAGGCAGAGGATCACTGATTTGGAAAATCTCCTGGCTGAGAATAGCAGGAGAATAGAGACACTACAGAAAGAGATCGAGCAGGAAAAGAAGACAAGAGCCGACCAGCAGAAAACCATCACTGACCTCAAAAGCCGCATGAAGGGAAATATCATCCTCAGTGAAGAGAGATGTATAATCTGGTCGGACATAATCTTAGCGGTGATGGAACAGTGGGGTTTCCTAAGAATAATGGGAGAAAATAAATCTGCTATACCCTATCTCAACAGGAAATTGCAGGAGGCAGACCTTAACTTGCCCGACAGAGCCCAGCACACCAGAAACTATATTTCGTTCTTGAAGGAGCTGGAATCTAATGAGGTGGAGAAGCATGGCATACCAATTTGATTCATGGAAGTATGTGAATGTCAAGAAATCATTGACAAGGAGGCGGCCCGAGTTACAGCTTCGAGAGCCCTACAACAGGTGGTAGCAAACGTGGGTCGTTTCGATGCAGTATGGGGCGAGATTACCACAGCTGGACTTTCGTCTTGTTGGGACCCAACCACTCCTTCTGTGCTACAACCGTTGACAGAGTATAAGACACGCCTATAGGAAGAAAAAGACCGGACAGACATCCTGTCAGATAAAACCGCTCGGTTAAAGGCCAAAATAATCGTTTCATCCCTCCGCCAAGAGTTCGCCCTTCTTCATCTTATAAAGCACAAACTCCCCACCAAGGCAAGTTTCAACGACCTCACAGAGGCCTTTTTCAGGGTGGAAAAATTCGCAGCGACGCCTGAACCATCAGCAGATAGCGAGCAAAGATGCACTCAGTTCGCCAGTCAGATCGCCAGCTCGTCCGCAAATGTTCCACCACCAATGTCTGCAACTACCTCAACCCCTTCACATCTGTGAAACATTTTCAACTCATGATTTGGCCTCAGCGGCCTTTTTACTTTTTACTTAGTTAGCTACTTTTCAAGTTTCAAGTGGGCTTCATGTTCCACTTCAGCATTTTACTTTTTACTAGACTGTTGTTTAATATTTTGTTTTAAAAACGGCCAAGTGCCTGACTGTCCATGATGAGAGGCCTTTACTCCTCATCATAAATTTTTTTACTTTGATAAGGACCTTTAAAAAAATTTGGTCATGCGAGGAAGATATTTTTCCCAAAAATATCTTCTCGCTCAGTGATGAAGATGTCTATATAAGAAAGATCTAAAGAGAAAAATAGGTTCCAAATTTTCTGAAGAATCGACTGTAAAAGAATGTCTTGTATGCTTTTTGTGAAAGTTTTAATACAAATGTGAAGAGCCCGTTGGGTTTTCAATGAGAAAGAGTTTTGATATTTAAGGAGGATTCTGATCTTGGTGCTTTACAGTGTGTAATTCTTTCTTATGTGTTGTAGCTTAGCCATTAACTCCGTTTATATCCATTTATCTTGTGTCACATTCTGGAATGCGAGTAGCCCACTATTTCTGATATAAATTTATCCTGGTTGATACTTATGTCATGATCTTTTCGTCACTTTAAATACGGCTCAGGTGTGACATGTTGTTTCATTTCCAGTTCATCCGCATTTCTGCTATATTCACTGCTAATGAGATGTTATTTACAAATGTTTTCTTCATGTGTGGATTCTTATTTTACCAAGCCCACTACATGCTGGTCAATGTTTCTGGATGTTGTCTCAACAGCAGTTAGTATCCTCTTTATTATACGAATGCAATAGATACTCTGTGATTACCAATCTCTGTGAAGTGCTTAGAATCCATCCCTCTTTGCAGTTATGCTGCTTTTGAATTGTCTGCTACATTTTGTGTTAGAGTTTCACATCTTGCCTCTGCAATATTGCTTTCTCTGTTATTAACTTCTGGAAGTTTTGGTCCCATTCAAGTTAAATTTCCTATTTACAAATAAATAGCATGAGAACTCAGTTCTACTAGTCATCCCGGTCATAATATATTGTTTTTTCTCTCTACTATATAAGATGTCCTAGGCACTGGTCTTTCACAACTCAAGACTGTCTCTAGGATCGACAACATGTCATATGTGGGTGTACATGTTGTGATGTAAATTTTTTGTATGTGTATGTGATTGAAGAGAAGCAAAGGAATTGGGTGGTTGCAGGATGTGGAAATGAATCTTTTATGGCTACAAAAGAACAAAGGCAGAAGTAAGGACCGATGAAGGATAAGTATTAGTATTTTATTCTAGTTCTATTATGCATGTGATCTATGATTTCACTTATGATGGCTACATGTGATTTATAATTATGGTTTATGATGATTGCATGTGATTCATGATTTTTACCGATGATGGTTGTGTTTTGAGATAACCAGATGTGATATGTTTATACAGGATGATTTGATCAAAAAAATAATTTGCCTTGTGTGATAGGAATTCAATTGAAGTGAAAGTGTACTTTATTGATGGGCTATGAATGTTAGGTCCCTATATTACTAGTATAGTCCCTTATTGTTGTTAGTGTAACCCCCTTATTGTTATTGTTGTACCCCTGTAGCCCCATTATTGTTATTATTGTGCCCTTACATTTTTATTTTTAGGTCGGCTAGGATTATATTATGGCCCCATGGACTCCTATATATCGAAAGGAGGTTTTGTCATTTGTATCATCCAATAATTGTTCATTTATGTAATGTAAAGGAGGTTTACCCCTCAAAGTGGCTTATTTCTAAGGTGTTGATCTCTCTTTTCTTCTATTTTTGGAGCTGGTTTCATAAAATTTGGTATCAGAGCTTTGGATTCTAAGGTTTCGCAGCTCCAGATGGGTTTGCATGGCATTTTCTCTATAAATTTTTTTCTACAAAGGTTAATAAGTGAAATTTTTAGAGAGAAAAGACGAAATCCTAAGGAACATCGTGTAAAAACTTCAGATCTTGGTTTGCAATATGATCGGATATATGATCTCTGGAAGTTAGGGTTTTTTCATGCTCCCAAATTTGACCTAAAGTAGGTCATCGTGGAATTTGCGCTATAACTTTTTTTATCCAAAGTTTAAGAAGCTGAAATTTTTAAGCAGCAAAGCAGAATTCCGAAGGAACTTCCTGCAAACATTTTAGATCTTGCTTCACAAATTTTTTAGATATATGATCTATGGAAGTTAGGGTTTTTTCAAGATCCCAAATTTAATATCAAAGAGGTGACTATGGAAATATCATCATAACTCTCTCACTGATCATCGGATTAGAATTATGTAAAAATGTTCTGCAAGCACATGGACTATAATTTCCTTTGTATCAATTTCAGCTCTGAAGGAGGAAACAATGACACATGGCATGTCGTACAAGTTCACTCTACAGAACTAGTCCATAATTAGGTCATCGTGGGAGGTTGGACATAACCTTTTCTTGAAGAATTCAAATCAGATCACACTAATGGAATTAGAAAGAAGATTCATATTCATACTATAGGGTCTAATTTCAAATATTGAAGATCTGAAATCATAAATATAATCTAGTTTCAATATCGAGCTCCTCAAAAGCAAGAAAAAGGTGTGTATTTTTTTTTCTAATTGCACAAGTCTTGTGTGAAAAAAAAAACTTGAAGTGATTCCAAGGGCATATTGAAGCATATATATCAGTATTGGGTTCTAAAATGCCACGTAAAAAGAATTCAACACCCATTAAGGCTTCAGAAGGCTCTGCTATGACTCATGAAGAGGAAGAAGCGCAACATGACATATAAAAATTAGAATAGCAAGTGCACCAAATTTCGGTCTTGCAAAGAGAAAAAAAAAATGAAATGGAAGTTTTGAAGAAAGGTATGGAAGCTAAGATGAATGGTTTGAAGAAAGGAATTGATGGTTTGAATAATGGCATGGATGGCATGGAACCTCGCATGGAATCTAAGATGGATGACATGGAAGCTAAGATCGATGAAAAAATGAAAGACAACATGGAAGACACGAAGAATGATCTAAAAGTAGACATGGAAGATTTGATGACAAGGTTAATACAGTAAATGATTCCTAATGGCGGAAATATAGTAGAGGAAACCCATGATGAGAACAAAATAAATGTTAATCATGATTTCATAAATTCTAATGTTGGATTGAGGAACCACCATATTCCAAATATTGATATGAGGAAGTTTGATGGCAAGGATCCTGTAACATGGATACTACAAATGGAGAAATATTTTGATGTCAATAATGTGAAAAACACACAAAAGTTACGCATTGAAACTTTACATTTAGAACAAAATACATTTGTATGGTATCAATGGCTTTGCTCCTGTAAAAAAATTGTGACTTGATCAATTTATATGGAGGAAATGATAGCACATTATGAGGATACAAAGAGAAACACCTTATTTACCCAATTGATAAATCTCAAGCAAAAGGGTTCAATGGTGGAGCACATTGAGGACTTCCAAAAATTGAATATACGGGTAACTGATATTCTAGAGGAACACAGGATTGATGTCTTCATAGCGAATTTAAAGGATAACATTCAACATGAAGTTCGTGTTTGGGAACCTGATTCATTGGAGAAGGCATTCAGGTTGGAAAGAAAAATAGAATGTAAAATTATGGAGACAAGGAATCCTACCAATCACATCTATAAATATGGAAGTGTTGCTACTCCTAGACTTCCACAACCTACAAGGTTGACACCACAACAATTGGAATTAAAAAGAGAAAAAGGGCTTTGCTATAGTTGTGATAGAAAATACACTAAAGGTCATAAGTGTGCTGAGAAGAAATTATTTTACATAGATTGTGAAGAGGAGGAAGAAAATGAATAAGAAAATTCAAAAGAAGAGGATATACACCAGGAACCAACCCTAGACGAAGAAGAAATGATTCCGACCATATCATGTAATTCATTGGCATGAATTACCACTCCTCAAACTCTCAAGATAGAAGGACATATCAAGAAGAAAAAGGTAATGGTGTTTATTTATTTGGGAAGTACCCATAATTTTATTCATTGTAAGGTAGCCAAGGAATTGAAATGTTTCCTATACCCAACACTAGAATGTCAAGTGATGTTTTCAAATGGAGGAACTATAAATTCCTCTGGAAAATTCCATAATATCAAGCTAACCATGGGGGAATATGAATTGAATAGTTCAATGCTATCCATTTCAATGGTAGGTGATGACGTTGTGCTAGGAATACAATGGTTACAATATTTGGGGACGATATCTTTTAATTTTCAAGAAATATTCTTGAAAAAAAATTTGGAATGAAAGGAATTTGAATTACGAGGTATTGTAGGAAAGTCAGGAAAGATAATAAGCTCTAATGTCATGACAAAGCTTTCGAGGAAATAACAACGAGGCATAATTTCACAATTATGCTCACTAAAAGTTCCAACATCAAAATCATCTATTTCTCCAAATCTCCAAAAAGTCTTGGACAATCATTCCAATGTGTTTGAAACTCCCAAAGGACTCCCACCTATTCGTGATCATGATCTTGTTATTCATTCGATTCCAGAAAGTGTTTCTCCAAACATTAGGCCTTAAATATATCCTTATGTCCAAAATAGCGAAATTGAACATATGTTTGTAGAAATGTTAGAGGCTGGTATAATTCAACATAGTCAAAGTTACTTCTCTGCTCCAGTAGTATTGGTGCACAAGAAGGATGGATCATGGTGCATGTGTCAAGATTATAGGGAGCTCAATAATATCACTATTAAATATATATTTCCAATTCCTGTGATTGATGAAATATTGGATAGATTACATGGGTAAATTTATTTTACCAAGTTGGTTATTCATTCAGGATATCATCAAATTAGAATGAAGACTGTAGATATTCTGAAAACAGCATTTCGAACTCATGAGGGTCATTGTGAATTTTTGGTCATGCCTTTTGGCCTTACCATTTCACCTTCTACATTTCAAGGGTTGAGGAAATAACACATCCAAATGTTTCTTTGGAGTGCAAGAGGTGAAATATCTGGGTCATATTGTATCTCACGAGGGTCTTAAGGTAGACCCTAGAAAAATCGAAGCCATTAAGGAATGGAAAGTCCCCACAACCATAAAGCAGTTTCGAAGATTTCTCGGGTTAACATGGTATTATCACAAGTTTGTTAAGAATTTTGGGAGAATAGCAGCACCTCTAACAACATTATTGAAGAAATATCCATTTTCATGGACTCCTGAAGCAACTAACACCTTTGAACATCTGAAAGAGTAAATGTGCCTAGCACTAGTCTTAGCTACGCCAGACTTCACAAAAATCTTTATTCTGGAATGTGATGCCTTACGAAATGGAATTGGTGTTGTTTTAATGCAATAAGGAAGACCCATTTCTTTTGAAAGTCCTCCAATCAAAGGAAAGTATTTACAAAAAGCTATTTATGAGAAGTAAATGTTGGCAATACTACATGCACTAAAGAAATGGTGACCTCGCCTAATGGGAAGACACTTCAAGGTAAAAACTGATCATGATAGTCTTAAACACTTTTTGGAACAAAGACTATCTTCAGAAGAGGAACAAAAATGGGTCACAAAGATGTTGGGTTATGATTTTGAAATCATCTACAAAAAAGGGAAGCTAAATGTTGTTGCAGATGCACTCTCAAGAAAGGATGAAGAGGTGGAAGCATTGATTTGTGCCATTTCTATTATCATACCAGATTGGATAACCGAGGCAAGGATGAATGGAAGAAGGATAAAGAAGTGTGGACACTCATTCAAAATTTGCAGCAAGATCCTAGTACATATGATACATTTAGTTCGAAAAATGATTCCTTGTGTTACAAATATAACTTATATATTTTCAAGAATTCCCAACTAAAACAAATATTCTTTTGGAATTGCACACTTCTCCTTCAGGAGGACACTCAGGATTTTTAAAAACTTACCACATGGTGAAGAAATAAATTTGTTGGGATGTCCTTAAATCTGATATTCAAAATTTTGTGGCAGAGTATTTAGTTTAATACAAAATAAAGTTGAGACAATTAAGACCCCAGGTCTTCTACAACCTTTATCCATTACAAGTCAACATTGGGACGAGATTTGAATGGATTTTATCACAGGTTTACCTAAGTCTGAAGGAAAGAGTGTCATCATGGTGGTAGTTGATATAATTACCAAGTATGCACACTTTTGTGCATTATCTCATACATTTAAATAAAATACATTTTCTACTACATTTATGGAAACAATTCCAAAGTTACATGGAAACCCAAAGATTATTGTAAGTGACAAAGATCCCATTTTTACTGGAAATTTTTGGACGAAATTATTTTCTTGTTTGGGTAATCAACTATCTCATAGCTCATCTTCTCATCCTCAATTTGATGTTCAAACTAAGATAGTGAATAAATGTTTGGAAGGATATCTTCGTTGTTTTGTATCTGATAAGCAAACACAATGGGTCAAGTGGTTACCTCTTGCTGAATGTTGGTATAACACTTCCTTCCATACTGCAGCAAAAATGACCCCATTTATGGAACTTTATGGATATCATCCACCATCCATCACATCTTTTTTAAGAGAAAATTCTAAGGTTCAAGCAGTGAAAGACCACATCGAGCATCAACAAGAAGTTCTCCAAGTCTTAAATGATAACCTAAATTTGGCACAAAATCGAATGAAACAACATGCAAATCAAAATCACAACGAGAGAAGTTTTGATGTAGGAAACTGGGTATTTTTACAGCTACAACCATACAAACAAATGTCCCTCAATCAAGCTAAGAAGGATGATAAATTATCGCCAAATTACTATGGTCCTTACAAGGTGTTGCAAAATATTGGTACTATGGCATACAAATTGGAGCTTCCTACCTCTTCACGAGTGCATCAAGTTTTCCATGTTTCGTTCTTAAATAAGGTTATAGGGGAAAAACCTCTAGTGCAAAAAATATTTCCAGAACTTGATGAGGAAGGAAGAATCATATTGGGACCTGAAGAAGTCACAGAAACAAGAACTTGACAGCTACGAAATCGATCAATTTTGGAGTATCTCATCAAATGGAAGAACTTACCCACTGAAGGTTCTACATGGGAGGATGAGAATTTTATATAGAAGCATCCATAGCTACTCAAGTGTTGAGGAAAACAATTTTTTGAAGGAGAGGGGCATGTTCGGTCCCTATATTACTAGTATAGTCCCTTATTGTTCTTAGTGTAACCCCCTTATTGTTATTGGTGTGCCCCTGTATCCCCATTATTATTATTATTGTGCCGTTACATTTTTATTGTTAGTTCGCCTATGATTATATTGTGGCCTCATGGATTCCTATATATAGAAAGGAGTTTTTGTCATTTGTATCATCCAAGAATTGTTCATTTATGTAATGTAAAGGAGGTTTCCCCCTTGAAGTGGCTTATTTCTAGGGCATTGATCTCTCTTTTCTTCTATTTTTGGAGTTGGTTTCATAAAAACGAATGACTAATGATTTGAAGTTATTTCAGTTTATTTTGAATCTAATGGAAATTATGTGCTTAGTACAGGAAGCATGGAAATGCCCAGTTGGCTGATTGGAACTGATTGCAAGAATTAACAACGACAACAAAAGGAATTGGAACATGTAACAGTATGTTGGTGAAGAATTTCAGGAGGAAGGCCATTATGGGACATTTCTACCCAATAGTGCCCATTGATTTCCATGAGCATGTTATAACCAGTTTGATGGTTTTGAGGTAGGTATATGCCTTGGTTTTGTATCTTCCGATGTGAGGAAGCCTTTCCAACGGATGAATTTCCCAGGATCGGGGTGTGAAAGAAACTTGGAGGGTGTGTGACTACATGAAAGGGGGTGACCTAATTTCTCGAGGGATTGTGTAGCAGAGAAGGGAAGGTTGAGGAAGGATTGGTCAGTCATTAAAATTGGCAGATGGAATCAGATGCACACATTAGAGTAAATTTCAGCCTAAAAGTGCCCATCAAATTTTCATGTAATTTCCATGTCATAATATGTAAACCTATCAAAATACTTTGAATTTAAAAAGAGGTACGTGTAAATATTCTGGAGGGAAAAGAAGAAAAAATATTTTTTTAATTGTACTTTTTCCTTTTCTCCTTATAGGTTTACTCAAATTTCAAGTGTATACACTCGTTGGATTTGAAATTAAATTCCACATCCAACGAGTACCCATTATGCATACTTTTGAGAAGACCCACATTGATAAAAATTCAAGATACATTAAAAAAGTGTGATTGTATATGTGGTACTATGTGCATGTGGTGTTATGTACATGTTTTAAATGTGGTAATGTGTGCAGATGGTGCCATGTACATCTCATGCATGTGGTGTTGTGTACATGTGGTGTCGTGTACATGTCGTGCATGTGGTGTTGTGTACATGTGCATTGTGCAGGTAGTGTTGTGTACAGGTGATACTGTATATATGTTGTTAACATGGCACTAGTGCACATGTGGTATTGTTTGCATGTCTTACATGTTGTGATGTGGGCCACGCAATACTATGCATGTGCATGGTGTATTCGCGGTATCTTGAAGTTTATTCATTTTTTTTTACTTTGTATATGTATATGTGTTGTGTTGTAATGGACATCGAGTGTAGGTGTATGTGTTATATGTCGGTGTAGGTGTATGTTTTGTGTTGTAATGTACACCGGGTGTAGGTGTATGTGTTTTGTTGTATTTTACACTGGGTGTAGGTGTATGTGTTGTATGCCATTGTTGGTGTACGTGTTGTGTTGGATTGTAAATCGGGTGAGGTGTAGGTGTATGTTTTGTATGTGAGTGTAGTCATATATATTCTATTGAATTATACACCGAGTCTAGATGTATGTGTAGTGTCGGTGTGGGTGGGTTTATTGTTTGGTGTTGTATGTCATATGTGGGTGTACATGTTGTGATGTACATTTTGTGTATGTGTATGTGATTGAAGAGAATCAAAGGCATTGGGTGGTTGCAGGATGTGGAAACGAATCTTGTATGGCTACAAAAGAACAAAGGTAGAAGTAAGGACCGATGAAGGATAAGTATTAGTATTTTATTTCAGTTCTATTATGCATGTGATCTATGATTTGAATTATGATGGCTAAATGTGATTTATAATTATGGTTTATGATGATTGCATGTGATTCATTATTTTTACCTATGATGGTTGTGTTTTGAGCTAACCAGATGTGATATGTTTATTCAGGATGATTTTATCAAAAAAATAGTTTGACTTGTGTGACAAGAATTCAATAGAAGTGCAAGTGTACCTTATTGATGGGCTATGAATGTTAGGTCCCTATATTACTAGTATAGTCCCTTATTGTTGTTAGTGTAACCCCCTTATTGTTATTGTTGTACCCTTGTAACCCCATTATTTGTATTATTGTGTCCTTACATTTTTACTTTTAGGTCGGCTAGGATTATACTGTGGCACCATGGACTCCTATATATAGAAAGGGGTTTTTTTCATTTGTATCATCCAAGAATTGTTCATTTATGTAATGTAACGGAGGTTTCCCCCTAGAAGTGGCTTATTTCTAAGGCATTGATCTCTCTTTTCTTCTATTTTTGGAGCTGGTTTCAAAACATTTGGTATCAGAGCTCTACTCCAAATGGGTTAGCGTGGAATTTTATCTATAAATTTTTTTCTACAAAGATTCAGAAGTTAAATTTTTAGAGATTGAAGCCTAAATCATGAGGAACGTCATGTAAAAATTTCAGATCTTTGTTCACAATATTTTTGGAGATATGATCTGTGGAATTTAGGGTTTTTTCAGGCTCCTGAATTTCACCTAAAATAGGTCATCGTGGCATTTGCGCTATAATTTTTTTTATACGAAGTTTAAGAAGCTGAAATTTTTACAGAGAAAAGAAGAATTATGAAGGAACTTCCTGCAAAAGTTTCAGATCTTGGTTCGCAATATTTTGGATATATGATCTGTGAAAGTTAGGGTTTTTTCAAGCTCCCAAATTTCATCTCAAAGAGGTGAATGTGGAAACATCATCATAATTCTATCACTGATCGTTGGATTGGAATTTTGTAAACATTTTCCGCAAGTACATGGACTATAGTTTCCTTTGTATCAAAATCAGTTACAGAGGAGGAAATAGTGACACATGGAACGTCATAAAAGTTCACTCTACTGAACCAGTCCATAATTAGGTCGTTGTGGGAGATTGGACATAAATTTTCCTTGAAGAATCCAAATCAGATCAGACCTATGGAATTAGAAAGAAGATTCATAGGAATACTACAGGGTATAATTTCAGATATTGAATATCTGAAATCATAGAGATAATCCAATTTTAATATCGAGATCCTCAAAAGCAAGAAAAAGGTGTGTATTTTTTTTCTAATTGCATAAGTATTCTGTGAAAAACAACTTTAAGTGATTCCAAGGGAATATTGAAGCATATATATCAATACTGGGTTCTAAAATGCCACCTAAAAATAATTCAGCACCCATTAAGCCTTCAGAAGGCTCTAATATGACTCATGAAGAGGAAGAAGCGCAACATGACATATCAAAATTACAATAGCAAGTGCACCAAATTTCGCTCTCGCAAAGAGAAACAAAAAATGAAATGGAAGTTTTGAAGAAAGGTATGGAAGCTAAGATGGATGGTTTAAATAAAGGAATGGATGGTTTGAAGAATAGCATGGATGGCATGGAACCTGGCATGGAAGCTAAGATGGATGACATGGAAGCTAAGATCAATGAAAAAATGAAAGACAACATGGAAGACATGAAGAATGATATAAAAGTAGACATGGAAGATTTGATGAAAATATTAATACAATAAATGATTCCTAGTGGATGAAATATAGTAGAGGAAACCCATGATGAGAACAAAATAAATGTTAATCATGATTTCATAAATTCTAATGTTGGATTGAAGAACCACCATATTCCAAAGATGGATATGAGGAAGTTTGATGGCAAGAATCTCGTAACATGGATACTACAAATGGAGAAATATTTTGATGTCAATAATGTGCAAAACACAAAAAAGGTATGCATTGAAACTTTACATTTAGAACAAAATACATTTGTATGGTATCGCTGGCTTTTCTCTCGTAAAAAAATTGTCACTTGATCATTTTTTATGGAGGAAATGATAGCACATTATGAGTATACAAAGAGAAACACCTTATTTACCCAATTGAAAAATCTCAAACAAAAGGGTTCAATTCTGGAGCACATTGAGGACTCCCAAAAATTGAATATAAGGGTAACTGATATTCTAGAGGAACACAGGATTGATGTCTTCATAGGGACTTTAAAGGATAAAATCCAACATGAAGTTTGCTTTTGGGAACCTGATTCATTGGAGAAGGCATTTAGGTTGGCAAGAAAAATTGAATGTAAAATTATGGCGACAAGGAATCCTACCAATCACATCTATAAAGATGGAAGTGTTGCTACTCCTAGACTTCCATAACCTACAAGGTTGACACCACAAAAATTGGAAGAAAAAAAAGAAAAAGGGCTTTGCTATAGTTGTGATAGAAAATACACTAAAGGTCATAAGTGCGCTGAGAAGAAATTATTTTACATAGATTGTGAAGAGGAGGAAGAAAATGAATAAGAAACTTCAAAAGAAGAGGATATAAACCAGAAACCAACCCTAGAAGAATAAGAAACGAGTCTGAACATATCGTGTAATTCATTGGCATGAATTACCACTCCTCAAACTCTCAAGATAGAAGGAAATATCAAGAAGAAAAAGGTAATGGTGTTGATTGATTTGGGTAGTACCCATAATTTTATTCATTGTAAGGTAGCCAAGGAATTGAATTGTTTTCTATACCCAACACCAGAATGTCAAGTGATGGTTTCAAATGGAGGAACTATAAATTCCTCTGGAAAATTCTAATATCAAGTTAACCATGGGGGAATATGAATTCAATAGTCCAATGCTTTCCATTCCAATTGTTGGCTCGAGGGGTCCTGACCCAAGTTCGGAGTTCAAGGTTTGCCAACAAACCCCTATACTGTTGGCCCTTTCAGTAGTGACCCACCTGTGCAGGTCAAATTCTCACCCGAAGTAGTATGGGTGGGTGCTGGAACCAGGTTTCCGCACCCTAGGAAAGGGTAGGTAAGGCAAGTAGAGCTGTGTTCATCCCTGTGATACCCAGGTCTCTTTTCACATCCACATGCGCAAGGTCTACAATGTTGAATAATTATATACTTCTATGAAAATAGAACAATATTGCATAAAACAGAACAGAATAGATCCAGATACAGTAAACACACTTACACAGAACTTTCACAGCTTGAATACAGAATGTGCATAATATATAAATTACCAATGATTCGCACAAACAGTACACATAGATTCAGTTCTCAAACAACCTTCCTTACTCATCAATTCAGAAATTCCCTCTTACAATATCCATCCCAGCCTGCGCACACAGTAGCAGGGTCCACACACAGTAGGACTCTGATCTCCGCACACATAGCCAGCAGGAGTCCTTTCCCCAAAAACCCAAACAGATTTACTTAACCACAATTCGCATAAATAGCTCCTTGTTTCTCTACCTTACAATTCAAAATGTTCCTCTATTTATAATAATCTATCCTAAACTTTCCTATGGTCCACAAACCATGGTTTTTGGACCCCTGGTTTACCCTTTGACCCATTAGAATGCTTTCGGGGCTTTGACCTACCCCAAAACCCTTGTACTAGCCTAATTATAATCAAAATTTTACAAAATCGAACTAGTTTCGCAGCTCGTAGGAGACCCTGTTCCAATAGTCCCCCAACACAATCTTGTGACTCGTCCCAAGTCACTGTGGTGGTGCGGTGTCTATCTATGCACATAACGTATTGAAGGCGATGATCAACGGAGGTAACACTTCCTAACTTTGGGCATCAAAAATTTGTGCGACATCGACAAGCTTCAGGGAGGTAGGTCCTTCAGGGGCCGTGGTAACCCATTCCAAAATTTCGTTGAGTCGTGCAATGGCATTGTGAGCATCCTAAGATATCTGGAAGGCAACATCACCTCATGGCTTCAAACACTTTCTAATAGGATGCTTGGCATGCTAGAGATCTGCAATCGTGTCTTGGAGATTGTTGCTAGTTTTCAAGAGTGCCAGACATTGCGCAGGGGTGAGGGAAGGCAAGGCAGCTTCGATCTGATCGAAGGCAACTTCCTTCTGGCATAAGTCCTTTCTGACACGCTAAATCATTGGGTTGAACTGGATCATTGTCTAGAGTTGCATGGCCACTTCGAGCAACTGAGTACCCAGAGTAAGTTGTCCTTTAATAATGTCTGAAGCTTCTGTTATCAACGCAACCCATTGTGCCTATACCTCCAAGGATATGGTAGGTTGTGCTTGGACCTGGTACGCTATGAATTAGTGGGCCATTTGGGTCTTGAGCGTCTGCACTTCAGTTCGGGACGCCCTGAGTGTTGCAACCAAGCCTTCTAAGATAGATCAGAGTGGAGTTGATGGTGGGAGTTCGCCAGGGATCTCTGTCTTGGGCCGGTGAACCACAGTTTCGAGCTATGCCATAAGGAAGATATATTTGGTCTGGCGTGTGAGGAACGGTGTGGCCACCTTGAGGTGTTGTTGCACAATTTGGTTGCGATGATGGATCTCTTGCAGCACGGTGATGTGTAATCCCTGTAACGCCTCATGAGGCAGCTGTGCCAACTCTACTTGTAGTTTCGTAGCTGTTGGGAGGTGGTCACCAACCAAGATAGTGTGAGGTAGCAAAAAAATATGGTTTTTTCTGGCAGGTAGTCTGGAACTGCAGAGAAGTCGCAGTGCATCCCTATACCGCTTCATCTCTCAGGGGATGGAGTATCCTTGTTAGTGATCCTTTTCATGCGTATGACTAGTTGCAACTCAACTGCGTCAGTTCTCATAGCGAGCTAAGGTAGTGGCATATCATCCTTCGTGGCATCTTTCGAGCCTAGCCAACTAGGGCCTATGATCATCCCAGGGTTGGAAAGGTCAGGAAATTTCGTCCTGTAGCTTTGGCGCCTTTTGGCACAGGGTTCAAAGTCAATTTTCCCTACAGGGAGCTAGAGGACAATCATATTATCAATCTCAGCGTCCCAAAACTTCTTAGCACAATTTCTGCAAGCGTTAGACTGGTGGGTGCCGAGGTGCTCGGAAGGTTAGGGGCTGCCATAGCAACCAAAGGATAGGCTTCCAAAGTCAGAAATTCACGGACAACGGAGGTAGGTTGATGGGGTACAACCCAAACACTACAGGTCCAAACAATCAAGCAGTAGAATAATAGATGCAAATAACAGAGACAATATGGAGCCTTTATTGGAGTTATCCTTTCTCCCCTATAGTGCCCAGGGTTATCCAACGGTAGAGTAAATCTAACTTGAAACTTACCATAAATTGCCACATTGATGGCTAGCTGCCTGTTTGTTGTAATGGTAAGGTTCCATTTTCACTAGAAGGAAGTGTTCTGACAGTCATCGCTCGCACTTGATGGCTTTCCTACAGATCTACTGAATTTGGATGAAGCATCTGTGCCATCCGCACATCCCAAATTAAAGCCAATGTTGGATGTGTTGTAATGCGATTCAAGTACAACTCATGCAACTTGGAAACTCTACGCATCTCGTTGGGTGCCGTGGTTGGGATGATTCAGGGATCAGTCTTTCCTTCCGTTGGGCTAAGGCTCTAGCATTCAACCACGTGTGGTACCAGCATTCCCCTTGGTCCGGGCGCGATGTATAGGTGTGATCTTCCCTCAGTTAAGGCGTTCGTGTTCTGCAGAGCTGTGTTGAGTGCCCTCGCGCCATCTCCCACCCTAAATGTTTGCAGAAACTTATCCCGCAGATTCTCCCTAGGGTGTGTCACTGATACAGCTCCGCATTGAAATACAATGCAGCTGGACGCAGGCCTAGGTCATGGATAAACATGTGAACCCTTTCATTTGGGGTTCTGTCACACCATTGCATTTCTCATGCAAGAAGATATCTTCGTGGGTCTTCTTACCCAAGGAAATTTTGGATCCGTCTCCCATCTAGAGTTCCAAATCACAGGATCATCTTATCCCGACATTCCTCCCAATTGTGGAATACCTTCCTATGTGCTTCGCACAGGGCTAGCTGAAGGGCCCCTAGCCTGTGTCCCTTGGGAACTTCTGCTTCGAATGCGCGTAAAAATTCCTTAATGTCACCCAAGTCCCCAAAGTAGGGCAGGTCTCTTACCTCAGTGTAGATGCAGTGGAAGTTCCTTGTGACCCGAAGACATCGTAGTGCCGAAACCTCATGCAACCGGCCTTGCCAATTCTCCAGTTCCCCATCATAGTCGGAAAAGCATTCACTATATTTTTCCTAGAAGAGCACTCCTTCTACTGTGGGGTTAATCCAGTCCTCATCTTGCGTAGTCAACTTGTAAATGTGATCTACTTCCTCCTCATCGTGCACCGGCTCTGTATACCGCGCACCTTCTGCGGGATCCAGTGGTACTATTACTCGCGTACCATTATTTTCAAACACCATGCTATGCCTTTTGAGATTGATGACACCCCCCATATCTATGGCCCAGTCCAATCCTAGGAGTGCAGGGTAGGGATCCGCATCTTCCACGATTTCTATTACCTCATAGTCAGCTTGGACCTTTACTCCTACATTCTCGACCATGATTTTTGGTAGCCTTCCTGGAGGGATGATATTTTTTTTATTTGCCATACACAGTTGGATGGTGGACCATTCCAATTTAGGTCCTCCCATTCATTGCCAAGTTTTCTTGGGTAATACGTTCGCATCTGATCCATGGTCCAAAATAACTTGATCCATCTCATGGTCACCAATCTATGCAGTCAGCCACATTTCTTTTCCGGTGTGTTTTTTATAGCTGTATAGTTTGTGTACATCCTTGGTCTCGGGAGTCAGATCGGGTCGTGCTGCACAACTATTCATTAATTCCTAAAGGTTCTCTACAACCTTTGGGTTATGTAGCAGCTTTAGACATGCCTACAGAAAGGGTTCAACCCCATTATCTGTCTTGAGGTGTGTCGATACCTACGTAGTAGTTGCTATTGTCTCGCGTCCCTTGTTTATGTTCGACCCTTCTTGAGAGGTCAGAGGATCCCTAGTAGCCTCTTCCTTCGATGCCTGGGTGACCATCCAACTTCGTGTTATGACCTTCACACTCTAGTCTATGTTCCTTAGCTTGGCTTTAACTCTTTGCACATTCTGCGTAGGGGTGGGTTGTTTTTCCTACATTTTGGCTATTAAAATTGGGAAATATTCAACCACATGGTCTAGTAGTCTAAAATATTTTCAAGATTGCCTTGTGGGGTTTGGACAGTCCCTTGCAAATTGTCCTACTTCCCCGCAGTTATAACAGATTAGCTACCCATGCCCTCGTCCTGCACTTCCTCCCCGACCTCCCCTGCCCCTTGCTGGAGAGCTACCAAAGCTCAATGGAGATATCGGCGATGCAGGGTACGATTGAACCCTATAAAATTTCCCACGATATATCATCAAGTCGTAAGTGTGACAATTCTGCTCATCGTGTCCTACCGACCTGTAGAACCTGCACCACTGTTGCTTCAGCTCTGGGACATATGCACCTAGCCGAGGGTAATGGTTCGTATCATGCAGCCTTGCTACACGGCAGTCGTCGCACCACAGCGTAGGTCCGATCGAGCCTGGTCGTGATAGGATGGGTCCCCCACTTGCTCCGGGGTGAACCAGACTAGGTCCTCCTACCTTTATATAATCTGCCAATAGAGGGCACTGATCCTTCGTATGTACAAATACCTGACATCGTATGCACCACAGATCTATCCTAGCTCCTTTTCCTCATTCTTTTTCGTAGGTTCTGAATTTTCATGTGCATAGCTCCGAGTTTCTCCTGAATTTGCTGCACTTCTAATGAAGTATCTTCTCTGGGCACAGCTTCTAGTTTCACAGTGACTTCCATTTCTTTTTCCTGCGACTCAAAGGTTTGGTGACTCATTAGCGTACCCAAGTGGGGAAAAAACATAGCGATGAACCATTCCGTATGTTGTCTATCGTCATACCCAAATCCTCCTTCCCTGATTACTTTCTTCAATCGCTGATCAGCCTCCCATACAGACTCAGACGTACCTTGCTTGAAGTCCTTCACTTTTGCTACCAATTTAGAGTAATACTTTGGCTTTCAAAAAAATTTCTTCAGAGCGTCCTTAATATCTTGAATAGACGCACTCCCATTTTGAGAGATGTGTCGCATGTAGCAGTCCAACGCTCTTTCTTCAAATTCTAGGGACAACTATGCCCTCTAAACTGTATCATTTGTCACATTTTGTGTAGTCCATACGAAATATGCAACAAACCAAAATCGGTCCATATCCTCATCCCCTACCCCCTTGAAGGCGGGTAGTCTCAGTTGCGCAGCCATATCATTTTCCGGTGGGGGTGGTGGTATGGGTGAGTTCTTACCTTTGTGTGGCCTATATGGTAGTGTAGCTGGGGGGTCTTGTGCAGTCGTTTCTCATAGAGGGTTATAAGCGGATCTTCCCCCGTCGAGGTTGGTTCAATAGTATTTACCACTGTGCGTCACTCTTTCATCGGGATCTGAGGTCATTCAGTCGGTATGACTACAAAGAATACTTTTCTCACACAGTAGTATCTTAATCAGCAATGGTAACGTCTTCAGGAAATTGCCCCAGAATCCTTTAAAGATTCTTTGCTCAGCCTCAGAGGAAGAGACAAACTGATCAATAGAAAACTTTGTCACAAATCCTCCTAGCACACTATCCACCCAGTGATCCACCCTGCGAGTGATGGTATTATCGGTGCTTTCCAGCTACTGGATCAGCTCTGGAGTCCACTGAGTGACTCCTTCGTCCTTCCAACACTTATGGAATTCTATAAGCCTAGCCAGCCACTCCTGAAGCTCGACTGCAAATGTCACAAAGAAAATTTTGTAGCTTTCTGTAAGAATGTACCTATTTTTCCAATTTTCCGTCGTTAACTTTGTGCTACGATTTTATTTTACTGCAAACTCCTGAATCTGCTTTTCAAACCACTCTTCAATTTCCTTCCTTTCAGGCTTCCATTACTATCTTGTCATTATCCGATCCTGTCCTCAAAATGCTCGAGGTCCCGGCAATGGAACCATTTGTTGGCTCGAGGGGTCTTGACCCAGGTTTGGAGTTCAAGGTTAGCCAAAAAACCCCTATACTACTAGCCCTTTCGGCAGTGACCCACTTGTGCAGGTCAAAATCTCACCCGAAGTAGTATGGGTGGGTGCTGGAACCAGGTTTCCGCACCCTGAGAAAGGGTAGGTGAGGCAAGTAGAGCTGAATCCAACCCTGTGATACCCAGATCGCCTCTTTCTGCGTAGGTTCTACAGGTCTCTTTTCGCATCCACGTGCGCAAGGTATATAGTGTTTGATAATTATATACTTCTATGACAGTAGCACAATATTGCATAAAACAGAACAGAGCAGATCCAGATACAGTAAAAATAATTACACAAAACTTTCGCATCTTGAATATATAATGCACATAATATAGAAATTACCAATGATTCGCACAAATAGTACACATAGATTCAGTTCTCAAACAACCTTCCTTACTCATAAATTCATCAATTCCCTCTTACAATACTCGTCCTAGCCTGCATACACAACAATAGGGTCCGCACACAGCAGGACTCTAGATCTCCACGCACACAGCCAGCAGGAGTCCTTTCCCCCAAAACCCAAAAAGATTTACTAAACCATAGTTCACATCAATAGCTCCTTATTTATCTACCTTACAATTCAAAATGTTCCTCTATTTATAATAATCTAGCCTAAACTTTCCTATGATCCGCAAATCGTGGTTTTCGGACCCCTGGCTAACCCTTTGACTCATTACAATGCTTTCGGGGCTTTGACCTACCCCAAAACCCCTGCGCTAGCCTAATTATAATCAAAATTATACAAAATCGGACTAGTTTCACAGCTCATAGGGGACCCTATTCCAACACCAATGGTAGGTGATGATGTTATAATAGGAGTACAATGGTTACAATATTTGGTGATGATATCTTTTAATTTTAAAGAACTATTCTTGAAATGTTTTTCAGAATGAAAGGAAATCGAATTACGTGATATCTTAGGGAAGCTAGGAAAGATAATAACCTCTAATGTCATGACAAAGCTTCCAAAGAAAGAACAACGAGGCGTAATTTCACAATTATGTTCACTAAAAGTTCTAACATAAAAATAATTTATTTCTCCAGATCTCCAAAAAGTCTTGGACAATCATTCCAATGTGTTTGAAACTCCCAAAGGACTCCCACCTATTCATGATCATGATCATGCTATTCATTTGATTCTAGGAAGTGTTTCTCCAAACATTAGGCCTTAAATATATCCTTATGTCCAAAATAGAAAAATTGAATGTATGATTGTAGAAATGTTAGAGGCTGGTATAATTCAACATAGTCAAAGTTGTTTCTCTGCTCCAGTAGTATTGGTGCACGAGAAGGATAGATCATGGTGCATGTGTCTAGATTATAGGGAGCTCAATAAGATAATTATTAAAGATATATTTCCCATTCCTGTGATTGATGAATTATTGGATGGATTGCATGGAGCAATTTACTTTACCAAGTTGGATATTCATTCAGGGTATCATCAAATTAGAATGAAGACTGTAGATATTATGAAAACATCATTTCGAACTCATGAGGGTCATTATGCATTTTTGTTCATGCCTTTTGGCCTTACCATCGCACCTTCTACATTTCAAGGGTTGATGAAGTCCATTTTAAAAACCTTCCTTAGAAAATTATTTCTAGTATTTTTTGATGACATACTAATCTACAACAGGTCTTGGAAGGATCATGTTCAACATGTTGAAAGGGTGCTCAAACTATTAGAGGGGAACAGTTATATGCAAACACATCAAAATGTTTCTTTGGAGTGCAAGAGGTGAAATATTTGGGTCATATTGTATCTCACGAGAGTGTTAAGGTAGAACCTAACAAAATCAAAGCCATTAAGTAATGGAAAGTCCCCACACCCATAAAGCATTTGCAAGGATTTCTCAGGTTAACATGGTGTTATCACAAGTTTGTTAATAATTTTGGGAGAATAGAAACAACTCTAACAACATTATTGAAGAAAGATGCATTTTCATGGACTCCTGAAGCAACTAAGGCCTTTGAACATCTTAAAGGGTCAATGTGCCTAGCACTAGTCTTAGCTACGCCAGACTTCACAAAAATCTTTATTGTGGAATGTGATGCCTCAGGAAATGGAATTGGTGTTATTTTAATGCAAGAAGGAAGACCCATTTCTTTTGAAAGTTTTCCAATCAAAGGAAAGTATTTACAAAAATCTATTTATGAGAAGGAAATTTTGTAAATACTACTTGCACTAAAGAAATGACGACCTTACCTAATGGGAAGACACTTCAAGGTAAAAACTAATCATGATAGTATTAAACACTTTTTGGAACAAAGACTATCTTCAAAAGAGCAACAAAAATGGGTCACAAAGATGTTGGGTTATGACTTTGAAATAATCTACAAAAAAGGGAAGCTAAATGTTGTTGCAGATGCACTCTGAAGAAAGGATGAAGAGGTGGAATCATTTCTTTGTGGAATTTCTATTATCAAACAAGATTCGATAATCGAAGCAAGAGATGAATGGTAGAAGGATGAAGAAGTGTGGACACTCATTCAAAAGTTGCAGCAAGATCCTAGTACATATGATACATTTAATTGGAAAAATGATTCCTGGTGGTACAAATATAGCTTGTATATTTTCAAGAATTCCCAACTAAAACAAAATATTCTTTTGGAATTGCACACTTCTCCTTCAGGAGGACACTCAGGATTTTTAAAAAATTACCACATGGTGAAGAAAGAATTGTTTTGGGATGTCCTTAAATCTGACATTCAAAATTTTGTGGCAGAATGTTTGGTTTGCTAGCAAAATAAAGTTGATACAATTAAGACCTCGGGTATTTATCCATTCCAAGTCAACATTGGGAGGATATTTCAATGGATTTTATCACAGGTTTACCTAAGTCCAGAGGAAAGAGTGTCGTCATGGTGGTAGTTGATATAATTACCAAGTATGCACACTTTTGTCCATTATCTCATCCATTTAAAGAAAATACAATTGCTACTGCATTTATGGAAATAATTCAAAAGCTACATGGAAACCTAAAGATTATTGTAAGTGATAGATATCCCATTTTTACTGGAAATTTTTGGACGGAATTATTTTCTTTTTTGCGTACTCAACTATCTCATAGGTCATCTTATCATCCTCAATTTGATGATGAAACTGAGAGAGTGAATAAATTTTTGGAAGGATATCTTCGTTGTTTTGTATCTGATAAGCAAACACAATGGGTCAAGTGGTTACCTCTCATTGAATGTTGGTATAACACTTATTTCCATACCGCAACAAAAATGACCCCATTTATGGCACTTTATGGATATCATCCACCATCCATCACATCTTCTTTAAGAGAAAATTATAGGTTCAAGTAGTGGAATATCACATTGAGCATCAACAATAAGTTCTCCAAGTCTTAAAGGATAACCTAAATTTGGCACAAAATCGAATGAAACAATAGGAAAATCAAAATCGTAGCAAGAGAAGTTTTGATGTAGGAGACTAGGTATTTTTACAACTACAACCATACAAAAAAATGTCCCTCAAGAAAGCTAAGAAGGATAATAAATTATCGCCAAATTACTATGGTCCTTACAAGGTGTTGCAAAATATTGGTACTATGGTATACAAATTGGAGCTTCCTACCTCTTCGCGAGTGCATCCAGTTTTCCATGTTTCATGCTTAAATAAGGTTATAGGGGACAAACTTCCAATGCAAAAAATATTTCCAGAACTTTATGAGGAAGGAAAAATCATATTGGAATCTGAAGCAGTCACGGAAACAAGAACTCGACAACTACGAAATCGATCAATTTTGGAGTATCTCATCAGATGGAGGAACTTACCCACTGAAGGTTCTACATGGGAGGATGAGAATTTTACACAGAAGCATCCAAAGCTACTCAAGTGTTGAGGAAAATTTTTTTTTGAAGGAGAGGGGCATGTTTGGCCCCTATATTACTAGTATAGTCCCTTATTTTTGTTAGTGTAACCCCCTCATTGTTATTGGTGTGCCCTTGTAGGCCCATTATTGTTATTCTTGTGTTGTTACATTTTTATTGTTAGGTCGGCTAGGATTATATTGTGGCCCCATGGACTCCTATATATAGAATGGAGTTTTTGTCATTTGTATCATCCAGGAATTGTTCATTTATGTAATGTAAATGAGGTTGCCCCCTCGAAGTGGCTTATTTCTAGTGAATTGATATCTCTTTTCTTCTATTTTTGGAGTTGGTTTCATAACAACGAATGAATAATTATTTGAAGTTATTTCAATTTATTTTGAATCTAATGGAAATTATGTGCTTGGTACAAGAAGCATGGAAATGCCCAGTTGGCTGATTGGAACTGACTGCAAGAATTAACAATGACAACAAAAGGAATAGAACATGCAATAGTATGTTGGTGAAGAACTTTAGGAGCAAGGCCATTATGGTACATTGCTACCCAATAGTGCCCATTGATTTCCATGACCGTGCTATAACTGGTTTGATGGTTTTGAGGTAGGTATGTTCCTTGGTTTTATATCTTCCGATGCGAGGAAGCCTTTCCAAGGGATGAATTTCCTCGGATGGGGGTGTGAAAGAAGCTTGGAAGGTGTGTGACTACATTAAAGGGGGTGACTTGATTTCCTGAGGGACTGTGTAGTAGAGAAGGGAAGATTGAGGATGGATTAGTTGGTCATTAACACTGGCAGATGGAATCAGGTGCACACATTAGAGTAAATTTCAACCTAAAAGTGCCCATCAAATTTTCATTTAATTTCCATATCATAATATGTAAACCTATCAAAATCCTTTGAATTTAAAAAGAGGTACATGTAAATATTTTGGAGGGAAAAGAATAAAAACTATTTTTTCAATTGTACTTTTTCCTTTTCTCCTTATAGGTTTACTCAAATTTCAAGTGTATAAACTCGTTGGATACGGAATTAAATTCCACATCCAACGAGTACCCATTATGTATACTTTTGAGAAGACCCACATTGATAAAAATTCAAGATACATTAAAAAAGTCTGTATAATGAGATAAGCCAAAAATACTATTAAAAAAAGTAGTTTTCATATTTCCTCTCCAAAATTCATAACTCTTATTTTATTATTTTAACTAATTTTTTTTTTTTTTCCTTAGGAGGCCACTTTTAGGCTGAAATTTCCTCTAATGTTTGGAGTGTGCCCTGGAAAAATGAGTCAGTAATTGTTCACTGAGAGGACAAGTGACACAAGATTGTATCGTTTAACAGTAGATGTAACTTTGAATTTGGTAGTGGATTCTGTAATTCCTGGGGAGGAGGTGAATCCTGGTATTACCTTGAGGGTGGAGGTGTGATCCTATGGATTCCCTTGTTGTGGATGCAGGCATCATATTCTTTAATTTTTTGGTTGAGAAAATGTGCATACGTGTATATTATTGTAAATATTGTGTCAACTTGGATTTATAAAGCTCCATAAACAATATTATTATTTGCTGGTTGAAGAAAATGCGGTTGTTATTGTAAATACCATAATGCGATGTGTTATAAATCTCCAGTAAATGGTATGTTTTTCATGTTTTTAGTAGTGGTCATTATAAATACTGCAACTAACTATGTTATTAAGCTCCATAGGTAGTATGTTTTATTTTTAGTAGTTTTTGGTTTGTAGGTTCCATTGAACACTGAGGATAGTGTTCCCCTAAGGGGGAGGGTTTTATAATAACCCTTGTTAAAAATCAATGAAAATAATATAATACCATGGTCATGGGCACATATTCCAAGATGGATGGTGGGAAAAACATCCCAGTAGGTGTGCATTCTAGTTATTATGGCTAAAGGAAATTGGCAAAGGCTTTGGAAAGGAAAAGAGGAATTATTGGAATTTTATTCATCAAAATAAACAAAAATAGGAGAAAAGGGTGGTGAAAGGTCACTGGTTTCATGTGAAGAGGAAACTGAAGGAAAATAATGGAAAACGAAGAAAATAAATGCCTCATTGATAAAAATTCTTATGAGGATCAGTTGGTAAGATTTTTCTCACTTTTATGGCTCTCTTTCTATTCTCTCTCTGTCTCTACGATACTCTTGGATACTTAGATTTTTCTTGCAGAATTCTTAGAGAGTGTCGCATACTTGGATATTTGGAGCAAGAAGGCAAAGGAAGAGTAAGAAATATCAAGAGGGAATCACGATTAGCAACTACAATGGTTTTTGATTGCAAGTGCTGAGTTCCATGTATGTTTTCCTAACCATTTTTTTCATGCATGGTGTATGCATGTGGTTTCTTGGTCATGGAATGCCATTGGCATGGAGGATTTCCTAGATTAGTATTGATTTACCTAGCCTTGCCATTTCCTCGATAACAATAGTTTTTTGGATTTATTTTCATTTTTTGTTTTTTGGTTGGCTCTCATATTGCTTAGATGTGGGTTTATTTACCAATTCCTGGATCCTTTCTTGGATAAATTCTATAAAGCCCAACAGACAGCTATTGGATTGAGTTACTAGTCCTAGAGGCTTGTTTAGAAAAATGCTCTATATCCCTAGGTTGGTTGAGTTACTAGTCTTGGAGCCTTGGTTAGACAAATGCTCTGGAGCCTAAGAACAGTTGGGGTTGAGCTACTAGTCCTAGAGCCTTGGTTGGAACAAACAATCGGGAGGCTTAGACAACTTCGATACAGACCAATATGGTGATGGTTGTGATGTTCGACCGTGAGGTGGAATCCTTGGTTGAGGATTGAGGTGGTTTTTACTTTGAAAGCCCTAGTTTCATTTTCGATAGATTTTTTTTATGAGATCCCACATTCATGCTTGAAATATGACATGGGCGTCACTAGCTGAAGAGAGATTTAGCTCAGTTATTTCTATGGTCAGGTGGAACGTGCAAGTCCCATACTTTGTTCCATTTTTCTTATGGCAATAAGAGCTCTTTTCCTCTTCTATTGATGGGTAAATATCCTTGTTATTATTTGGCTTATATGGTTGTTATGTGTTTTTCATTTTTGTTTCTTATATGCTCGTTATGACTGATTTTTCATTAGAGGAAAATTTACCATAAAAGTGGCCTCCTAGGGAAAAATGATAAAATAATATAATAAGTGTTATGATTTTTTGAGGGAAAATTTGAAAACAATTTTTTTTAATAGTATTTTTAGCTTATCTACTTATAGGTTTACTCAAATTTCATGTGTATACACTCGTTGTCTATGCAAATTGAATTCCACATCTAATGAGTACCCATTATGCATACTTTTGAGAAGACACACATTGATAAAAATTAAAGATACATTAAAAGAACATGTTGAAAATTTTCTTTTAATGTATCTTCAATTTTTATCAATGTGGGTCTTCTAAAAATTATGCATAATGGGTACTCGTTGGAAATTTCCTCAAATGTTGATGGTGATGAAGTATGGCTCTCATCATGTTTTGATTCATAATTGAATGAACATGTGTCTATGCCTAAATAGTATATAACGCAGTTAATGTGATGTAGCAACAATTCTTCTTAATGATTCTCAGATAAGTATGAAATCGTTATGCTCAGAACCATTATTTAAAAATGTAGATTACATATTTGTGAGACGTTTGACGAAATGTCTGTCATGGCTAGTAGCGGTCTAGTCAAGTCGTTGTTCAAATGTTTTCTTTTGCACCAGCGTTTTTTTGTTATATTTCATTTTTGAACTTTTCATTGTGTTCTGGCTAATGACCTGGGCTCTAGGCCTTAAAAAGTGGCTCAAATATTGGGGATGCTAGCACAAGTATGTGGGAAAATTTCCCTGGACACACGCATGCATATGTTGTGGGAGCGTCCAGAGCCTCCCAAACACACCCATGCCTATATTATGGGAGAATTTAGGGGTCAAGTAGTCTAAAATCTAAGTGGGACCAAGTGGCTATATACCTAAGTGGTTGGGTTGGCTCCTAGGAGTTCTGTTTCTGATGTGGAAGGTATGTTTGATGTTTTTCCATCGATTCCACTTCATGAAGGTAACCTAGGAGGTTGAATCAAATCATATTAACTCTTCATCACATGTTTACCCTAGTTGTCTGATTACTTGGGTAGACGTGGGAGGAGGGCATTATAGAGAGTTGATCCTAAGTGCTTGACACATTTTTGGAGGAATATTTACAATTACCGCAACCTTGGCAGGTTCGAAACACACTCCTTCCTTGCAAACTATATGCCTCAGTAGTGTTCCAAAGGGGAAAATGAAAGTTTATTTCGCTAAGTTCAAATAAATATGTATTTTACTAAAATGATCGAACATTACCTTGAGAAAGCTGGAGTGTATTTTTAATAAGTTGTATATTGTCCAATAATCCATATGCACCTATAGGAACTTGTGAATATACTCGTGTAAAACATCAATCACAATCCTTGAAAAAACTGGAGGTGCATTCTTCAACCCAAATGGCATGACATGGTAGGCATAAGAGCCCCATTCAGTATTGAAGGTGGTTTTCATCTTATCTTCTTCCGCAATGTGAACTTGGTGATATCCATAGAACCCATCCATAAAGGAATAGTTCTCATTACCTGAAACATTATCAAGGACTTACTCGTTGAATGGAGTAGGGTAGGGATCATGGACGCAAGCACTATTCAAGATTTTATAATCTACATAGACACAGATCTCTTCGAAATCCTTCTTATTCTGAATGGCGATCAGACTACCCCACTCAACTTCATTGACTCGAAAGATGAGGCCAGATGCAAAAATTTTGTTGACCTCTCTCTTCAGCTTCTCCTTGACCCTTGGGTTTAGTCAATATGGTCAATATTTTACTGGCATCAAATCATGCTTCAACATGATCTTCATTTCTTGCAATTATACTTAATCCATTTGAGTTATACAGCAGACGAAGGGAAAATATCTTTGTACTTGTTCAGAAGATCAAAGATCTTCTTGGTGGTCTTCTCATCCCAATGGTCCCCAATGGAAGTTAGTTTTGGTTTCTCTTCAGTCCTGATGTTGTATTTCCACAGTTTCAGAGGTTATGGTTGTGGGCCAATCATTAAAGGACCATCTTCTATGTCTTGTTCCCCCACAAACTCTTTTAAGGTCAAGTGTCTTAATCATTCTAAATCATCTCGATCATGTTCAATATTTAGCTTCTCGAAAGGCACAACCTCATGAAATCTTGAGCCATAAGTATGACTGAAGATATCCTGGTCAAAATAGTCCTAAATAAATTTTCCTTTTGGGAAAAGGAATCTATTGACTACTTCAAGGCAACTGCTATCCTCCCATATCGTCGAAAAATAATAAATCATGAATGAATTGGGATATCATATAGTCCCACTCATTGGTGTTTCTCTTTATCTCTTCTTTAGGATACCAATCCTGAGGGAATTTTCCTAGAGTGTGTACAAGGATATGTACCTAGGGACTCTCAGGAAGCCCTTCCCTAGTACACCTATATTTACAGTTCTGGATATGCTAGTGAGGGTTGGTGTGTCCTTCATAGTTAAGGAGATTGAGTGAGAAGCCTTATGAATACCCAAATATGCATATCAAAGTGGACTTGACCATATCCCATTCTTGGCGGTGGTTGCGATGGGAACCCCACCACCTTACCGACATCAGTTGAAGCGAAATATCCAGTAATAGTATCTTGTGTGCCTTGAAAATGTTCAAATAAACTTCATCGACAAAATAAATAACAGAGCCCATGCCATTAAAAATAGGGAAGTATCTTACCTTTGTACCAACCCCATGGATACGACGGATAGTTTCACATCCCCCCCAATGGATCTCATATACAATTTTTTGCCAATCATCCCATCTAATTTATGAACTGGCCTCAAAGCTTTGAATGCTCCTCCAACTAATCGACCTATATGTTGTAGGATTGATGTAGTATACTCTCTTTTCTATTATGAGCCGATATAATTGATTTGATAATTCAAGTTATTCAGTATCATCCACTTGCTCAGTGAACTTGGATCCTCGATAAGGATATAGGGGATAAATCATATTGATTTTGTCCAGCTTGAAAGCCATTATTTCCCAATTTATGCCAATCAATTCAAGTTTTCGAAGGCCAAATCTATCCCAAAAACTGCAGGAAAGGGTCCTTCTCTCCCATGATGTCTATCACTTCGAAATATGAATACATATTTACTCCTCCTATGTTTGCTTTCACATCTTCCAGGTGTCTAACCGAGAGTAGGTAGTATTGATTATGCATGCACAAATGAATTGAGGAGAATGCCAACTTAGGTCTTCCGATGGCTTCCCACATTCGAACCAAAAGCTAACATAGTATATTTGATCTGTAAACCACGATATAGGCATCGACTCAAAATTCCCTCCTCGTCATCTTCTTGCTCCTCTGCACTCATATAGGGTTCATTTCGGGAAAAATTACAGAGATTTTCCCTTCCAAGAACTCCCCATATTTGACAATAACCTTAAGCCTCTTACACAAATTCCAAGACATATGATCATAATTCATGATTTTCAAGAATAGCTTGAACCATTCTACTATAGGTTAGGAAGTGTACTGTAGAAGTCTTGGGCTTTTCAACTTTGATAGTTTTGGTTTCTCCCCTTGGTTGCCATCAATTAGAATCAACTATATGAATATCTATGTGGCATATTTGTAGTATTGATCTTCTATTTAGAATTATAAGAGTTCTTTTGCGAGGAAGGATTTATGACCCTTGGTTGCTCAGTGGCCCCAGAGTCAACTTCGTTCTCCCCCCCCCCCCCCCCCCATGTGAATATGTTGATATTTGACATCATAGCTGGTTCGGGTTCCTATAGTTCTACAATCAAATTTTCTACCCTCTTCTAGTTACGCTCCTCCCCACCATGATTCTCTGAAATCATTGTACGGCATGTAAGTGGATGATAACTTGCCACTAAGAACACCAGGGATTTCCCAAATGCAGAGTGCTAGCTTCATGGTAAACATGTTGTTCTTTTCTTTTATAATTTCATTTCTTCATTAACACATTAAGTTCACCCCATAACATCATAATGTTATTGATATTAGTGGCATGTGGAAAAATCATTAGGAAGTAATTATCCAACAAAAGACAACTTTCTACTCTACGTCTTGTAGAAAGTTAAACATAAACAAGGGAAGGAAAAATCTTATATGCACGTATAATACCCTCAAAGTGTCAAATGGAAAAATAACTTCCCTCTCTCTTGGATAGCCCAACTTATCATTAATCATACTAACATAACTCTTATGTGCCAAGGTCAATTTTTGGAATGTGATGTTATGAACACTTTGTTTATGGTTCCATCCCTACTCCCCTTTTACCTTTCCTCTTTTTGAGTTCTAGCAGCCAATTTCCTCATGTATAACTAAGTATGTAGTAGTGGTGTTTATTTATTACACACTAAATCATTTGCAACATATTCTTAAGCTCATGGGCTTGAAATTTACTTTCACTTTGGCCTCAAAACACGTTAGACAAACACATAGGCCCAACAAAACCTGGCTCACTAGCCTAAAATAAATACTTGCAATACAATATGAGGGTATTCATGGTTGTTATATTTCCCTCCCCTTGTTTAGGAACTACCCTTAGTGGATTATATACATGTGTATAATAAAAATAAATGAGATTATTCCTTCCACATGTTTTCTACCAAGTCCCACTAAATTCATTAAGGATGTAATGGCTCCATTGGACCTTTAACAATCCTATGACCTTGTTTTGTAGTTCCTTGACTTTCCTAACCAAAATTCATACTCGATCTACCTAAAATCCCCTTTGAGATCCATTTAAATTGCATTCCGTGAATCAAATTGCTAGCATTAGGCACATATTTTTAAATAATGAAACTTGAAACACATCATCAATATGCATGGATGTAGGTAATGAAAGTGAATATGTAGCAAGGAAAATCCTTTGTAGGATTTCAAATGGCTCATAGAATTGAGTTGCAAACTTTGATCAACTCCCCATTTTCAACAAACTTCTTTGGCTTTCATCTTTATGAAGACACGTTCTGCCATTTTGTATTCCCTATTTATTCATCCCTTGTCAGTGTAGCTTTCATAGCTATCTTGGCTGGCATTCAAGTTTATTTTCATTTTTCAATTATTTTCTCCTCTATTTCCTTAAGCAAATTTGGCCTAACAATAACGTTATTTACGAGGTTATCCTAACTCACACGTGTTTTCCCCGATATTGAGTCTAGAACAAGCTTATCTTTAAGGATGCTTGGCACCCATTGTTGTATGAAAATTCTAGGAAATGTAAGTATTCCCCACTTTCATTTTTTATCCATCACATACATTCTAATAATGTCTTTGATCACTCACTTAAATCCTTTAGTTCTCCCATCTAATTCTGGGTGGTATGATGTACTAAAGTTTCAGCTAGTTACATACACTTTAGACAATCCCATCTAAAAAATTCAATGTGAATTTGGGATGATATCTAAATAGATGGCTTTAGGTACCCCATGAAGTCTAGTTATTTCCCTCATAAATAGCTCAAAAATGTTGGATGCCTTCTGAATTGACTTCAAAGGAATAAAATAAGCAACTTTAATGATTTTATCCACTTCCACCATAATGGAATGGAATCATGTTGCCTGGTTGTTATAGACAAATTGTTAATGAAATATGATTCAAGATAATATTTTTCTTTCAATACATCAGGTAACAGATAATATGAAATGTATTTGAATCATTTTTTTAGTTTCAAATAAAATAACCAATTTAATTTAAAAATCATTTATTTTGCCTCTGCTAAAACTCAATGGCGCCCCCACCAGATCGAAAATTGACGGTTGGGTTGGTCTCCAAGGGCCGTCGTGAAGACGTAACGGCCGACGGGTGTGGTTTGTTCCCGACTTATGACTACTTTTCAAAAATAAATGAGGGTCAGGTCTCCAAGCTGGCTGACCAGTTTTCAAAAGCAAATTTCAGAAACGAAAACGATGAAAGCCCATGGTCAAAAAGCAGAGTAGGCGAGAAGGTTTCATCGTGTTTTCCTTTATTTATTTTTGTTTATGCGGTTTTCTTTTGGTGTTTGTATAAGAAACATTGTTTTATTGCCACGAGCGGGAGATTGGTATTCCAGGGTTGCATGGTCAAACACGAATTAGGAATGATCACTATCGCTCAATTAGATCAACTAAATTGCTAATCAAATGTGAGTGTTACCATTGTAGATTTGATTAAAATCTTTGTGATTTTTATTCTTATTGTTTGGATTTAGAACTGAAAAATTTGTTCACTATATTTTTTGGTTGCTTGGAACAACACTGGTTGAAACGATATGCAGGTATATATACGGAGATAGTCATAGGGATGTCGACCGAAGACGATAGAACTTTTTTTCTCTGAATAATTTTCCATTGTCAAGTAATGATATTTTCTATGTTGCACGAGTTTCTGCATTGCATTTTACATTGGGAACGATATCCGGTACTTGCTTACAGAAGTTTGCCCAAATTCTGATGAAACGTCAAATTTGGGAGCGGTAATATTGAGTAATATATTAAAAATCAAATTTAATATATATGATTTTTTTTAAATAGTGTAAAGTGTTAAAGTTTTAACTTTAATGTACCTACCAAATTGAAATTTTAAATGATTCATCATTCAAGCTTCTTAAAGAGACAACCACATAAAGTTAAACCAAAACCTAAAGTCAACCCAAATCATATTGATGTTCGTACTAGAAAAAGACACAAAAAGGCCAAAGCCTAAAGTAGCACATAATTAAAAATGCCAAATAGCCAAAACATAGCAAACAAAATGCAAGCTTACAGATCAAATAAAGACGATCTTTCAAAGATCAAGGGAGATCCATATAAGCTTGAGCCTCACCGGGTATCGGATCAATGTCATCATCATCATCATCACCCACGCAACAATGTCATCTGTGTGTGTCAGTATGCCAAATCCAACTCGCATTTGCAAAGGATTGTCATCATCGTCAATTTGGTAGCATCTTCGTTGTTCACATCCCATCGTGCGTTATGTCCTTCTAAATATTCGGCTGTTTCCTTGAACAAAGTCGAAGGCTACTATGCACATAAACAAGCTCGCTCTCTTAGAGGTAAGTCTATTCTCTTTAATAAGAGTAAGGAAACTATAAGTTGACCAACTTTTCAGCACCGAGGAACTAGCAACCCGAGATAGCAAACGTGAAGCAAGATTTTGAGCTCGAACCGACCCCCACACATTCTCCACCATCCAAGGGGTTTCTTCCTATATACGTTCGATGTCCTTCTTCGTACCTCGTCGACGAGAGGACTTAATGTACCAAAATCAATAAACGTTTCTATCACACTTGCTCATCACAAGTATACATCTTAGTTATAGCATCAAGAAACCTTTGCTTTACCTCTTCTTCATCATCAATAGGAAGAATTCTGTCATATTTCCATATACTACTTTGGGATTAAGGGCATATGCAGCTGCGTAAGGAGGTATTGCTGAGTTGTTTACCCTTTTTTTCTACAAACTTGTGGATTTATGAAAACTCAAAGAAGGGTTTCTTCGACGAACGATGTATTTTTTAATTTTCTCCATCATGCATTAACATATCCACATATTTCTTAAGAGAAGGAGAATCTCAATCAAAGAGCTACTTCCGACTTCAACTCTACAACTTGGAGCCGTGAAAGAGACAAATACATTTACACAATTCCACCAATCATCATTAAGAAGCATTTCTCTTATCTTTCGTCGAGGTGACTTAGACTATTCCATATTCCATTCCTTCCAAGAAAATAATAATAGCTTGTAAAGATGCATAAACCTTCTAACCATACGGTTGTCGAAAATAACAATAAAATATGTGGCAGATTCCGGTTTCGCAAGAGAATAAAAATGCTTCTAATATATCCGTAAAATTGCCAAGGAAGCATGGTGGTTGCGTATGAACATTTGTGCCCCCCTTGTGACCGAAATGATTTTTGCAATCCACCGTATTTTACCAATGTCTTTTAAGAGATTATTAAGGGCATGTACACAAGTGGAGTCCAAAAGATATGCCTATATCGACTTTGACCATCAATCCTTACCGCTTCACAAACAAAAAACAAGATTCGAAGATGACAGAATACATTTGAAGGACCAACTCTATCAATTAACCTTCAACATTTCAAACATGAAAAGTAGTATCCTCTAGTTTTTCCAACGTAATTGTTTTCGAAAATAAGGCTCCTTGTAGATGTAACAATATTCAACAAAGGTCTTTGTTGAATATCTGTCATTCAACCATCCATGACAATTGAACAAACTCGAATGGAACTCAAGTTTGTTTGAGATCTCTCCATAACTCCATTCATTCTTACCCTTCATTCAATAACAAGTCTCTATTTTGTTGTACCGGAGGAAGTATCTCCTGGGTCTCGCAGCTATGATTTTTCTTCACCATATCTTTATAGTATGGTGAACTCAGTGAAAGGAACGCAAATTCCATTCGCTATAAAAATTCGTTATATATTCATCGTTTCATCTCGCAATACATTGTACATTTTTGAATGGATTCATTTACATAGTCTTCTCTAGAGCAACCCCTTGATTAGTCTCACTCCTGACATTAATTCGTCTAATTTCATACATTGAGATGAATTTCATGTTCATTTTATTATTAGGAGATATGGCATACTATCACATTCATAGTTTTATTTGCCTTCATGTGAAGCTTACTCATCTCCATTCTTTGGTCAAGGCCACATGTATGCCTTTACCTCCTAAAACTCTGCATGCCTAAAAGATGATGCCATACTCTTGTATAGCTACCCTTATAAACATGTACACATAGTGCATAGCCATTCCCAGCCCCCACTATTTTTTAGTCTTGTTTTGCATATTTTCAGCCACAAAACTTATTAAGGGCTTCTTTGAAATGTTACTTGATTGGTTGTGTACCTATTGTCTTCTGCAGCCTTTATGTTGTTGAACCTAGGGATGTAGGGCCCCATTATGTCGCTATTGTTACCACATTCATCGCCTAACTTTCTATCCATGGTATTAAAGGATCAAATTTACATTAAAAATACAAAAGAATATTAGAAGTGGAACAAAAAAATATATTTTACAATGTACATATATCAATAATAAAACTAGAATACTAGTCTTTAATTTTCGTATTCTCACAAAACAAATAAACTAGTCAATGATCAAATTCAAATTAGTAAATTGAAATTTAAATCAGTTATATTAAAAAATTCAAATTAGTAAACATACTAAAATTTAAAGTACAAATTCTCAAATTTAAAACTAATTTTACACTGTCAGTAATGATATACATAGGGGAGTGCATTGATTTAATTAAGCCAAGATACTAAACTTATCAATATCTCAAACCATGAAATATAAATAGCTAAACGTGTTCCAAGATAATGAACCATATAATTATGCCACTTAGATTAAGGAACCAATTATGTTTTACAAATGATAAAAAACTACTATAGAGAGAAGAAAGAAATATGCACCAAACTTGAGGAAAGAAGCAATATTAGCATCAAATATACTACTTTTTTATCTTTCACCGATTTTGAATATATCATGATTACTTTCAAATTTAAATTTATGCCTTAAGAAGTTTCCTTTTGCAACATTTAATGCAATTGCTAGTTAACATACTAAGATTAACATAATAACGCAGTGAAATCATTTAGTACAATTGCTAGTTAATATATTTAAGATTTAAATATAATAAAATTTAAAGTACCATGCAATAATAGTAAGTACTTTCAATTACTTATAAGTGAAATATGAAATAATTAAGCAGCCTGATTTAATAGTGTTATAACTTATAACTTATATGAAATATGAAATAATTAAGTGAAATGATTTAAAATTATTAACTTGAAATACCATGCAATAAGTAACATTGTAATTACTTATAAGTCGCGAAAAGGGTTACAAAGAAAATCAATACAACTATAATTCCAAAATTTGTCCCTCTCTTCGGTTTTCGCATTTTTGGCATATAAAACCACACCGCTTTTGTACTTCAAAAATATGATATGCTTAAATAATTTTGAAAGACATTAAATCTTTTTCAAAGATTGAAATGTTTGGTTACTTATTTTTTTATTGCAAAACTATTTACAAATATGTTAAATTTAAATAAATAAAAAAACCTTTTCAATCATTTAAATTAATATTTTAATTAAAAATTTAAAATCCAAGTTTATCTTCGCAGTCATTGTAAACCAACTAAAAAAATATCTTCTTTTAAAAGGTAAATGTGGAAAAAATAAAAAATAAATGTTATTTGACGCTACACACACCAAACTTAATAACAGATGATTAGTTAAAAGGAACCTTTATTAGTTATATATTACTTAACAAATCTACCTTAAAAGGCCGGTTTGGCAAATGCCCTCTACGGGCCTCTCTACGGTGGGTGCCACTTACTGCAGGTGGGAAACAGTTGCACCGATTTAATCATTAATGTTGTTAACAATTACAATAAAGTTATGGGGCTTAACCCAGGAATATCCATATTTGCACTTTGACCGTACTCAAACAAGTATAAGTGATAATCCTTTTAAAATTTACACGCTCGCATGATATCGATTTTTTAGTGCGTACGTTCGTAAAAAAATTTAAAAACCGATAAAGAATTCCAATCACCCCCGGGGTTTTTCTCGAGTTTTAAAACAACAGAAGACAAATTATTAAATTAATAAATTATCGAAACAAAAACTTATCTTTGCCGTTCGTTAACTATTTAGCACTCGAATAGCTACTCCCATATTAAAACCCCGCATTGGGGAAAAATTAAAAGGATATATATTATTATAAAATGGCATGCGTTCTTCCCATTTCTTCTTGCCACATATCATATTCGTTGATTCAGATAAATATTCATATCTATCTATTTAATATTTATCTACATGAGATCTTATACCTATGGCCCTATGCTTAAAGTCGTTTTAATATGCATGCATACACGTAAATAAATGTATACAATAGCCTTCCATTAGGTATTAATGTTATTAATTCAAATAAATTTATATATTAATATAAACATGGTCAATCCCACGCAAATGGTGCGGGCCGGAAGAAATCAGCGACAATTGCTTACGGTTTACACCCACATAATTATTTTTTTATATATTATTATTATTATACAACATATAAACAAGCGAACAATGACAGAATCGTAATTACTACAAATTAATAAGAGAACTTAAAAGTTAATAGTAAAATTAAAAATACAAAGATTAAGCTATTGAATTTGTTACTGTATGCTCATAAAAATACGCAGCATTTTAAATTTTATCTTTCATTGCATAGAAAATTCAAAAGTTAAAGAAATGTATTAGCACATCGCTACTCGAACAATGAACACCGAGGAACTTGAACTTGGACGCGCGAGGGCACGCGCGGGTTGCACGCAGTCACAGACATGTAGGAAGGCACGCATGCACGCAGCCGTGTAACTCACATCGCCGCGCAGACCAGAGTCCACGCAACATCCATCGCTGCCGGCAAGCTCTCACCGTACAATGGACAACTTAGCGTTGAGGAGGCGATATTTACAGAAATTGAGGATGAATTCGTGTTTGCGCGCGTTCCGCTTATGTTTGCCGGCCAAACGTTTACCTACCAAAACTTTCCCCGGCCAAGGTCACAGGATGGGGAGCCCAGGAGCCCGATTCATCGAGGAGCGGCCATTGCTCGGCGGACCCGAGCTCCCGCGGTGTTCCCGATCCGTGTTTCCACCTAAACTAGTTCCGAAACGGCACTATTCAATGAAAGAAGTTTCTAAAAGCCTCAGCTTCCCGAGAAAGCTCCGCCCAATTTGAGCGTTCCTATCAGCTCTGTGCCCTAGGAGGCGGGAGCTGGGGTACTTGCCTCCCCTGCTGTGATATGACCAGGCAACATTGGATATTTTGACCGTTTTCTTTTCAGGAATTAAAACTTCAAAGAAAATTCTGCTACTTTGTCACTTTTCCTTGTTTGATGTATGGTATTATTACTATTTTTCAATTTAAGTTATTTAATTTTTTTTTTTTAATATTATATAATTTACTTAATATATTTATAATAATTAACAAATGGCATTTTAGAAGATTAATTAATATTTATCTAATAAACAATTCAGTGATTTTAGTTAATGCCATTGGACAGTTGCTGAGTCCAGTGAACACAGTCCTCTCCATCTTCACGTCTCGTTTCACAGCACGTTACAATTCTCTGCGTCGAAATTACAACTTCATTATGTATTTAGCAGAAGTCTCCGCCGCTTACGTCTTCTTTGGGGAAGCTATTGTCGCTATCCTCTCCCGATTTTTCTTCTATTTTTTCATTTGGTTATGCAATATACTATTTTTCTTCGTATATTTTGAACTATATGGTAATATGGTTGAGTTGCCGCTATAGCAGTTTTGACATAACAAACACCGAACGCCTGGTGCAAAAGATTTCCACAGAAGGCTTGAAAGCGTTCAACTTCGACTAATAATGCATTGGTTCAGTGGATTACTTGTCAAAAATTCACATTCTTCTTGGAATATTGAGAATTCCAATGAGAGAGTAAGCTCTTTCTCTCTAAACACAAGAAATTAGAAATTTCCACAGAGACAACGTAGTTTTCAATCTTTTTTAAAAACAAAATTCTATTTTTTTCTAAAATTCAATACAAATTCTTCTCTTAACAGAGAATAATATAAAATGGTGACCTGCTATATTTAGTGCACAAGAAAACATTCATGTCTAACAAACAATACCTATGTCCTCGTAAACCAACAACGTCATAGTTTTCTTTTGTACCCTTGCCACACACAATAATACAATACTACTTTTCAAAGCTCGTTGTTTTTTTCGTTTTATATGAAGCATATTAAAACATTACATAAAAACCACATAAAAAGACTTAAACTAAAATCTATTTTAAACAAACATAATACGTGACCTACAACACAAACAATATGCTTAAAATTTCCGTATTGGCATTGACAATCGGATGCGATGACCAAATATGAAATTTGGTTTACAAACCAATTCGTCCAAATCAGCTGAAAGTGTATCTACATGCAATAGAAAATTTTCGATTTGCAGGATTCAACATTTGGATGCAATTCAATTAACAAACTGTAACTATGGAATAAGTCCATCGGGTCCGGCTATCAAAAGCAACCGGCCCAACACATAAAACCTTCCGATTGTGATTAGGAACCGTATGCGATGACCATTTAACTCTACACAAACTTCATTAGGTCCGTACCAACATCAAAAAAGGACGGCCCTTGCTCAGTGAGGCCCCATTGTGATTGAACAACCGGATGCGATGACACAAATCATGGTATAACATCATCGGGCTCGCCTTGATCGAGAGCACATTTCCAAAAGGCCTCCAATGAAATTCTCATGGCTGAACTTGCGATTCCACGGTGCCTCGCCACGTGGTCATCGGACCTAGGCCTCCATTGGAAGTATTAACATATGTTTCAATGTATTAAACGTTCCGCTTTGAACTTTCCCATATCAACAAGACACTTGGTTTATGATCCATTTCGTGTCATATTCGTATTTAGCATATAAGTGGTGGGGAACTACTTATTCCGCCATTCAAAAACAAAAGGACTTCGCCTATTTTAATCTATTTTCTTCATTTTAACATGAGACCTTTAAACGCCCGAAATGACTGTTTTGAATAAGCTTCCTACTCTCCGTAGTTCAGATCTATGGGAAATCTTCATTCCACCTAATAATGGCTACGTCCATCACCATATTAACTTTCCGCAATCGTGGCTGCGGCCCATCAAAAAATTTAATTTCACTGTTTTTCCATGCTTCTTTAATCTCCACAATGACGGCACTCAAAATTCCAATCGTCTTTATACTCTTTTTCCTTCCTGCTGTCGTACAGGGACTAATATTTCAACACCCTCTTAAAAGTCGTCCGTCAAGTTATCAATCATACCCAAGCATTTTCTTTTAAAATTCAAAGGTCTTTTTGCCCCAATGGCTTTGTTAAAATATCCCATATCGTTCGTTTATATCGTAAAACAATTTCTCCATTGTTTACCAATTCTTCCGATATAATGAAACTTTGTGTCCGTGCTTTGTTCTTTTATGAAACACAAGACTCGACAATGCAATAGCCGAGCTATTGTCACAATAAATCAACGCTTCTTTTTCCTATTCTTGGCATAAACTTCTCAACATCCTTCTCATCCAAATTGCTTGACACGCGGTCGTGTCAGACCACACATATTCTCGCCCCATTGGGAATAATGCCACAATAAGCCGTTTTTTAGAAGCCTATGAAATGGCTCCTTCAACCTATAAGAAAAAACATAACCGAAAGTGTTTTTCCATCATTCATACTCAACCAATCACCGTCAAATATATCCAACTAACCTGGAATTTTCACACATATAAAATATCATACCCTAGTTCCTTTAACATACCTCAGAATTCTCTTTGTCGCTACAATGTGCTTCTTTTCGCTTCATAAATCTGAAAATTAAGCTAACAACATGCATAATATACGACCTAGTTGGGCACCAAATATACAAGGTCACAACTATGCTTTTTATACAAACTTAGATTAAAATTCTTGCTGTTGTCATCTTTATTCAACTTCAATTTACCATCGTGAGTACTGTAGCGTTGCACTGCATATTAAATCTTTCTAAAATTTGATTCACATACTTTGCTTGGGATATAAAAATCCATTTTCACCTCTCGTCTACTTCTATTCTCAAGAAGTATCTTAATAAACCATATTAGTCATTTCAAATTCATCTTTCTATGACTATTTTAAAATTCTCAACAAGGTAATCATCATTACCTGTGAAAAATTAGATTATCAACACATAAACAATCAACAACTTACCATCCTTTTGATATAGAGGGTGGGTTCTCCTCACACTTTTCAAATCCATTCTCCAATAGACAGGAGTCTATTCTCGTTGTACCATGTTTCAGTTTTGTTTCCAGCCTACAAAGAGCTTTTCAATTTGCAAACCTTATGCACTTGGCCTTTTCTTCTCATATCCGAGAGGTTGTTCCACACATACCCTTTTCCATTAAACCCATTTAAAAATGCGTATTTTACATCCATCCGGTATACTTTCCATTTGTTTTGAACAAGTATTGACAACACCGGCTTCTTATTGTCTCCATTCTTGCAACCTGCAAAATTTTCTTCATAATCTATCCCTTTCTTCTCCGTCAGGATCCTCGACAACAGTCCGGCTCTTGTGTCTTTCTATCTTTCCTTCAAAGATTGCTTTTTGGTCTTATAGACCCATTTAACTCCAATAACTTCTTTGCCTTCGGGAGATCAACTAACTCATGTTTTGTTCTTCTCATGGCACACTTACTTTATCCATAGCTTCTATCCATTTTCTATCTTTAATAGCATCTTCTAAAAATGAATAGGATGATAAACTTGACAACACAAAGCAAATAGAGACCCATACCTTCACTGTCGCTCTCGCTTTCACAGATTTCTAATGATTTTTGGAATCTTTGTCTTCTTCACTTGGTGTGTATTCATGTCGTATGAAGTCACTTAATTCTCCGTTCCATGTGGTGTTCTCAAGATGCACCTCACTTTTCCTGGCGGGGTGTTTCGCCGTCGCTTGAGGTGTCCCTTTGTTGTCTTTGGTGGTGGTGGAGGTTGTGCAATGGATGGATTTCCAATTTCAATCACATCTCTCTATCTTCACTTATGAGATAAACAACTTTTTTAACATTGACCGTTTTCTCAATGCTTCCATCCCATGCTTCCTCTTCAATGAATTGCACATCTCTCCGTTTATCACAAACTTCTTTGTGATGGTTATACAATCAGGATCCTTTTGAATCTTCACAATATCCAAGGAAAATGCACTTCATCGTCCAACTTCTTTTCAACTTGTCTAGAATGTGTGCATATGCAACATATCCAAAAAACTCTCATGTGGGTGATCTCTGTTTTTTTCCACTCACGCTTCTCTTTTCCGGAACTTTGTTCATCACAGCCTTTTAGACATCTATTTAAAACACATACAAAAGACAAATTATTAAGCTCACTAACACTATTCGGCAAGTGTTTTTCCTTTGTTGCTACTTCTACCATTTCCATTATGGTTTGATTCTTCCTTTCAACAACCTCCATTCTGCCATGTGTACTTTGTGGTAAACTGTTTGCATGTCGTTTTCAAAACGCAGAAATACCTTTGATATATATTCTCTCCTCTATTAGTTTCAGAACTTTAATGTGTTACCTCCGCTCGTTTCACAAGAGCTTTAAAATGCGGTAAATCAAAGACTTACCTTATATTTTAAAATAAACCCATAATTTCCTCTTGTGAAATCATCTATGAATGTCATCATGTAATTGTTTCCCGAAATCGACATTGTCCGCATCGGCCCACATAAATTTATGGATGATTTCAAGGCGTTTTCGCTCATGATTTTCCTTGTTGGAAAATTTTCTTCGTGTTGCTTTCCAAGAGGCGCCCTTCACATAGTCGTCGTGTTCTCAACTACTTGTAAACCCTTACCATTCCTTTTCCGTGCAACAAATTTAATCCTCCTAAATTTAGATGTCCAAACTTTATGCCATAACCAATTTTCATTCTTTTTTCTTCCTTCCGGAAGGCTTTTGTGTTACACCGGCTATGCTCTTTCCTTCCTTCAAGTCGTTGTCAGCTTGAGAGGAACATTCTATTTCTAGTCATTTGAATTTTACAATGATTTTCTTGCTTTGAGGTACATTTTTTATTGTGCACACATCATCCTTAAATATTAAATTGTAACCTTTTCTTATGAGCTTCAACGCTAAAAAGATTACACTTCAGACCTGGTAACATAAATACACATTAGGGATAAATTTTTCGCTTCACCATTTTCTGTTTTAATACCACACCTTTCCTTTTCCTTTGACAGAGATCTTAGTATCACTCCCCCGTGGTCACTTCGTATCAGTCACTTTTCATCTAGATTGGCAAACATTGCTTTGTTCCCTACCATGTGATTACTACATCCCTAATCTAAGAACCAAACACTTTTCATCTTGTGCCATACTACAAGCTAGTAGCACATTACTCGGGTTCTTTCTCTATCACACATTAGCATTTTGCCCATTTTTCATGTCACTTTGCTTCTTTCTACATTCATTGGCATAGTGCCCATATTTCTTGCAATAATGACATTTGACACTGATTTTTCATACATTTGTCCATGAGCATGTTGGTGTTGGTGTCCACCCTGTTGGTTGTTGCTTCTGGCCGTGTTCGATTCTGATCGTCGGCTTCCTTCCATGTGAACGTGAAGGTTGTTCTTTCCACTCGTTTTGGCTTTCCGCCTTCTTTCCTTGCTCTTGACCTCTTCCTCTTTCTTAAAGGCATCCGGGTTTCGACATGCATCAGAGATGAGTGTTCATTCCCTCTCAATCTATGTTCACAGTTATCATGAGGGTGAAGTTCATCTACCGTAAACTTTGAGAGATCTTTGGTCTTTATATGGTGGTATTAATAACATCAAACTTTGAGGGCAAGCTCTCAAAAAGTTTCTCCACAATATTTCTTTCTTCGAAGAGTTTCTCCATGGACCTTGTCCGATTTACAATCCCAATCACGATGTGTTCGATAATCGTCCGACTCTTCTTTCATGCAAGAGTTTAAAATCTCTTCTCGCAATCGAAGTTTCTGTTGTCTTAACCTTCGACACCTTGATAGGCTACCGCAGTTTCCCATGCCTCCTTGATCTCTCTCGGGCCGTCGCTATCTCTGGAAACACACTTCATTTACTCCGCTCGATACAAAATAAGAGGGCTTTAGCATCCTTCTTTCTATTATTCTTCAATAAATCCTTCTCTCGCTCGAGTTAAGGGCATTAAAGCTTCACTATCACCGAACTAACAAAACCATCTTCGACAACCCCATAAGTCTTGTGAGACAAACATGGCTCTCATGGTAATGGCCCAATAATCATAGTTATTTCATTAAAATCAGTGGAAGTGAATATTTTCAATGTTCACCAAAGACGGTCCAGCCATTGCTCTTAAACCTAATAATTTAACTTATACAACCGGTTTTCCTCTGGAAGAACAAACTCTTTTAAAACAAAATAACAAATTAAGTATTCTTGAGAAATACCCTAATTTTTGACTGTTGGCTTTCACATCACCGGATAAATCACTAATAGGTCTTTCTTTTCACTTTGAAACCTTCAAAGATTCTAATCGTGCTTCGATACCATGTTAAACATGATAATTCCAAATGAGAGTAAGTTCTCTCCTCTAAACACAAAACAGAACTAGAATGCAGAAAGAAAGAGTTTTCAATCTTTTTTTAAAACAAACTTTGCTTCTTTCAAAAATCGTATACAATTTTCCTTCTTACCGCAGGGATAACATAAAAAACGGTGATTGCGTACGCAAAGGGTACAAGAAAATATTCACCGTTTAAAAAACAACATCACCGTAAACTAACATCGTCATATTTTTTCTTTCTTACCATCATTGCAAGTAAACAATAACAATACAAATTACTAATTGTGCCTTTGTCTTTCGTTTTATATGCGTATATTAAAACATTACATAAAACCACATAAAAGACTTAAATTAAATTATATTTTAAAACAAATATAATACGGACCTACAATACAAACAATAAACCTGGTCATAATTGACAATCGACGCGATGACCAAATATGAAATTTGGCTCACAAACCAACCTGTCCAAATTCAAACAGGCGATTAAAAGCAAAAATAGAAAAATTTTAATAAGTATTCAAAGACTAATGTGATTCAATTAACAAACTCATGCATCTACAATAAGTCCATCGGGTCCGCTTACTTGCAGCAATTGAACGCAATACATAAAACCTTTCTATCGTTATTAGGAAACCGGATGCGATGACCATTTAAATTTACAAATTTATCGTCCGCACTTTAACATTATGCGACGGCTCTGCTTAAAGAGGTTCCTACTATGGCTGAACAACCGGATGTGATGCGCGCTAAATCGTAAGAGAATACCATCGTCCGCTTTGATTTTATACCGTGCTGCTTCCAATAAAACTCTTATGGCTGAACCGGATCATTAAGTCTTGCCAGCGTGGTCAAATGACCCAACGCCTCCGCTACCGTTGTAGAGGAAGGGGACAGTAATATATGTTTCATCGAAAATTCAAATGCCCGCCATGAACTTTCCATATCAACAAGACACTTGGTTTATGACCCATTTTCATTGCGATTTATGACAATTGGATCGTGATTACAAGACCGCACTGCCGGGTACACCCATGAAACTTGTGATTCGACGCAGCATATGTTGGTGGGGATTATCATTCCCGCCATTCAAAAACAAAAGGATTCTACTGCTTTAATATGTTTTCTTCATTCTCCGGTTGTTGAGGGCTTTAACGCCCCGAAATGACCCGGCGGGAACAAGTCTTTCCTCCGTAGTTCGTATCTAACAGAAATATTCATTCCACCGTAATAAATTTTCTGGTTATCACCATCACCATTAACTTCTCTCAACTGTACGGCCCATCAAAAATTTAATTCTTCCTTACTATTTTTCCGTGCTTCTTTAATTTACGGTGTTGTGCACTCAAAAATTCCGTTGTTGCCTTTACATCTTCTCGCCCAAGGTCGTTATGGACGATATTTTCAATAATTCTCGGTAGTCATAAATGTGCTATCGAGACAATGAAAATGACACAAATAAGAAAATCGGCCGAACACCAACCGTATTGTATTATAGGGTTATATTATATTAGTGTAACGATATTATATTATATTATTGTATTATGGGTTCGTGTAAAGGACTGTGAAAGAAGACAGAAAGAGACCTAACAAGCGACGAAGACAGTACCGTGTGTCTCGCCGCAGCTTCAGTCACGAAGCCTCTGCAACAAATTGCCATCGTAGAGCCAGTATTGTCCCACTCGTTCGAAAAGGTTAGTACTCAAATCTAATACTTTATTGAAGAATGGATTCGTGCAAGAAGCACGAATTTCTTTCTCGGAGATAGAGGATAAAGACCAAGTTGAGCAAAATTCTCTCGAGAGATATGTTTTCTAGTTCGTCTAATCGTGTATATAAATTATGCTGAGTTAGAATTTATAGAAATCTTGACAATCGCTCAATGGAAATTACCGTGAATAAATTCCTCCTATGTATATTCATATCTAAAGTCTTTCTTCACATAATGTCCGCCACTAGAATCTCCATTAAAGAAACTATCAAACCGTATTCGTGAGAATTTTGAAAGTGTTCAATCCATTCCCCTTTTAGATCCTACAACCCTTTAGGTCGAAGAAAAGATGTTGAAAACCCAGCATTCTCCATCTGGGTGTATCCGCACCCTAGATAATTGCTTTCGACCTATAAAGGTTAGATACATTTTTGTGTTAGCCACCAACGCGAGATCTAACACATAATAAATATATGCGTATTCCTCGGATAGGAGGGGATAGTAGCTCCAGCCCGCCAAATGCGTCCAAGATATTTCTGACCGTTATCCAAATTTTTATGTGTATGTGTTCGATGTAACACATAAAGGACATACTACACCACGTACTCCGTACTCTAGATTTGCAAGGAGGAAAATGTAGCAGAAGCAACATCTTTATTCAACCTATAGAGGATGTTTCTAGTACACAAATACCTTATATCCTGTTTTCCCTTCATGCTCCTAGTTAGGTATTCTAGCAAGCTTGTGGTTGTTCTGAAGCGTATCCGAAAAAATCAAAAGACAGAACACCAAGTCATTGAATGAAGATCTAAGTTTCTCGAACAACGAGTTGTAAAATCCTAAAACTTCCTAGTATGCGATAGTATTACATCGCCCAATGTAAAGTGAATAAAAATCATCACTGTCATATCCTTCCCAAGAAGATCTACCATTGACCGAGAAGGATAGATACTTTCCGCAAAGGTTAACCCTCCGTAATAGTAAACTCCCGAAGTTGTTGATATCGCTTGCTTTCTTCACAATCCATTGTAGCATTGTCACAACACATTGAATTGTTTGAGTTTTCCCAGCTAGTTAATTTTAATTCTATTGAAGTTATTTCTGCCCAAGTCGTAAATATGTGTCAATCTAAGCCAACTTGCTGAAAATGGTCATCCATTACAATCGATCATCCTAGGGACTCAGAGAAGCTCCACCTTCCATAGCATGTCTAATCCATGTCCAAACCCGTAAAATGTTCAGACATCCTCTCCACATGAGTCCCGATCATGTAATGATGATGCACAACCTGGGCTTTCACTTCAAAATGAAGACCCTAGGCTAACAAGAGATATTCAACAATTTGAGACCACCTTGTATGCCCACACATGGTATTTGACATATTTGGAATGATATCGTATGATTTGTATTCTCCAAGTACAATATTTAAAGAAGTGCCACGTTGATTGGACCTTTCAATCCCCAAGATGTGTGTTTTTCTCACTCATGGACGGGTGGTGCTCAAAACATACAGTATAGATACCTATTGGATGAAAGCCATGTTAAATTGGGATCCTTATACACACCCATCGAGGTCGCAAGTGTTGACAAAAGCACTAGCAGCAGAAGAAAATAAAATAAGGCTAGCTTTCCCTAACGTGGAAGGACATATGGACTACAATAATGTGAATGGATATCTTTTACTCATGGAAAAAGGATATGCGTCAAGTGTAAGCTTTATCATGATGATAGACACAACTACCCTCTTTCTATCACACAATATTCATGGACTACTATGGATGGCGGTAAGGTTGAGACCAACACAACCTTTTCTCCTTGAAAGTGAATAACAGCTAGGAGAAGCACAAAGTTCAGACCCAAAGCTATTCCTTTAGTAATCAAAGATGATAATTCCCTCAGGCAGGATGGTGAGAATTCAAAAGGGCTAGTGAGTGAAGCTAAATTGGACTAACACCCATAGCCATAAAGTGGCCTAGATATGAATGTTGCTAAAGTCGCTAAAGTGAAAGCAGTGATTATTTTGAGTAGTCTTATAGTTTCAGCTTTTCGATGAAAATAATGCTTTGAATAATATCTCATCTTTGTAACTTCATCTATGAAAAGTTTATTCTGCGCAGAATCCTGGAAAAGGTTGAGGCTTTTAGAAGCCAAGGTTGAAAGAGAATTCGTATCAACTTCCAAGGATCAATAGAAAATCTCTTTGTACAAACATAGATAGAGCTAAAATGGACACCGTAGAAAACTAGTCCTGTACCTTCATTCTCTTTATAAAGGAATATTCAGTATTTGCACATCCTCGTCAAATGAGTTGATAGTATTTCCCCACCCTTTCTTTCCAAAGAAGACAGCTTCGAGCCTAGTAAAAGTAAAGTATCATCTATAGAAAAGATTCTCATAAGCCTTTTACTAAAAGAAAGACAAGAGTCTCTCAAGACTTAGAGGGACCTGCACTATTTCTGAATATATTTACTAATAGAAAAGCTAATATAAAAGCTATCATGCTCCATATTAAAGTGGAAAGCTCAGACACATACACATTCCATCCAGATGCTCTCACAGAGAATGGAGTCGCAGACAACTGGGCGAAAGAAACCAGATTATGACATGAAATTGATTTAATGTTTTGTTGAATATAAGATGATGTGCTTTAAGGTAAGTCTGAGCTGACGTTCGTAAAACTCTAATTTAGGTGTTTTGACTAGTATTCTCAGCAAAATGGTAGAGATTGAATCATCTCAAACACTCATAAAAGAAATGGAAAGTGAAATATTGAAGATGAACAAGGTGACATTGTTTTTAACTCAAGGGTACTGGAGGAAGCAAGAAAATGTAAGTCAAAACACTTTTTCGCTTCTTTGAAGTTAAAATTGTAATTTTCTATGATTTTCAACTTCAACTCCACACTAAACTCATATTTTTTTATTGCAAATTATGTTTAATAAGCAAAAAAATGGCACTGGGAGACCAGTTCTCCCTCCATACCCATAATTTTTGTTTTAATAAAATATTGATATAGAGGTAATTTCTGTTTAATTAGAACCATATATACTTGAAAATTTCCTGAAAAACATAAATATTCACTTTATCATCCTTACTTTTTTTAGGAATGTTTATTCTATTTTTTGAAAAAAACCATAGCATCATAATCTGCATATATTGCACTAGTGCACAATTATTTTTTCGGGTAATTTTTTGATTAAATCACTATTTTTTATTATTTTTTTAAATTAATTTAAGACAAAAAATGTTGATGCGCTCAAAGACATTTTATCATCCTTCTTTGATTTACTTTCTTTCTTTTAAAAGACCGCTGAAGAAAAATGAGAGCATTTTTAAAGTAGACATAGAGATGTGTAGTATGATTTTTTTGAAATTTTTTGAAATCACTATGTTATTGAATTTTTATTCAAAGGAAAATTTTTTCGAACAATGAAATTCCATACATACATTTTATAAAAAAAATTAATGTAAAATTAAATTTTTTAACATTTTAAAACTTCAGCAACCTTAAGATTGATTTAAACTAGATTCAGATGAATTCCAATGATTGTCCCGACATAAAATTTTGTTTTACAGGTGCTCTCGCTCTCCAAAGCTGGTGCAGTGGTGCAGTTCTTAAAATTCCAGAATTTTCTCGTGTTTTTTCGTCGTACTTAAACTTCCTTGCTTAGACAATGTCTCGTATTTAGGTCGATAAACTCTCACCTAGAAAGAGCTGAATCACCACAAAGTTATTTGAATGACCAAAACCCTGCCTTAGTTTGGCAAAACTCTTGATGTGAGAGCTGTTTTGAGAGTTTTATCTGGATGAAACTTCCGGTCGGAGAGTTTAGTAGAAATTTACGAGAGTTTGTTCCCAAATATGGTACTATTAAGTTTTTAGAATTAAAAGTAGTATAATTTAAATATATCATTAAAATTAAAAAATGATACAAAAATAAGTAAAATTATAATTTTATTTTAAGTTATTTTATTATTATTAATGACAAAAAAATATATGAAGATTTAATTAACAAATTTGTTAATATTTTAAATATCAATGTTAGTATAAAAAACTAAAAATATTTTTTTATATAAAACTAAATGATATTAATAATAAAACAAAATTCTAAAATACAATCAAAATAAAAACAATGGTATATAATTTATATAATATTTTTTTTAAATTATAATAATAAATTTAAATTTAAAAATAATTCTATTTCTAACAAAACAGTATAAAGGTATAATGCATATAACTAGCTATCTTTACAAATTTCAAGAAATCTTAAGAAATTTTGTAAAGGGCTAGTATTAGCCTGAATGGTCACTTTATCTTCCATCACTTTCAAGCACTGAATTTAAAGGCTAAAGTTCTGCTTTTCCTAGGTATGGATGTGGCAGAACAATATTATTTGAACATTGAATGATATTGCCCCTGGAATGGGTCCTCCTTTATATTCCATTCTTAGTTTACAAGATTAAATTGAAAAGAAGTTTATTTTCCTAGGTATGTGGATGTATGTATGTTAGTTATTATTCCAGTGAAGGAAATGAATGTTATGTGACATTCCTAGAAGTGTATGGGATTGTAATGTTACTGTGAGAAAACTAAATCCTCGAATGACAACTCCTTGGACTCTTTAAACCCTAATTTTTAACCTTAAACCTCAACTTCCCTACCCCTAACACGTTAACTTTAACCTATTTACACCCAACCCCAAAAACTCCCTAACTCTAAATTTTCAACATTTAACTGCTAAATCAGCTAACTTCTAAATATCTAAATCAATCCTAAATCTACTTAACCCCCCTAAAACCTCAAAACCCCCAAATTCACTAAACTTATTCTAACCCTAACTCTTTAAAACCTCAAAACCCCTGCTAATTTTCAAACCTCTATTTCTAACTTTTAACCTCATCTTCAATTTCTTTAAACCCCACCCAACCTCAACTAATTAACATTCTTTTAAATTTTCAAAACCCAAACTTCATTTATGTTTATTCCATTTAACTTTGTATTCTCAACCCCAAATTTCAAAATCTCTTCATCACAACTTCAAATTTCAAACCTATAATTTGTTTAACTCTCTAAATCCCTAAATTTTCAGTTCTCAACCCTTGGCCCTGATTTTAATCTCAATTCATTCAACACCTTAAATTTCTCAAAATTCAATTCTATTTAACTCCTATTAACTTTGAATCTTCAACTTCAAAATCTCAATTACAATCCCCCCAACCTCAAACCTCAAACGACCAATTTATTTAACCTCTAAACTTCCTAAACCTATTCCTTAAACCCTAATTCTCAATTTACAACTTATTCACCCTTAAACACCTAACCTCTAACCTATTTACCTTTTTTCACCCTTAAATACTTTACTCTAATTCCTTAACCTATTTAAACTCCCTAAACTCAAACTCTCTAAACTTTTAATTTCCTAATTTATTTACCCCTACCAAATTTTCTAAACTTTGTTCCATTTAATTTCTAAACGTTAAATTTTTTTAAACTTTGGACTGCCACTTAATCATAATTCCCTAACTTATTTGTTTTCTTAATTTTTAAAACTTTAATCTTTAAATTCCTAATTCCCAACCCATAACCTCGATTCTTTAAACTTAATCCCTAACCCCAACCCTTAAGCCCTAATTCCCAACCCCAACGAATTCAACACCGTAAACTCCCTAAAACCCAACCCATTTAAGTGTGGATTCCATTTAATTCTTCAGGTAACCCTAATTCCCTAACTCCTTAAAACGCCCACCGCCATCCCCAACCCCCTAAACCTCTAGTCCGTAACTCCACAACCCCAAACTCCCAAACCTCTAAACCCCAACCTCAACCCCAAAACCCCACCCCCAACCCCCAACTAATTACACCCCAAACTCCCCAAAACCTAACTCATTTAACCCCATTAACCACCAACTTAACCCCAAAATTCTGGTTCAGTTAAATTCCCCACCCCAAATTTCTAATCAACCTCTAATTCCACATTTTAACTTTGAAATTAAAATTCCATAACCCCTTAAATCCCCACTCACACCCATAACCTACATTCAACCCCAAACACCTAAAACCCCCAACTCCATTAACCCCTGACTCCTTAAACACTAATTCCCAACTCCTTAACCCATTTAACCCCCCTAAACCCTAAACCCCATCCCCAACCCCCAACCTACTCACCTGGTGGCAATGCTGGCGGTCTGCAGGTCGAGGCCTAGGGCCAAATGGGCCAGGGGCCTAGAGTGCCCAGTGTGCATGCTAGGGGGTTGCGGCTCAGAGGCTTCCAGGGCCTAGGATGCTGGGCCGAAGCAGCAGTTGAAATTGCTGCCTAAGGGGCCAGGGTTACAAGCAGGAGGCCTAGGGTAAGTCAAGGGGTTGGAATGGGCTACAATAAATTAGGGTTTAAGGGGTTATAGGTTTAGGGTTTGTGGGGTTAAATTAAGTAGGGTTGGTTTATAGGTTTAGTTAGGATTACAGTTAAGGATTTTAGGGTTAGTTAGGGGTTAACGCAAGTTAGGGTAGGGGTTACATTTAGAGGTTTAAGGTTTAGGGGCGTTAAATGGGTTAGGGGGGAGGAATTAGGTTTAAGGGGTCAAAGGAGGTTAGAGGTTTAGGTGTTTAAGGCTGAATGAAGCAGGTTGGGAATTAGGTTTACAAGCAGTAGGTTTAGGGGGTTAGGTATCGATAGCTTAAGGATTTTAGAGGTTAGAAGTTAGGGGTTAATGAAGTTAAATGGGTTAGGTTTTAGGTTTAGGGTGCTGAATTGGTTAGGGGTTCAAAATTAGGGTTTTAGGTTAGGTTAAGGGGTTTAGAGTGCTCAGGGGTTTAGGGTTAAATGGTTACAAAGCCTAGAGGTTTAGGGTTTAGGGGATTTAATGTTGCATGACCCAGGGGTTAGGGGGTTAGGTTTGGGCTAATTTGAACCACACTTAAACCACAGGGGGTTTTTAGGCTCACGTGTTGAACTGTTAGGGGTTGGGAATTAGGCTTAAGTGATCAGGGTTGGCGGGCTGAGGTGGCGAGAATTAGGCTTAAGGTCATGTGCGGTTATGGCTGGGAATTAGGGTCAAGGGTTAGGTTTTGGGGTTTAGGCTTAAATGGCGATAAGCACAGTGTTAGGTAGGGTTATGGGTTTAGAGGTTTAGGTTTAGGCGAAACAAGAAGCCTAGAGGTTTAGGCAATGGTCGGAGGTTAAGGGCCTAGGTTAAGGTTCAGGGGTTAGGAATTAGGTTTAAGGGGTCAAGGGTTGCGGGGCTGGGAATCATGGTTTAAGGGTTAGTTAAGGGGTTTGAAGTTTAGGGTTTAGGGGTTGAATGGGGTACAGGTCAGAGGTTTAGGGGGTTACAAGATTTAGCAAAGGAAGGATTTTAGGGTTAGTTAGATTAAAGTAAATGAATCCACACTTAAATGGGTTCGTTTAGGGGTTAAACGGTTAGCTCTGCTAGGAATTAGGCTTATGGCCGATACGATGGGGGTTATAGGTTTAGGTGTTTAAGGGGTCGAATGGGCTGCGGTTGGGACTTAGTGTTTGGCGGGTTACAGGTTTCGAAGCCTATAGTTAAATGGGTTAGTTGGTTTAGAGGTTTGCGGGGTTAGGATTTATCTTGTTAAGGATTTTAGGGTTAGTTACAATAAATTTCAAGGAACAAGCAGGGCTTTAGGGTTTAGGTGTTCCATCAAGGAATGAAATTAGGTTTCTTAGGTTAGGGGCCAAGGGCCGAGGTTTAGGCTAAATGGGTTACGCAAAGCCTAGGAGGTTTAGGGTTAGGAGACTTAGGCGTTGAAGGACTAGGGTTAGGGGGTTAGGGTTTTGGGGGTTAAATGAATCCACACTAACGAAGTTAGGTTTTTAGGTTTACCGTGTTGAATTGGTCAAATAAATTAGGCTTAAGTGAAGCTTAGGGTTAGGAATTAGGCTTGAGGCTTATGTTGTGCTGGCAATTAGGTTTAAGGGTTAAGGGTTTTGGGGTTTCATACGAAATGGGTTAGGGTTAAATTGTTAGGTAGTGCTGGCGGGGTTTATGCTCAACGTTTAGGGTTAAAATGGGTTAGTTTAGAGGTTTAGTTGGGGCAAATGTAATAGTTGCGGGGGTTTAGAGGTTTAGGTTTAGGGGGTTAAATGGTTAAGGGTTAGGAATTAAAGTTTAAGGGCCGGTATGCTAATGTGTTGTAGGTTTAGGTGTTTAAGGGTTGAAATGGGTTATGGGTTGGGAATTAGTTTACAAGCAGGTTTAGGGTTTAGGGGGTTAAATGTTTAAAGCTATTTAAAGGTTTAGGGGGTTAGGGATTACAGTGCTTAAGGATTTTAGGGTTAGGTTAGGGATTACGAAGAAATGGGTTAGGTTTTTAGGCTTACGGTGTTGAATTGGTTAGGGGTTGGGAATTAGAAGCGATGTTAGGGGTTAAAGGTTTGAGGCTTAGGCTTAGGGGGTTAAACAAGTTACAGGTTTAGAGGTTTAGGGATTTAGCAAGTCAAGGATTTTAGGGTTATGGGTTAGGGTTTTTGGGGTTAAATGTGAACAAACACTTAAACAAGTTAGGTTTTTAGGCTTAGGTGCTGAATTGGTTAGTTAAATTAGTCGAGCAAGCAATATGTTTATGGTTAGGACATAGGGTTTAAGGTGTCAAGGGCGGGTTGGGAATTAGGTTTACAAGGGGTTTTGAGGTTTAGGTTAAATGGTTAGGATTGGTTTGCAGGTTTAGGGGGTTAGGGAACGTAGCATTATGTATTTTAGGGGTTAGGAGTTAGGTCATATGTTTAGGTGCTTAAATGGGTTAGGGTTAACGTGTTAGGGTAGGTTACGTGTGTTTAGGGTTAAATGGGTTAGGATTGCAGAGGTTTAGTGGGCGTGTCGGTTAGGGGTTAAGGGTTTAGAGGTTTAAGGTTTAGGGGGTCGATGTTTAGGTTAGAAATTAGGCTTGGCGTCGAAGTGTTATGGGTCAAGGTTAAGTGTCAAGGGTTAGTTTTCTCGCAATAATACATCAAACTTATACACTTTTGCTTGGAATGGCTGCATCAATATCTATTTCCTTTTCTTGACAATATTCTTTATCCCCTTACATCCATACCTAGGAAAATAAACTTCATTTCAATTTAATCTTGTGAAAACTAAAGTGGAATATAGGAGGACCCATTCCAAGAAGGGTATCCCCATTCAATGTTCAAATAATATTGTTCATTCCCTTACATCCATACCTAGGAAAACAGACTTTCGTTAATCACTGTGGTGAACTCATGGAAGATAAAGTGACCCATTCCAAGAAGCTCATCTCACTTCAAAAATTTCTCAAGATTTTCAAATAAATTTATAACGATAATAAGGTGTGCTATGCATTGTCTCCTTTATCACCCTCATTGCATTTAGTCAATTGTTTTTTAAATTTAAATTTTATTCATTAATTTCAAAAAAAATATTATATAAATTATATATAGTTGTTTTTATTTTGATTTATGTTTTAGAATTTTATTTTATTTATATTAACATATCAATTAGTTTTATATAAAAATACTAGCTATATAACATTGATATTACAAAACATTAACAAATTTTATTTAATTAAATCTTCATTTTTTATCGTTATATAGTAAAATAATTTAAAATAAAATCATAATTTTATTATTTTTATCATTTTTTAATTTTAATAAAGTACTATTTAAATTATATAACACACAATTCTAAAAAACTTAATAATTTTTGTGTTTTATTATAGAAATAAAACTCTCATACGAGTTTTAAAACTCTATCCTAGAGTTTTTTTAACTTCGTCCGAAAGTTCTAGAGAGTTTCCGTTCAATAAAACTCTCGACGAGAAATGAAGAATTTCGTTCCAGAGAGATTTTTAATCGTTAAACCTAATAACTCTTGGACGCAGAGTTTTTAAAACTCTTTGTCGAGAACAGAGTTGATTTTTTATTTTTCTTTACTAGAAATTAAAAAATTTCTCCCAAATTCTAGCCCTTTTCGCCAAAAAGTGTTCTAAATCACATTTCCACCTTAACAATATGATCGGGTTCTTTCGACGATGATTCTCGGAACACCGGTGTGTTCGCAACAGAGATAGTCTATAAGAATGAAATGATTCTTATGAATATTAAATGTCATAAGCTATCCCAGTATGAAGACTTTCATAGAGACTGGAAGCAAAGAATATTTTTGGTAAAATATTAACAGAATTTTCTCTGGAAACAAGTGTATCTTGTTGCATTTCCTTCTAAATTTGTTGATCTACTTAAACAACATGATGTATTCCAGTTTCCATTTGAATCTTACACATGGGGAGAAATATACACTATCATCACCAAGACAATGGTTGGATTATGTACTAATATGAAGATGAATAATTCTCTGCAGAAAATGTCTAAATTGCTTCGACCAAAAAAATCTATGTCACAAATATGGTCTTTCTTTAGATGACCCAGCTTAGTCAAAAGAAGAAAGGCATAGAAGCAGGCAAAGAAATCACAAAAAGCGTAACAAGAAATATCCAGCTACAAATACAGCAAAAGGGAGAAAGGGTCCACAGAAAAAAAAGGGATATTACAAATATGTCCCAAAGACCCATTATTATCAGCCACTTGACATCCACCTACGTTCTCACAAGCAGGACAAATCGGACAAGTTGACTTGTTGGTTATGTGGCAAACCAAGTCATACATATTCAAAGTGCCCAGATGCAGTTGAATCAAAAAATAACAGAGGAAGAAAATCTCAAGCTGCAGCCAAAGGCAAGAAAGTCGTTAAAGTTGAATCACAGACACTTTGCCTGCGATGTGGTTCTAAAAATCATCGAGCCGAAAAGCTGCCCAAATGTAACATTCGCAGATCAGCTCCAACGGTTTCAAGAAGAAGACTCCTCTCGATTCTCGGAGTTCATATTCTTCTTCCTCGAAGAATAATTCCATGTTCAAGCCACATGTTTTTGTTCGGATTCCCGACAATTGTTCTTTTCAATTTGAAACTAAGTTCCTCTTACAGTGATTCTTCCGATTATGAAGAATAAAATAATTTGTGTCACCAAATGAAATCAAAATTTCTTTACAATGTACCTAAACAAAAATTTCTTATGGCACAGACTGCTGAAGATGCTGAACTAAAAATTTTGTCACAGATAAGAGCACTTGATGAAGGAGATAAGAAAGAAAATCTTCTTGAAGCATTTTTGTCTCAAGTGCATAGTACTAAGAAAACCTCTTCTTCACAGCCAAAGTTTATTGATGCCTCTTTTGAAAGAAATACTAAAGCCTTTCAGCGGAGTCAACTGTAGAGAAAAGTGAGACAACTCACTTTAGGGGAGGTAACTAAAGAGATTCACACCTTAAAATATGAATCTATATTTTAAAAGAAAAATTTTCTTCATTAGAAAAGGGCGAGTAACATGAAGAAATAGAAGAAGAAGAAAATTATTTTGGATCAAAGAATTCAAATGTCTAGATTTTTGAAGGAAAGAAAGATAATTCTACTAGATTTAGAGAAATGAGATTGCTAACAATCCAATATCAGCATCATCATGTTCTGCTAAACATTTGTATTCAAGGAAAAATGTTTTCTTTGAAAACATTAATAGATTCAGGAGCTGATATAAATGTCCTGAATGAGAAAATCATCCCATCCAAATATTGGATCAAAGCTCGAAGAAAAGTTGTTGGATTGGGAAATAAAGAATTACAGTATGAGGTTCCCAAGAGAAGTATTTGTTTTGATAAAAATTGCATTAAGCTTAAATTTGTAGTCTCAGATATTCCCATTGATTGCATTTTAGGCAATGTTTTTCTAGCAGCAATAGAACCTCATGGATCATCCAAGATGAAAGAAAATAAGGCTAGTTATTTTATCACTGTGCCAAGTACAGATGGGAGTCCAAAGAAAATCAAACTGCCTTATATTTCCACTCCCAGGATTTCCACCATGGTCCAAGCCATGCAACAACTAGACTTGGCCAAAATAAGCTTGAAGATCTCAAAGATCTTAAGGAGACATTGAGAATTGAAGAAAAATTAGAATCTCTTGATGTTCAAAGTCAAATCTCTGCTCTAAAACATAAAATTGAAGCAGAATGTTGTGCAGAAGAGCCTAATGCATTTTGGCATAGAAAACAACACTCTGTAGAGTTTCCTTACAAGTCTGAATATGAAGGTAAACCTTGCAAGAGTAAGGCCATTCATATAGTAGAGAATATAGAGAATTATGCAGTAAGGAAATTGATGACTTGCTTAAAAGAAAGTTGATAAGAGAGTCAGACAATCCCTAGAGCTGTTATGGATTCTATGTGAATAAGAGATCAGAACAGATCAGAGGAATTCCCAGACTTGTTATTAATTACAAGCCTTTGAATACTGTTTTTGCCGATAACACATATCCAATTCCACATAAGAATGAACTCTTAGGCAGAATTGCAGGAGCAAAGATATTTTCAAAATTTGACATGAAATCAGGATTCTGGCAAGTGGCCATCAAGGATGAAGATAAGTTTAAAACAGCTTTCAGTGTTCCTGCAGGCCACTACCAGTGGAATGTGATGCCTTTTGGTTTAAAGCACATGCCATAAAAATTACAAAAGGTGATGGATTCTATTTTTAAGCCGTATTTCAAATGGTTGATTGTGTACATAGATGACATTCTGATTTTTTCTAAAAATTTACATGATCATTTCAAACATGTAAATATTTTTATGATAGTTGTAAAGAATAATGGCCTAGTCCTCAGAAAAAATAAGATAGAGATGTTTCATACTTCTATCAAGTTTTTAGGCCACAACATCAAAGAAGGACATATTTCTTTGCAGAAGCATGCTTTAGAGTTTTCAGACAGATTTCCTGATGTTATTTTAGACAAAACTCAGCTGCAAAGATTTCTTGGATGTTTAAATTATGTAAGTAGTTTTTATAAATATTGTGCCACTGACAGAGCATTTCTGAATCAAAGGCTTCGGAAAAATCCTAAGCAATGGACTGAAGAACACACTCAAGCTGTCAGAAACATCAAAGAAAAGGTAAAACATTTACCTATTATTTATGTTGCAGATGATGAAGCTGACAAAATTGTTGAAAGTAATGCCAGTAATGAAGGATGGGGAGGTGTCCTCAAACATAAAAAAGGATGGCACAGAACAAGTAGTTCAGTTTTCATCTGGTAAGTGGAGCTCAACTGAAAAGAACTATTCCACAATAGAGAAAGAAGTCAAAGCTGCATGGAACTGTGTGGAAAAGTTTGAAATCCACTTAGTTAATAAAAAATTTCTTTTAAGAACTGATGCCTCTACTATGCAGAAAGTCTTGACCAAAGATATTAGAAGAGCTGGTGAATCTAAGTTTGCTAGATGGCAAGCTTTATTTGGTAATTTTGATTCTGATGTAGAACACATCAAAGGAGAAGTCAATTGTCTTCCATAATTTTTAAGCAGAGAATACATTCAAGAAGCACAAGAGGCACAAATCATGGTTATAGTAATAGAATGGGATCAAAGTCAAGAGAGAGAAATCCTAAGGACTATCCCAGAAGATAAAAAATGGGCTGAGTATCGAGATGAATGGAGGCCTACTTGGCAACTAAGAAATACCAAAGTCTTAGATGCCAATCTACAAAACCATACAGATCTTCAACATCTTGTATGTGAAAGAAGAGTATACCCAAAAGGTAGTAAGTGGATTCACAACATGGTGTACTTAGAAAGTATGGCAGCGTCATATGAGGCCGAACAGTCATTAGCAAATGACTTTGTTGATATCTCAGTCATCTAGAATGAAGGAGGTGATAGACGGAGAATCTATCACAACTATTTGGTCATCAACAAAACTAGAAACCCTGAATGGATGTGGACTAATTTCAATCAATGGCCAGGGAATAATTCAGATTTGATATTTCTTGACACCATTTATAATTTCTCAGGGTACAAAAAGCTATGGTGGGACCTTCTAAACAAGGATGGTGTTAGTGTGAATATTTCATCGGAAAAATACCACTTTAGCTACGCATAAAAAATATCCCTGACATCAATTATGGTTACCAAAATCTTTAGATCTGCAGTTAGTTGATCCAAATAAAGCTGCACAAATCCAGATCTATGCATAAAAGACATTAAGCAGTGAGAATAAAATGTTGCTCCATGCATCCAATAGATAAGACAAGAACAATATATTTGAAAGAAATTTTATATTAAAGGGGTACCTGAGAGGAAAACAAGAAAGGTGTTTCCAAATCTCCTCAATGGGATGGGTTCTTGAAAGTCCTTAGCATTTCAGATCTAAAATTTCTCTCTCTTGTTGGTGTAGAAAATCCAGACAAACATAGAACTCTAAGGGAGCTCACAAAGCAAAAATGGAGAATGTGACTATGATAATGGCTCAAAGTCAGACCAGGAGTATAGATCTAGAGTGGTCTAATATGCAATGAAAGGTGACCAATGAATGGGAAAACCCTCCTATTTATAAAAAAATATTAGGGTGGTCTAGAACTTGGTGCATGAATAAAATATTATTAATCAAATTCTAGAACCACCTTTTAGGAATATTTTATTATATTTGTTGGAGGGGAAAGGATTTTTGACTTGGGTCAATTCCTTTATTTATAAATAATAAACAAATAAATGATTTATTTATTATTTTAAGGAAATGGTGGAAATATAATTAAACAAATAATTATTTATTTAATTATTTATAAATGATTTAGTCGAATTTAACTAGGAATATTATTTAAATAAGGATTAAATAACTTATTCCTAGGAAATAATCAAATAAATAAGGATTTATTTAATTGATTTCCTTGTTTTGGGTTAAATATGACCAGGACTAATAATTAAATTGATGTTTAACTAATTATTCCTTAAGGAAATATAAAAAAATATAGATTTGTTTATTATTTCCTTTTGGGGTTTCCCGTTTAGACCATAAACAACTTAATAAAGGTATTTTACTAAGTTATTTCACATAGTTAAAGCAATTTTACTTAGGGTAAAATTGGTCTTACATGGTGTACTAGGGCCCATCTAATAATAATAGGTTAGATGACCAAAAAATGGTGTAACAGATGGTAAAAATGAAACCCACTATAACAAATTAAAATTTGGTGCTACATGTATTATGCAGGGTAATCAATAGCCAGAATGGTTACAAGACTGGTGGAGTGACTATGGGCTTAACAAGACTTCCGTAGACCCAGTAACTTATGAATCCTATTTCCAGAATAGATGCACATGGTGTATTGATAATGGAATAGATAAATGCTTTCATACACCCTGTCAGAAGATTGGTGATCTTCGAGATAGCATAATCAGTGGTTAGTAATGACGAAGATGAAGCACCAAATAGTGCTAAACAAACCTATGATTGTCAGGAGAATCTACACCAAAGCTTGGAATGATACAACATATCAAAGGTACAGATTTCCTGGAATAAAAATCTTGGATGATCCAGCAGAAAGTGGTTCTCTTGGACTCCACTAAAACAAAAGTCTCCACTTTGTGATGTCTCCCAATTACAGGGAAAATTGTAACTGGTTTTTCCTAAGGAATTTTTAGGTAAAAAAGTATCCTCTGTGTAAATATTCCTGACACAGTTCTCGTGGGCCTTCTGTAATTAAAGGCATCCACTTTGTTTTTTCGTTCACATGCACATGTCCGGATTTTGGAATCTCTATGCGGATGTCGCTACGGCGTTACCCGAAAGAAATGATACCAAATCCACGTCATTAGTTTGTACCGATCCGATTTGATTGGTTCTCCCCATTCTAATGCTATGTAAAGAAGGTAAGGCTCATTCATTTGGCATCGGAGGTTAGAGAGTCTTAGAGTCTGAGTTTTTTGTCTGGAGTCGGAGTCTGAGTTCTTCCTGCTCTGCATCTGTGAGTTCTAAACTCGATCTTCTTGCATCACAGAGATCAGTTCCAAGTCTAGAGTCTGATTTGAGAAGCCTGTGGATCAGTGTGCTCGGCACTGATCAAAGCCTAAAGTGGCCAGATCTCATAAGTTTTGAGTCTGTAATTTTGTCTGTGTGTTTATGTTACATAGACTGAGTCTGAATTTGGCCAGGTAGCCTCCAGTAATCTATCTCATTTATTGAGAAGCGTATTCTGGTAAATGCCAATTTAGTCGATCTAGGGAATGAACATCTGAGTCTATAAGATCAGATATGTAATATATTCTGCTATATCAATAAAGAGTGAGAATTTTCTACATCATATTTGAGTACTGTAAACTCTGTGCTTATAATATTGTTGTTGAGGTAGAATCTGTCTCTTTTATTTTCACTTGAGGTTCACCAGAGGTTCGCGAAAACTCCTAGGGACGCCAAAGGCCGTTGAAGGCAAGGGAAGCCATGTGTAGGCCACATAGAGCATGACTGTGAAAATTAGGTTCATGTATGGGTTCGTGTAAAGGACTATGAAAGAAGACAGAAAAGAAAATTAGTTGTTGTTGCAAGCTTCAGTCAGGAAGCGCATAGAGCGTGATGGTGCAAAGTAGGTTCATGTATGGTTTCGTGTAAAGGACTGTGAAAGAAGATAGAAAAGAGACTCAACAAGGCCAAGACAGCCTATGTTGCTGCTGCAAGCTTCAGTCAGGAAGCCCCTGCAAGAAATTGGTATCAGAGCTAGTACTATCCCACAGGTTCGAAAAGGTTAGTACTCAAATCTAATTTCTTTATTAAAGAATGGATTCTGCAAGAAGATCAGTTTGTTTCCATGAGATAGAGGATAAGGACAAAGTTGAGCAAAATCCTCTCAGAGATATGTTTGCTAGTTCATCTAATCATGTTATAAATTCTACTGAGTTAGAATTTATAGAAAGTCAGCCAGCTACCAGATGGAAATTACCAATAATAAATGCCTTCGATGTATATTCTAGTCTAAAGTCTTTTCATCTAATTTCCGCCACTAGAATCTTCATTAAATAAACTATCAGTCAGATTCAGGAGAATTTTGAAAGTGTTCAATCCATTCCCCTTTTAGATCCTAAAACCCTTCAGGCCGAAGTAAAGAGGTTGAAAACCTAGTATCTCCATTTGGGTTGTATGCGGGTTGGGATAAGTGCTCTGACCCATAGAGGATTAGATACATTTGTGTTAGCCACTGTCAGAGATATAACACATAATAAATATACAGATTCCATGACAGGAGGGATAGTAGCTCCACTATGAAATGGTCCAGTAGATTTTGAATACTATCGAAATTTTTCTGTGTATGTGTTTGATGAACACATAAAGGACATACTACAATTACAGATCCAAACCTCTGGATTTGATATGACGAAAAACAGAAGTAACATCTCTATTCAAACTAGAGGATGTTTCAGGCACACAAATACCTTATATCATGTTGTCCTTCATGCTCCTAGTCAAGATTCTAAAGCCAGTTTGGTTGTTCTAACAGATTCCAAAAATCAAAATATAGAACACCAAGTCATTAAATGGGAAGATCTAAGTTTCCCTGAACACTGAGTTGTAAACAATCCTAAACCTCCAGATATGCAGAGTATTACATTAGCCAATTTAAAGGAAGAAAAATTATCTGCTGTCATATCCTTCCGAAGAAGATCTACCATTGACCGTAGAAGGATAGATACTCTCTGCAAAGGTTCACCTCTGTACAGAAACCCTGAAGTTGTTGGTACTGCTTGTTCTTCACAATCCATTGTACATTGCTGACACATTGAATTGTTTGAGTTTTCCCAGTTATTTAATTTTAATTCTATTGAAGTTATTTTCCCAAGCTGTAAATCTACTGTCAATCTAAGACAACTTGCTGAAATGGTCATCCATTATAATCATCATCCTAAGACTGGAGAAGCTCCAAATTCCACATCTTTCAATCCATGTCCAAACCCAAAATGTTCAGACATCCCCTTCCCACATGAGCCTGATCATGTAATGATGATGCACAGCCTGCCTTCACTTCAAAATGAAGACCCTAGGCTAACAGAGATATTCAACAATTTGAGACCACCTGGTATGCCGAGATATGGTATTGGATATTTGGAACAGTTGAATGATTTGATTCCAAGTAGCAGATTTAAAGAAGTGCCTACTAATTGCTAAAAGCCTTCAATCCCTGAGATGAATAAGTTTTTCTCAGTCATGGACGGGTGCCCAAAACATAATATAGATACCCATTGGATGAAATCCATGTTAAATTGGGATCTTGATACACACCCTAAGGCTGAAGCTTTTGAAAAAAGCACCAGTAGAGAAGAAAAAATAAGGCTAGCTTCCGAATGGAAGGAGTATATGTACTACAATAATGAATGGATATCTTTTTACTCATGGAAAAATATATCTGAAGTAGAATTTGTCATGATGACAGACACAACCACTCCTTCTACCACACAACATTCATGGACTGCTATGGATGGCAGTAAGGTTGAGACCAGCACAACCTTTCCTCCCTTTAAAGGAATAATGCTAGGAGTAGCACAAAGTTCAGCCAAAGCTATTCCTTTAGTAATCAAAGATGATAATGCCCTAGGCATAGATGGGAGAATTCAAAAGGCTAGTGAGCAGTTAAATTGGACTAACACTTCTATAAAGGGCCTAGATATGAATGTTGCTAAAGCTGCCAAAGTGAAAGATTATTTTGATAGTCTTACAGTTTCAGTTTCTGATGTAAATAACAGTATGAATAATATTCAGTTTGTAACTTCATCAATGAGAATTTATTCCAGAGAATCCTTGGAAAAGGTTAAGGCTTTAGAAGCCAAGGTTGAAAGAGAATTCCATTCAACCCAAGGATCAATAGAAAAGCTCTCTATACAGTTAGATAGATCTCAAATAAAGACTGTAGAAAAACTAGTCCCAGCTTCATTCAATTATAAATGGAATATTCAGATTCAGCATCCTGTCAAGCCAGTTGACAGATTTCCCCACCTTCTTGCCAAAGAAGAAGCTCAATCTAGTAAAGAAGCAGAATCTTCAGAAAATATTACTATAAGATCTTTAATCAAAGAAAAAGATGAAGAGTCTCCCTCAAGACCAGAGACCAGTCTATTTCCAATATATGAACCATTGGAAATTCAATATACAAGATATCTTGCTCCTGATATTAAAGGGAAAGCTTGAGAAGCATACCCATTCCATCTAGATGCCCATAGAGAATGGAATGTAGACAATATGGCAGTAAACTAGATTAGACAAGTAATTAATTTAATGTTTGTTGAGTATAAGATGATGTGCTTAAGGGGTAAGTCCGAAGTTGAGGCCTGTAAAACTCTAATCCAGTGTTTTACTAGCATTCTAGCAAAATGGTGGGAGATTGAATCATCCCCAACACTCATAAAGAAAATGGAAAGTGAAATATTGAAAGATTAATAAGGTGATATTGTTTTTAATCCTGATGGCACTCCTTAGAGTAATATGATTGGTGCTTTTACTTCCATGATTCTGGAACACTGGTGTGGTTTAGAAATAGAGATAGCTGATAAGAATGAAATTATTCTTATAAATATTAAATGTCATAAGCTATCCCAGTATGAATACTTTCATAGAGACTCGAAGAAAAGAATATTTTTGGTAAAAGATTCACAGAATTTTCTCTAGAAACAAGTGTATCTTGCTGCACTTCCTTCTAAATTTGTTGATCTGCTTAAACAGCATGATGTATTCCAGTTTCCATTTGAATCTTACACATGGGGAGAAATATACACTATCATCACCAAGACAATGGTTGGATTATGTACTAATATGAAGATGAATAATTCTCTGCAGAAAATGTCTAGATTTCCTGACCAAAAATATATTTGTCACAAATATGGTCTTTCTTTAGATAACCCAGTTGTCAAAAGAAGAAAGGCAAAGAAGCAGCCAAAGAAAGCACAAAAGCAGAACAAGAAATATCCAGCCAAGTACAACAAAAGCAGAAAGGGTCCACAGAAAAGAAAGGGATATTACAAATATGTCCCAAAGACCCATTATTATCATCCAGTTGACATCCACCTACGTTCTCACAAGCAGGACAAATGGGACAAGTTGACCTGTTGGTTATGTGGCAAACCAGGTCATACATCTTCAAAGTGCCCAGATGCAGTTGAATCAAAAAAGAACAGAGGAATAAAATCTCAAGTTGTAGCCAAAGGCAAACAGTCGTTAAAGTTGAATCACAGACACTTTTCCTGTGATGTGGTTCTAAAAATCATCGAGCCGAAAACTGCCCAAATGTAACATTCAGAGATCAGCTCCAGCAGTTTCAAGAATAAGAGTCCTCTGATTCTCAGAGTTCATATTCTTCTTCCTCGGAAGAATAATTCCATGTTCAGGCCACATGTTTTTGTTCAGATTCTGACAATTGTTCTTGTCAATCTGAACTAAGTTCCTCTTACAGTGATTCTTCTGATTATGAAGAATCAAATAATTTGTGTCACCAAATGAAATCAGTTTCTTTACAGTAGCCTAAAAAAAATTTCTTATGGCACAGACTGCTGAATATGCTGAACTAAAAATTCGGTCACAGATAAGAGCACTTAACGAAAGAGATATGAAAGAAAAGCTTCTTGAAGCATTTTTATCTCAAGTGCATAGTACTAAGAAAACCTCTTCTTCACAGTCGAAGTTTATTGATGCCTCTTTTTAAAGAAATACTAAATCATTTCAGCAAAGTCAACTGCAGAGCAAAGTGAGACAACTCACTTTGGGGGAGGTAAGTAAAGAGACTCATACCTTAAAATCTGAAATCTCTATTTTAAAAGAAAAATTTTCTTCATTAGAAAAAGGCAAGCAACATGAAGAAATAGAAGAAGAAGAAGACTATTTTGGATCAAAGAATTCAAATGTCCATATTTTTTAAGGAAAGAAAGATAATACTACTGGATTTAGAGAAATGAGATTGTTAACAATCCAGTATCAGCATCATCATGTTCTGTTGAACATTTGTATTCAAGGAAAAATGTTTTCTTTGAAAACGTTAATAGATTCAGGAGCTGATATAAATGTCCTGAATGAGAAAATCATCCCATCCAATATTGGATCAAAGCTCGAAGAAAAGTTGTTGGATTGGGAAATAAATAATTACAGTATGAGGTTCTAGACGGAAGTATTTTTTTTTACAAACATTGCATTAAGCTCAAATTTTCAATCTCAGATATTCCCATTGATTGCATTTTAGGCAATGTTTTTCTAGCAGCAGTAGAACCTCATGGATCAACTAGGATGAAAGACAATAAGGCTGGTTATTTTATCACTGTGCCAAGTACAGATGGGAGTCCAAATAAAATCAAACTGCCTTATATTTCCACTCCCAGGCTTTCCACCATGGTCCAATCCATGCAACAACTAGACTTGGCCAAAAATAAGCTTGAAGATCTCAAAGATTTGAAGGAGACATTGAGAATTGAAGAACAATTAGAATCTCCTAATGTACAAAGACAAATGTCTGCTCTAAAACAGAAAATTGAAACAGAATGTTGTGCAGAAGAGCCTAATGCATTTTGGCATAGAAAACAACACTCTGTAGAGTTGCCTTACAAGTCTGAATATGAAGGTAGACCTTGCAAGACTAAGGCCATTCCTATGAGTAGAGAATACAGAGAATTATGCAACAAGGAAATTGATGACTTGCTGAAAAGAAAGTTGATAAGAGAGTAAAACAGTCCCTGGAACTGTTATGGCTTCTATGTGAATAAGAGATCAAAATAGATCAGAGGAATTCCGAGACTTGTTATTAATTACAAGCCTTTTAATATTGTTCTCGCTGATAACACATATCCAATTCCACATAAGAATGAACTCTTAGGCAGAATTGCAGGAGCAAAGATATTTTCAAAATTTGACATGAAATCAGGATTCTGGCAAGTGGCCATCAAGGAGGAAGATAAGTTTAAAACAACTTTCAACGTTCCTGCAGGCCACTACGAGTGGAATGTGATGCCTTTTGGTTTAAAGCACGCGCCATAAAAATTCCAAAAGGTGATGGATTCTATTTTTAAGCCATATTTCAAATGGTTGATTGTGTACATAGATGACATTCTGATTTTTTCTAAAAATTTACATGATCATTTCAAACATGTAAATATTTTTATGAGAGTTGTAAAGAATAATGGCCTAGTCCTCAGCAAAAAGAAGATAGAGATGTTTCAAACTTCTATCAATTTTTTAGGCCACACCATCAAAGAAGGAAAGATTTCTTTGCAGAAGCATGCTTTAGAGTTTGCAGACATATTTCCTGATGTTATTTTAGACAAAACTCAGCTGCAAAGATTTCTTGGATGTTTAAATTATGTAAGTAATTTTTATAAAGATTGTGCCACTAACATAGCATTGCTGAATCAAAGGCTTTGGTAAAATCCTAAGCCATGGACTGAACAACACACTCAAGCTGTCAGAATTAGAAACATCAAAGCAAAGGTAAAATATTTACCTATTCTTTATATTGTAGATGATGAAGCTGACAAAATTGTTGAAAGTGATGCCAGTAATGAAGGATGGGGAGGTGTCCTGAAACAGAAAAAGGATGGCATAGAACAAGTAGTTCAGTTTGCATCTGCTAAGAGGAGCTCAACTGAAAAGAACTATTCCACAATAACAAAAGAAGTCAAAGCTGCATGGAGCTGTGTGGAAAAGTTTGAAATCCACTTAGTTAATAAAAAATTTCTTTTAAGAACTGATGCCTTTGCTATGCAGAAATTCTTGACCAAAGATATCAGAAGAGCTATTGAATCTAAATTTTCTAAATGGAAAGCTTTATTTGATAATTTTGATTTTGATGTAGAATACATCAAAGGAGAAGTCAATTGTCTTCTAGAATTTTTAAGTAGAGAATACATTCAAGAAGCATAAGAGGCACAAATCATAGTTATAGTAACAGAATGGGATCAAAGTCACCAGAGAGAAATCCTAAGGACTATCCCAGAAGATTAAAAATGGGCTGAGTATCGAGATGAACGGAGGCCTACTTGGTAACTAAGAAATACCAAAGACTTAGATGCCAATCTACAAAACCATACAAATCTTCAGCATCTTGTACCTGAAAGAAGAGTATACCCAAAAGGTAGTAAGTGGATTCACGACATGGTGTACTCAAAAAGTATGGCAGCATCATATGAGGCGAAACAGTCATTAGAAAATGATTTTTTGATATCTCGGTCATCTAGAATGAAGTAGGTGATAGACAGAGAATCTATCACAACTATTTGGTCATCAACAGAACTTGAAACCCTGAATGGACGTGGACTAATTTCAATTAATGGCCAGGGAATAATCCAGATTTGATATTTCTCAACACCATTTATAATTTCTCAGGGTACAAAAAGCTATGGTGGGACCTTCTAAACAAGGATGGTAAAAATGAAACCCACTATACCAAATTAAAATTTGGTGCTACATCAATTATGCAGGGTAATCAACAGCGAGAATGGTTGCAAGACTAGTGGAGTGACCATGGGCTTAACAAGACTGTCATAGACCCAGTATCTTATGAATCCTATTTCTAGAACGAATGCACATGGTGCATTGATAATGAAATAGGTGAATGATTTCATACACCCTGTCAGAAGATTGGTGATCTTCGTTATGTAGCAGATGCTAAAATATTAATGCAACATATGAGATAGCATAATCAGTGGTTAGTAATGACGAAGATGAAGCACCAAATAGTGCTGAACAAACCTATGATTGTCAAGAGAATCTACACCAAAGCTTCGAATGATACAACATATCAAAGGTACAGATTTCCTAGAATAAAAATCTTGGACGATCCAGCAGAAAGTGGTTCTCGTGGACTCCACTAAAACAAAAGTCTCCACTTTGTGATGTCTCCCAGTTACAGGGAAAATTGTAACCGATTTTTCCCGAGGACTTTTCTGGTAAAAAAGTATCCTCTGTGTAAATATTCCTGACACAGTTCTCATGGGCCTTCTGTATTTAAAGGCATCCACTTTGTTTTGTCGTTCACATGCACATGTCCGGATTTTGGAATCTCTGTGCGGATGTCGCCACACCGTTACAAGAAAGCAATGATACCAAATCCACGTCATTAGTTTGTACCAATCTGATTTTATTGGTTCTCCCCCTTCTCATGCTATATAAAGAAGATAAGGCTCATTCATTTGGCATCAGAGGTTAGAGAGTCTTAGAGTCCGAGTTTTGTGTTTGGAGTCGGAGTCTGAGTTCTTCCTGCTCTGCATCTGCGAGTTCTAAACTCCATCTTCTTGCATCACAGAGATCAGTTCCAAGTCTAGAGTTTGATCTGAGAAGCTTGTGGATCAGTGTGCTTGGCATTGATCTAAACCTAAATTGGCCATATCTCATAAGGTTTGAGTCTGTAAGATTGTATGTGTGTTTATGTTACATAGACTGAGTTTGAATTTGGCCAGGTAGCCTCCAGTAACCTATCTCATTTATTGAGAAGCGTATTCTGGTAAATGCCAACTCAGTCGATCTCAGGAATGAACATATGAGTCTATAAGATCAGATCTGTAATATCTTCTGCTATATCAATAAAGAGTGAGAAACATTGGGTTGTAAACAATCCTAAACCTCCCAGTATGCAGAGTATTACATCAGCCAATGTAAAGGAAGAAGAATCATCTGCTGTCATATCCTTCCCAAGAAGATCTACCATTGACCGTAGAAGGATAGATACTCTTTGCAAAGGTTCACCTCTATACAGAAACCTTGAAGTTGTTGATACTGCTTGTTCTTCACAATCCATTGTACATAGCCAACACATTGAATTATTTGAGTTTGCCCAGTTAGTTAATTTTAATTCTATTGAAGTTATTTTCTCAAGCTGTAAATATACTGTCAATCTAAGCCAACTTGCTGAAATGGTCATCCATTATAATCATCATCCTAGGACTGGAGAAGCCCCACCTTTCACATCTGTCAATCCATGTCCAAACCCAAAATGTTCAGAAATCCCCTTCCCACATGAGTCTGATCATGTAATGATGATGCACAACCTGCCTTCACTTCAAAATGAAGACCCTAGGCTAACAGAGATATTCACCAATTTGAGACCACCTGGTATGCCCAGATATGGTATTGGATATTTGGAACAGTTGAATGATTTGATTGCAAGTAGCAGATTTAAAGAAGTGCCTGCTGATTGCAAAAAGCCATCAATCCCTGAGATGCATAAGTTTTTCTCAGTCATGGAAGGGTACCCAAAACATAAGATAGATAACCATTGGATGAAAGCCATGTTAAATTGGGATCTTGATACACACCCTGAGGCTGAAGCTTTTGACAAAAGCACCAGCAGAGAAGAAAAAATAAGGCTAGCTTCCGAATGGAAGGATTATATGGACTAGAATTATGAATGGATATGTTTTAAATCATGGAAAAATATATCTGAAGCAGAAGCTGTCATGATGACAGACACAACCACTCCTTCTACCACACAACATTCATGGACTACTATGGATGGCAGTAAGGTTGAGACCAACACAACCTTTCCTCCCTTTAAAGGAATAACGCTAGGAGAAGGAAGAAGCTCAGCCAAAGCTATTCATTTAGTAATCAAAGATGATAATTCCCTAGGCATAGATGGGAGAATTAAAAAGGCTAGTGAGCAGTTAAATTGGACTAACACTTCTATAAAGGGCCTAGATATGAATGTTGCTAAAGCTGCCAAAGTGAAAGATTATTTTGATAGTCTTACAGTTTCAGTTCCTGAAGTAAATAATAGTTTGAATAATATTTAGTTTGTAACTTCATCTATGAGAAGTTATTCCAGAGAATCCTTGGAAAAGGTTGAGGCTTTAGAAGCCAAGTTTGAAAGAGAATTCCATTCAACCCAAGGATCAATAGAAAATCTCTCTGTACAGTTAGATAGAGCTCAAATACAGACTGTAGAAAAACCAATCCCAGCTTCATTCCTTTATAAAATTAATATTCAGATTCAACATCCTGTCAAACCAGTTGATAGATTTCCACACCTTCTTCCTAAAGAAGAAGCTGAGTCTAGTAAAGAAGCAGAATCTAAATAAAATATTACTATAAGCTCTTTACTCAAAGAAAAAGATGAAGAGTCTCCCTCAGGACCAGAGACCAGTCTATTTCCAATATATGAACCATTCGAAAGTCAATATACAAGATATCCTGCTCCTAATATTAAAGGGAAAGCTCCAGAAGCATACACATTCCATCCAGATGCCCACAGAGAATGGAATGCAGACAATCTGGCAGTAAACCAGATTATACAAGTAATTGATTTAATGTTTGTTGAATATAAGATGATGTGCTTAAGGGGTAAGTCCGAAGTTGAGGCCTGTAAAACTCTAATCCAGTTTTTTACTGGCATTATGGCAAAATGGTGGGAGATTGAATCATCCCCAGCACTCATAAAGAAAATGGAAAGTGAAATATTCAAAGATGAACAAGGTGATATTGTTTTTAATCTTGATGGCACTCCTCAGAGTAATATGATTGGTGCTTTGACTTACATGATTCTGGAACAATGGTGTGGTTCAGAAATAGAGATAGCTGATAAGAATGAAATTATTCTTATGAATATTAAATGTCATAAGCTATCCCAGTATGAAGACTTTCATAGAGACCGGAAGCAAAGAATATTTTTGGTAAAAGATTCATAGAATCTGCTCTGGAAACAAGTGTATATTGCTGCACTTCCTTCTAAATTTTTTGATCTGCTTAAACAACATGAAGTATTCCAGTTTCCATTTGAATCTTACACATGGGGAGAAATATACACTATCATCACCAAGACAATGGTTGGATTATGTACTAATATGAAGATGAATAATTCTCTGCAGAAAATGTCTAGATTGCCTGACCAAAAATCTATTTGTCACAAATATGGTCTTTCTTTAGATGACCTAGTTGTCAAAAGAAGAAAGTCAAAGAAGCAGGCAAAGAAATAAAAAAAGCAGAACAAGCAATATCCAGCCACGTACAGCAAAAGCAGAATGGGTCCACAGAAAATATAGCGATATTACAAATATGTCCCAAAGACCCATTATTATCAACCAATTGACATCCACCTGCGTTCTCACAAGCAGGACAAATGGGACAAGTTGACTTGTTGGTTATGTGGCAAACCAGGTCATACATCTTCAAAGTTCCCAGATGCAGTTGAATCAAAAAAGAACAGAGGAAGAAAATCTCAAGCTGCAACCAAAGGCAAGCAAGTCGTTAAAGTTGAATCATAGACACTTTGCCTACGATGTGGTTCTAAAAATCATCGAGTCGAAAACTGCCCAAATGTAACATTCACATATCTGCTCCAACAGTTTCAAGAAGAAGACTCCTCTAATTCTCAGAGTTCATATTCTTCTTCCTCTGAAGAAGAATTCCATGTTCATGCCACATGTTTTTGTTCAGATTCTGACAATTGTTCTTGTCAATCTAAACTAAGTTCCTCTTAGAGTGATTCTTCTGATTATGAAGAATCAAATAATTTGTGTCACCAAATGAAATCAGTTTCTTTACAGCAGCCTACAAAAAAATTTCTTATGGCATAGACTACTGAAGATGCTGAACTAAAAATTTGGTCACAGATAAGAGCACTTGACGAAGGAGATATGAAAGAAAAGCTTCTTGAAGCATTTTTATCTCAAGTGCATAGTACTAATAAAACTTGTTCTTCACAACCGAAGTTTATTGATGCCTCTTTTGAAAGAAATACTAAAACCTTTCAGCGGATTCAACTGCAGAGAAAAGTGAGACAACTCACTTTGGGGGAGGTAAGTAAAGAGATTCATACCTTAAAATTTGAAATCTCCATTTTAAAAGAAAAAATTTCTTCATTAGAAAAAGGCAAGTAACATGAAGAAATAGAAGAAGAATAAAATTATTTTGGATCAAAGAATTCAAATGTCAAGATTTTTTAAGGAAAGTAAGATAATACTACTGGATTTAGAGAAATGAGATTGTTAACAATCCAGTATCAGCATCATCATGTTCTGCTAAACATTTGTATTCAAGGACAAATGTTTTCTTTGAAAACATTAATAGATTCAGGAGTTGATATAAATTTCTTAAATGAGAAAATCATCCCATACAAATATTGGATCAAAGCTCGAAGAAAAGTTGTTGGATTGGGAAACAAAGAATTACAGTATGAGATTCCAAAGGGAAGTATTTTTTTTTTATAAACATTAAATTAAGCTTAAATTTGAAATCCCAGATATTCCCCTTGATTTCATTTTAGGCAATGTTTTTCTAGCAGCAGTAGAATTCATGGATTAGCCAGGATGAAAGAAAATAAGGCTGGTTATCTTATCACTGTGTCAAGTATAGATGGGAGTCCAAAGTAAATCAAACTGCCTTATATTTCCACTCCCAAGCTTTCGACCATGGTCCAGTCCATGCAACAACTATACTTGGCCAAAAATAAGCTTGAAGATCTCAAATATCTGAAGGAGACATTGAGAATTGAAGAACAATTAGAATCTCCTGATGTTCAAAGACAGATCTCTGCTCTAAAACAGAAAATTGAAACAGAATGTTGTGCAGAAGAGCCTAATTCATTTTGGCATAGAAAACAACACTCTGTAGAGTTGCCTTACAAGTCTGAATATGAAGGTAGACCTTGCAAGGGTAAGGCCATTCCTATGAGTAGAGAATACAAAGAATTATGCAACAAGGAAATTGATGACTTGCTGAAAAGAAAGTTGATAAGAGAGTCAGACAGTCCCTGGAACTGTTATGGCTTCTATGTGAATAAGAGATCAGAATAGATCATAGGAATTCCCAAACTTGTTATTAATTACAAGACTTTGAATATTGTTCTTGCTGATAACACATATCCAATTCCACATAAGAATTAACTCTTAGCCAGAATTGCAGGAGAAAATATATTTTCAAAATTTGAAATGTAATCAGGATTCTGACAAGTGGCCATCAAGGAGGAAGATAATTTTAAAATAGCTTTCAGCATTCCTGCAGGCCACTACGAGTGGAATGTGATGCCTTTTGGTTTAAAGCACGTGCCATCAAAATTCCAAAAGGTGATGGATTCTATTTTTAAGCCATATTTCAAATGGTTGATTGTGTACATAGATGACATTATGATTTTTTCTAAAACATTACATGATCATTTCAAACATGTAAATATTTTTATGAGAGTTGTAAAGAATAATGGCCTAGTCCTCAGCAAAAAGAAGATAGAGATGTTTCAAACTTCTATCAATTTTTTAGGCCACACCATCAAAGAAGGACAGATTTCTTTGCAGAAGCATGCTTTAGAGTTTGCAAACAAATTTCCTGATGTTATTTTAGACAAAACTCAGCTGCAAAGATTTCTTGGGTGTTTAAAATATGTAAGCAGTTTTTCTAAAGATTGTGCCACTGACAAAGCATTGTTGAATCAAAGGCTTCGGAAAAATCCTAAGCCATGGACTGAAGAACACACTCAAGCTGTCAGAAACATCAAATAAAAGGTAAAACATTTACCTATTCTTTATGTTGCATATGATGAAGATGTAAAAATTGTTGAAAGTGATGCCAGTAATGAAGGATGGGGAGGTGTGCTCAAACAGAAGAAGGATGGCACAGAAAAAGTAGTTCAGTTTGCATCTAGTAAGTGGAGCTTAGCTGAAAAGAACTATTCCACAATAGAAAAAGAAGTCAAAGTTGCATGGAACTATGTGGAAAATTTTGAAATCCACGTAGTTAATAAAAAAATTATTTTAAGAACTGATGCCTCTACTATGCAGAAAGTCTTGAGCAAAGATATCAGAAGAGCTAGTGAATCTAAGTTTGCTAGATGGCAAGCTTTATTTGCTAATTTTGATTTTGATGTAGAACACATAAAAGGAGAAGTCAATTGTCTTCTAGACTTTTTATGCAGAGAATACATTCATGAAGCACAAGAGGCACAAATCATGGTTATAGTAATAGAATGGGATCAAAGTCACCAGACGGAAATCCTAAGGACTATCCCAAGGTACAGATTTCCTGGAATAAAAATCAAAGGTACAGATTTCTTGGAATAAAAATCTTGGACAATCCAGCAGAAAGTGGTTCTCGTGGACTCCACTAAAGCAAAAGTCTCCACTTTGTGATGTCTCCCAGTTACAGCGAAAATTGTAATTGCTTTTTCCCGAGGACTTTTCTAGTAAAAAAATATCCTCTATGTAAATATTCCTGACACAGTTCTCGTGTGCCTTCTGTATTTAAAGGCATCCACTTTGTTTTGTCGTTCACATGCACATGTCTGGATTTTGAAATCTCTGTGTGGATGTCGCCATGACATTACCCGAAAGCAATGATACCAAATCCATGTCATTATTTTGTACCGATCCGATTTGATTGGTTCTCCCCCTTCTCATGTTATATAAAGGAGGTAAGGCTCATGCATTTGGCATCGGAGGTTAGAGAGTCTTAGAGTCTAATTTCTTCCTGCTCTACATCTACGAGTTCTAAACTCGATCTGCTTGCATCACGGAGATCAGATCCAAGTCTAGAGTCTGATCTGAGAAGCCTGCGGATCAATGTTCTTGGCACTGATCAAAACCTAAAGTGGCTAGATCTCATAAGGTTTGAGTTTGTAAGTTTGTCTGTGTGTTTATGTTACACAGACTGAGTCTGAATTTGGCCAGGTAGCCTCCAGTAAGCTATCTCATTTATTGAGAAGCGTATTCTGGTAAATTCCAATTCAGTCGATCTCAGGAATGGACATCTGAGTCTATAAGATCAAATCTGTAATATCTTCTGCTATATCAATAAAGAGTGAGAATTTTGCGCATCATATTTGAGTACTGTAAACTCTGTGCTTATAATATTGCTATTGAGGTAGTATCTGTCTCTTTTATTTTCACTTGAGGTTCACCAGAGGTTCGTGAAAACTCCTAGGGATGCCAAAGGCTGATGAAGGCGAGGGAAGCCGTGTGTAGGTCGCATAGAGCGTGACGGTGAAAAGTATGTTCATGTAAAGGACTGTGAAAGAAGATAGAAAAGAGACTCAACAAGGCCAAGACAGCCTGTGTTGCTGCTGCAAGCTTCAGTACGAAAGCCCCTGCAAGAAATTGCTACCAGAGCCAGTACTGTCCCACTGGTTCGAAAAGGTTAGTACTCAAATCTAATCTCTTTATTGAAGAATGGATTCTGCAAGAAGATCATTTTCTTTCCGTGAGATATAGGATAAAGACCAAGCTGAGCAAAATCCTCTCAGAGATATGTTTGCTAGTTCTAGTCGTGTTATAAATTCTGCTGAGTTAGAATTTATAGAAAGCCAGCCAGCTACTAGATGGCAATTACCAGTAATAAATGCCTCCGATGTATATTATGATCTAATAATATAATATTATAATATTATATTATATTATATGATATTAGTGTAACGATATAATGTTGGTAGAGATAGATAGGCATCCATTTTAATCAATATTAAAAAGATGGTTTAGTAACACATTTCAATTTTTAAAATTAAATAATATTATCGATAAATATTAATATTTCATTTATATATACTACTAAAACTATTTTGGAATATTTCATAAAAGTTAAATCCCAACCATATATCTAATAATTACTAATAATTAAATTATAATTGTGAAAATCTCATTTCAAAATAGGCATATAATCTCAAACCTTTTCATATGATTGTTAAATCTTCAACCAAATAATTGAACCAAAAATTTACATTAAAAAAAAATATAATAATAATTACAAAAACCTCTTACTTTTATTCTCTTAAATTGAAAATGAATTTATTGGGGAAGAACTATCTGTTTTAGTTGTATGATTAACGAATAATCTAATATTTTCTGCTCAAATCATGTGCTTATCTTTAGTATAATAATGATGGTGCATGTTTAAACTTTAGTCTTAAACATATTTTTAAACTTGTAAACGACTAATGAGTAATTTTTTTTGGGTAAAGATCAGCCACTTATGGAATGGGTTTAAGAAAAAAAAACTATCAATTTATTTATTTATGTGTATATTTATATATTAATAATTATTTTCTAAATAAATATTTATGATATAATATATAATTAATATTTTTTATTTTAATTAAATATATTTTATTATATATTAATAAAAAGTATATATTTGAGAGTGTAAATTTCTGTGATCCATATTATATTAAAATAATTTTTTTTCTGAAAATTATATGAGAAATTTTTGAAACGACAGTTTCTAATTACAAAATGTAGTTCATCATCGGGATAATGAAGAGTGACTGATCGGACTTTCCATATATATATATATATATATTATGCACAGAAAAGCAACTGTCAAAACCTATGGAAAACACGTCCAAAAATTTCTCATGTAATTTCCTGAAATATTTATGTTTATAAAATATATATATATATTTTTTATAGTTAATTGATTATATAATATTTCTATAATTATATTTTATTGTCTGTGACGGAAATCATCCGACTAGGCATGGTACACATTCTGATCTGCCCAGATTATCTATGATATATAAAAAGTTATATATACTAAAAGTATTGACAACCAAAACTACAAAATAGAGAAAAAATATATATAATATAATGGGAAGATCAAGTAAAGGAAATATTCTTTATTTTTTATTTTTATTTATTTTTATTTTTATCTTTCTAGACTTGCAACCATTCCCTAGGATGGGGTCAATTAGAACCAAATTCAACTTATTCTTGGATGCCAAGAATGCCTGCAAAGGATGTTATTTATTTTAATTTAAGATTTTATGATACATGAACATGTTTTGTGCTCACCAATCCATTCTCTATGAATTTCTATTTCATATAAAGATCTAGAACTAAGATTGATTCTATATCTTCCTTGTTCTGATGAAGGTTAGAAATGAAAAGAGTCCCTCTGCCTCTAATGCATGGTTTCCTTGATAAACCTATGCATCCACTTATGCTTGGATTGGTTTTCTCTCATTCTTCCGTTTCATCTAAAAGTTGTGGATCTAGAAATTTCCATCCTTTTTGTTTAGAGGCCTACATTTTCTTCTTTTTTGGGTGTCTCCTGAAGATTTTGTGTTTCATTTGAATATGGCCAGATATCCATTTGGTAAGATCTATCTCTGAAAAAGTAAAAATACCTTTAGCTATCCTATCAAGGTTCTTTATCTCTCTTTCCCTACCTCTATCCACTCTCTCACTTCCTATCTCTATTCCTTTCTCTCCCACCTCTCGCTCTCTCTCTCCTCAACTTACAAGTTTGTTACTATATGCATCTTTCTCTCCTTCTCTCCAACCTTCTCTTCATCTCTCCTTCTTTGCCTCTTAAGCTAACCCCAAACATAGCCCTCTCTCTCCCTTTCTCTCCTTCCTCCCTCTATCTCCCCCTTGATCTCTCTCTCTCTCTCTCTCTCTCTCTCTCTCTCTCTCTCTAATCCTCTCTCTTCTCCATCACTTTATCTCTCTCTCCAACTATGTTACTATATCCCTCCCTTTCTCCTTCTCTCTCCTTCTCTCCCCCCTTGTCTCAATATCTCCTTCTATGTCTCTTTATCTCACCCCTAAACATACACACTCTGTCTCCATCTCTCCCTTTCACTCCCTCTCTCTCCACTTCTCACTCTCTATGTATTTATTCTTCGCTCCCTCTCTTCCCCTCCAAATCCATCTATTTATCCCTCTATCTCTCCTGCTCCTCTCATCCTTCCTCTTTCTCCCTTTATCTCCTACCTCCCTCTCTCTTTCCCATTCTTTGTCTCTCCCTCTCTCTACCTCCAATCCTCTCTCCTTCTCCCTCCATATCTCCTTCTCTCTCTCACACCTCCATATTTATGTATACTTCTCCCTCTCTTACCCTTCTCTACCTCTCTCACTCCTCCCCCTCTCTTATCCTTCTATAACTCTCTCAATCCTCTCCCTCTCTCTCTCTCCATTCATCCCCTCCCCTCTCCTTTATTTTATCTCCATCTCTCCTTGTCACTCCCCTATTTCTCCACCTCTATCATATGCCTTTATTCTCGGCTCCAATATATATATAGAGTTAATATATAGATCACCATATATTAATTTATATTATAATATAACAAATTTAATATTATATTAATCCAAATTTATTAAATTGAATAATATTAATATTATAATATATTAATATGAATATTAGATTTAATAATAATAATAATAATAATAATATTTTAATATTAATATTAGGGTTAGTAATGTTTTTTTTGCATGGTATTAATAATAATTTGGTCCATGTTATTTGGCCCATAGACTTAGTATATAATTAAAGATGATGATTTCTAATCTGATTTGATATATTTTTATTTATTTACCATACATTTTTTATAAATATAGTATTTGGCTCATAGTATTTCTCCCTTGGTATTTGGAAAATAGGCTTCACCTAAATAAAACCTCTTTTTTTTTTCTTTTTTGTAAATATAAAGAGGTTTATGGAGTAAATATAAAAATAGTTTTTATTTATTTAGCAGACCTATAGTTTATTTATATTTTTTTATTTATCATACTTCAGTAAGTTTATTTATAGTTTTATTTACTTAACATTTCTCTTTTTTAGTGTTCTTAAACCTCTTCATATTTTAAATCTATATTGTTTAAGTTTTTTTAAATAAAGTTTTAATTGTTTATTTATATGGTGACTTTTATTTTTTATTTTTTTTAGCTTTTTATTTTGGCAAACACTAGTAAAATCTCCCACATACTAGGACAAACTTACACATCTCCCCCATACTAAGTTGTAGAATAAGCCTTTAAGTGCAACAAATAGAAATTTGAATTTAAGTGCAACAAGTAGAAATTTGAATCTACGAGAGAAAAATAACAATGATACTACCAAACCAAAGAAAATAATGCCAATTAAAAAATTAATTAATTATAAGATTATACAAAATATATTCATCACTTTTAATGATATGATTTTTTTTTACCATAATGTGATAGATTATTTTTATGTTGAGAATGTGTATTTTTCTTCTAAATTTATAAATGAATAATAACTTTATATATACAAATGAAATATAATGATACTTCTCATAGTTTTGAAATATTATTACTAATAAGAATTATTTTATTATGCCTAATTAATCTTTTATTAATACTTATAAATTAAATATAAAAAAATAAGCTACATAATCTCATCTATTTTATAATCTTTACCACTCTAAAATTAATAAAATACATGGATGTGTGATTTTCAAAAGTTGGGCTCATATACTTACCCACAACATGACCATCAAAGCCAATGAACATGTAAACATGCACTTTCAACCATTCTCCAGCCAAAGAGGAAGATGAACTTGCAAAATAAAGCAGATTCCCATCAAGTCAACTCCTTGAAAAGAAGTTGACTTTGTAAAGTCCTTTATAATAGGAAATCAAGCTAGCTAAGAAAGAAAGATAATGTTCATCAACTTTATTTCCTATCTACTGAGTAAACTGAAATATCTACTATGAGCTAACTGGTTTTGGATGGGTAAGGCTAGTTGTGTTCAGCCTTTAACATCATTAATATTCAAGGACCAAATATTATATTTACTCATATATAGCTTGAATATATTATATATGTTCGAGTTATAAGTATAAAATTTATAGATTAAAGCTTATACGTTTATAAGTTGAAAGTGTTTGGTTTTAATCAAATAAAGTTTGGTTTTTTTATTCGAGAGGAATTTAACACCTCATCTGAATGTAGCACCTCATCTGATATGTAGTTATTAGTAGACCTTTGGGTTTATGACTTGTTGTTTTCTTCATAAACGGGTTCACAATCGAAGAATTTAGCACTTCACAACCGAGGAATTTAGCACTTTATCTGATATGTAGTTATTAGTATAACTCTGGGCTTTATGAATTGTTTTCTTCTTCATAAACTGATTCACAACCGAAGAATTTAGCACCTTATCTGATATGTAGTTATTAGTATACTTTTGGAGTTTATGACTTGTTTATGAGACAAAATCTTTTTTACTAGAATTAATTTTTTAAAATTTTTTAAATAGAAATTTATTAACCCTTTTTCATCTAAAATTTAGATAAGAATATTATTGTTAAATACAGCTTCCCGTATATATTTTGCATTTTCGTTTTTATTTAATTATAATATATTTGCAATTCCTTAAAACTACTTATCATGCCCTTGAATGATTTCATAATCATTAATACCATCAATTCAACAAAAATGCAATTCAATAACCTATACAATATTGTATTTTTTAATTCATTATTAAACATTACATTTTAATTCTATTAAAAAGATTTATGTTGGTGAGATAAAAAAGCATACATTTATCATTTGTGAATCCATTTTACATAATTTATCAAATTTAGTGAGATATCTCTCTAACTCATTATGAATGAGAAATAAATATGGAGAAAGATACAGAACTAGGGAAGGAAGGGACAAATAAGGATATTGTGAGAAAGGAGTGGAAAAATAAGATCTATGGTTATATGATACATTCATGGATTTATTCATTATAAATTATCTTAGGATATGGTTTTTTTAATTTTATTTAGAAGTAACGTTTTTATATGTGCTATATGTGTATTATATGTTGTTAATTGTTGTGAGTTTCTAGGTTAGTTATTTTTCAAAGACTTGTCCTACTTTATTAATGAATTGAAAGACATTAAATTGGATTCTGATGACAGGTTTGTAAGTTTTGATGTTGTCTTATTATACTTGCATTCTCATTAAGGAAGCTATTGATGTCATTTCTCGGGTCACGGATCCTGATACTACTCATCTCGTTGAGATTCGTCTAACCTCGGTCTTCTTTAGTTTTGAGGGTGGATTCTCTGAACAAACTTGTGGTGTGGCCATGGGTTCCACCCTATCCCCCGTGGTGGCTAATATTTTCATGGAAGACTTCAAATCTAAGGCCCTTTCCTCCTCCTTTTTTCAACCTAGGCTTTGGAAAAGGTTTGTTGATGACACTTGTGTGGTTTGGCCCCATGGAAAAGAGAAACTGGACCTTTTCTTCCAACATCTTAATGATCAATCTGACTTCGTTAAGTTCACCATGGAATTCGAAATGGATGGTAGCCTTCCCTTTCTTGATGTCCTTATTTTTAGGAATGATGATGGTTCTTTCTGTCATCAAGTTTTTAGAAAGAAGATGCATATTGAGTAGTATTTACATCCTAGTTCTCATCATTTATCGGCTCAGAAGCTTGGGGTTCTCAGTACCCTAGCCACCAGAGCCCTTAGAATCTCCGATGAACACCACTTTGAAGGTGAAAAATCTCATCTCTTTAAAGTTTTCAATAAGATTGGTTATAGCATGATTCAATGCCTTAGAGCTTTTCAAAAAGCTTAAAAAGGTCCTAGGGATAAGAAATATCCTTGTGATTGGTTATTTGGGGTTAACCTTCTGTTTATCCAAGGTACTACTGATAAAATCGCTAGGATCCTGAAGAAACAAAATGTTTCCTCAACCTTTAATCCCCTCCGCACCATTTAGAGTTCGCTTATATCAGTGAAGGACCCGATTTTCCCTAAGGATGGTAAGGTTGTTTACTTGATTTTGTGCTCCTGTGGGACGCCTTACATCGGTGAAACTGTTCAATCAATTAATCAAAGAATTCATGAACATGTCGATGGCCTTAGGCTTAGTATATCACGCTCCTTTGCCTTAGCAGAGCATGTTAAAAATACAAATCATCACATTTTCATTGAAGATGTTGAGGTTATTGCGAGGATTGACCATTTCGACCACCGCAAGTTGAAAGAAGCCTTGGAAATCGAAAAGAGGTCAGCTAACCTTAACAGAGATTATGGTTGGAGTGTTAGCAGATGCTGGATTCCTGCCCTTCACTCTTAGTTGTTTTTCCTCTTCCCCTGTTCTCCCTCTTGTTGTTTTCCTCAACTTTGACTCTCAGTTTCTTTCTCCCTTTCTGTTCTTTTTGAATTAATATTATTATTATTATTATATTATGATTTAAATTAGCAAAACTACCTATTAAGTAAATTGATTTTTATTAGATTATATTATATAACATATGTTGAAGGTTGCAATAAGAAACAATGAAATTGGCATTCGGAAACAACATCCTTGATCTTAGTGAAAATTAAGTACCTACACTAGGTGTGGCCCACACATGCTATTTTTAGGTGGAGGTCTATTTATCGATACATGAGAAAAAAAAATATAGATTATGTCTATTTATAGATGATGGTCTATTTATAGATGTATGTGTGAGTTATATTTATAGATCGCATGTTTATTTATAAATGCATGTCGACTATTATTATCCCTTAATAATATCTGGACAATAAAAAATAATCTATTTTCAATGAGCACCTGGAAATATTTAACTGAAGTGGCGAATCAGTTAGCGAAGTGAATTTCGAGTTAAGGGGTTGGTTGGTGGGACATCCAAGTGGACTTAGTTGTAAAGAGTGATTCTAGTTGTAACAGAGTTGGAAGTGTAGTTATGAAATTTGTAAAGTAGTTTAGCTCAGTTAAGTGAGTTAAACTAAATTGTGCTAGTTGTAACTAAAGATACACTAGTGACAGATCAAGTGAATTAATTATTTATTAATTCATAATCAGTGGCCTCACATGCAACTGAAGATTTACTACTATTAACTACATGCATGTCAGATCCAGTGGAGACCTAGTTGAGATGTAGGTGAAAGGGACAGTTTAACTATCAGTTGTGACATTAGTGGTTGCACACATGCAACCACACACAAATTGGATGCACCTATGAGTATTGCATAGTCAAGGTAGACAAGATTCATTCATTCAAAGGTTCTTGACCATCAGGGATTACGCAGTGGAGGTAGGTTGTCTGGAGGCAGTCAATTGGCACATGAATTTTCCAAATTTTGTATGACAGTGTGAGACAATTTTATATTGTACTAAGAGCTATTGGATTAAAGTTTTGTATGAGACTATTTCATGATCCATCATATATACATAATATATGATAGTGGGTTTTTGAGTTTTATGCTTTCCCGGTAAAAACATTTGTGTTATGTGTGATTAATCGTTCTTCTTGATATTGCAATTGGCGATCATGTTTTAGATTCCACAAGAATTTTTGTAGAAGTGATTATGTATTTAAGACTAGCATATAATTGTTAGATCAGGAGAATCCAGGCAATACATAATTTGTTTAAAATTTCTACATGGTATTGGAGCATAGAAGATTGCAATTTGGAAGCAAGAGATGAGTTTTTTGGTGGAAAGAATTCGAATTTGTAGAAAGATTTTCTTGGTGCTACAGTTGAGTAAACATTGAAATTACTTTCAATGGCTTGCGGATAGAGTATGTACTTCAGGGCAGCTCGAACTACATTGCTTGGAAGGATAGGATGGAGGCGGTGCTTGAAGATAATGGCTTGAATGAATTCATTGACAAAGATGTTCCTAAGCCTACTTCGACAGATGTTGCATTACTTGATGCATGGAAAAAGAAAGTGGTAAGGGCCAGGAGGATTCTATTGGAAGGAGTATGAGACCAAATTTTCAAAGGCATTCATGGGAAAGCCACACCATATGCTATGTGGAAGGCTTTTAAAAATGTATTCCAAAGCAGTAACGACCATAGGAAATTGGCGCTCAAAGATAAACTCAGGAAAATCAGCATAGAAAAGAACGACACTATTCTGGTATACTTAACAAAGTTTGTACAATGTAGGGATGAGCTTGGGAGTGTAGGAATAAGTGTTTATGATGATGATTTGGTGAGTTTGGTTCTCTTGTGACTTCCTAAGATTTGGCACAGTTATGAAGACTCTGTCAACGAATGAGAAAAACTACCAAATTGGGAATGACTGTGGTCGGATCTAGTGTAGGAGGAGTCTAGGCGAAACACTAGAGATGACTCTTCATCAAAGCATGGTGATGAAGAGGATTGTGCTTTGGTTGCCAAGGCGAAGAAGAGGAAGGGGAAGAAATTCCATTCTAAATCTAAGGCTAGTGAAGATGGAAAGGTGCACAACATGTCCAAAGTGAATTTTTTTCACTGTCATGAGTATGGCCATATTGCCACAAATTGTCCACAAAAGAAGAAGAACAAGATGGTTGCTGGAGCTGCAGCTGGTGAGGCCCTTCCCTTGCAATTTGAGCCTAACTTCTCATTGATCGCATGCATGGTGTGAAGTGCATTGGGATCGGGGTGGTACTTCGATAGTGGTGCTTCCTTTCACATGACGGGCGATAAGAAACTTTTAAGTGACTTGGAGGAGAAAGATCTCGAGATGCATATTGAGTTGGGAAATGATGGATGATACAGTGTGACTAGCATTGGTACCATTACCTTTCACAAGGTGTCAGGTAAACTCTTTCATTTAAAAGATGTAATGCATGTACCAGGTTTGAAGAAAAATTTAGTCTCAGTCGCAATGTTAGAGGATAAAGGCTATGATGTTGTCTTTAGTGAACGAAAAGTTTTCCTGCGACACAAAACAACAGGGCAAGCCAAGATAGTAGGGATTTGAGTTAAGAATCTCTATATACTTGATGTAGATGGGATTTCTACAGAGCTTCCTATTGATGGGAATTGTGAGAAAGCCATGCAATTAACCCTTGAGAGGGAGTTGGATTTGCATGCGGGTAAGAGTGAACCTCGAGATGTGGAGCAGCCACAAGATTAGTATCATGGAGTGTGATAAACCACTCATGCAGAGAAATTTCATGCGAGATGGGTAGAGGGAGTGCATGCAGCTATACCACTAGGTGAGAGGTGGGACGACATGCATGAGTAATCCCAAGAAGAAATTTCTGGGCAAGATTCATTAATATGGTATGGATCTCATGGATTGAACTTGGCTACGAGAAGCCCACAGTACAACAGCAGCATGATCAATTGGATTTATGCAGCCAGATGTCGTGAGGACATGAAATCAAAGTGATAGTGTCAGATACTGGATTGCGGATTAGAGTTGAAAGCAAGTGCAAAGTGCATGGATGTAGAGGTCAAAAATGTAGTGGATCCAAAAGCCATGTGCAGTTGGTACCAGTAGAAGTAGGAAGACTTTGTTGATAGATGCATTACATTGATTCAGTTGTTTGGAGGCTATTCATTTTCAGAAGTGTTGCATGTGCAAGAAACACTAGAGAAGTGTTGCATACAAGAGCTGCAAGGTGCATGCATTGAGCTGCATGGTGCATGCATGGAGTTGCATGTCACATGAAAATACATTCCTTTCTTGTTGAGAGGGATTTTGAAGGTTGTAACAAGAAACAGTGAAATTGACATCTGGAAACAACGTCCTTGATCCTACTGAAAATTAGGCACCTACACTAGGTGGGGCCCACACAAGCTATTTTTATGTGGAGGTCTATTTATAGATGATGGTCTATTTATAGATGTATGTGTGAGTTCTATTTATATATCGCATGTCTATTTATAGATGCATGTCGACTATTATTATCCCTTAGTAATAGTTGGACAATAAACAATAATCTATTCTCAATGAGCACTAGAAAATAGTTAACTAAAGTGGAAAATCAATTAGCTAAGTGAATTTCGAGTTAAGAGGTTGCTTGGTGGGACATGCAAGTGGAATTAGTTGTAACATAGTGATTCTAGTTGTAACAGAGTTGGAAGTATAGTTATGAAAGTTGTAAACTAGTTTAACTCTGTTAAGTGAGTTAAACTCAGTTGTGCTAGTTGTAACTGAAGAAACACTAGTGAGATATCAAGTGAATTAATTATTAATTAATTCACAATCAGTGGCCTCACATGCAATTGAAGGTTTACAACTATTAACTACATGCATGTCAAATCCAGTGGAGACCCAGTTGAGATGTAGGTGAAAGGGACAATTTGACTATCAGTTGTGACATTAGTGGCTGCACACATGCAACCACACACACATTGGATGTGCCTATGACTATTGCACAGTCAAGGCAGGCAAGATTCATTTATTCAAAGGTTCTTAACCATCAGGGATTGCACAGTGGAGGCAGGTTGTCTGGAGATAGTAAATTGACACATGAATCTGCCAATTTTTGTATGACAATGTGAGACAATTGTATATTGTACTGAGAGCTCTTGTATCAGAGTTTTGTGTGAGATTGTTTCATGATACATGATATATGCATAATATATGATAGTGGGGTTTTTAGCTTTCTGCTTTCCTGGTTAAAACATCTGTGTTATGTGTGATTGATCTTTCTTCTTGATATTGCAATTGGGGATCGTGTTTTAAATTCCACAAGAATTTTTGTAGAAGAAATTATGTATTTAATAGTGCCATATAATTTTTAGATTGGGAGAATCTAGGCAATACATATTTATATTAAAATTTCTACAACATATAATTATTAATGAAATTTAATTATATAACTTATAATTAAAAATAGTAGGTAAAGAATAAAAATATTAAATTATATTAAAATTAGACAACATTTAATTATTAAGTAATTCATTAATAAAATAAGAAAAAATAAATAATACATATGTTAATTAAATTTAAAATATAATAAAATTTAATTTAATTAAACTTCTTATTCTAGTCAAACTAGTCGTTATTTTACAATAGCTAGTTGGAGCTTTCCTATCTATTTAAACATGTTCCTTTATTAGATTTATCATCTTGTCGTGATGATGAACCACATTGGTTGGTTCGAAACGCGTCGACAAAATTGTCTTACATGTGATTTTCACCAAAATATTTTATACACAAATTATATCCTCTTTTATTCGATCTATTTAGTGATCTAATTCTATATATGTAACCATTTTTTGATTAATAAAATATAGTGTGAATTATGTTTAGTGTTTAAGTATGTTTTTTTTCTCGTTTTATAAGTTGGTATCAGAGAAACTTCATCCCTAACTCTCTCAAGAGAGGAGATATGATCATACGACCTATACAAGTTTAAATTCTTATATATATGACAGGGTAAGAGAGTGGATTATGTATTTTTCATGTGTTACATTTCTATATGCATATGTCTTTTTGCAATTGAATTGAAGAAGGAATCAATGTCTTATTGTGAGTCACTTGCTGTGAATAACATGAAGTTGTTTCTGGTGACAAATTTCTCCATGTAACTATAGATCACATTTCTTTTGTTATTGTGAGTATTGAGCATATCATAATTGATAGCTACAGAGTACGGCACATTAGGTTGGATATTTTGCAGCATTGATATTTTTCTTGTTGTGGGGATTCATGGGTGACCCTTGCAACACTAATATTTGCATAGACTTGTTATCTACAGTATGCATATGAAGTTGTATGGAATCCTTAGCATAAGGTTGTGATATATTTGATTTAATATAGTTTTGATTTGATCTAATAAAATTTTGTGGTGTAGGATTTAGTTTTCTTATATTGTAGTATATTATAATTATTTTTATTGAAGTTTGCATAAATCAAATGGATAAGAATTCAATGAAACAAGTAACATAGTTTAAGTTAGTGGTTCTTGATGTTCTTTGGTGCAGAGAGAGCATATCATTGATTTGGTTATATTTACATTATGTTACACATTAGTGGCCTGGTTGTTCTTCGATGCTTCAAGATGAATAGTTATAGGCTAACTTTGTGTGTATGTAAGTTTATGTATTTCAAAAAGGGTCAAGTTGTACCGTCGAATTTTGAATATACTTAGTACCTAGACCACTTACCTATATAATTGTGAAAAATGTAGTTCACTATATTTTGATAGATGGAAGTAAGTTCATAAATTGATTCGTTATTGAGACTATTTATTGGGTAGTCAAGAAGTGACGGTGGTATAAGCGCGTAAATGATGGCCATAAGTAACTATATTTGAAACGGAGATGAAGTGGTAGCTTTAGGTTTCTGGTTGAAGAAAGAGCATTGTCTACGAGATTAAAGAGCGAGTATAGTGCTAAATAAATAAATAAAAAGCAAAAAATTTCAAAAATCAATATTATTATTGTAATTTACAATTTTAATATTTGACATGTACACATTAAGAGTTGTGTTATATTGTTCAAAATTCAATTTTCCATTACTAATTATAATAGAAATTTAATTTATAATAAATTATAGTAGTTATTATTAAATTTAATAATCATAAATTATTATTTATTTATTTAATTATAAAATAATTTATATATCACAAATTAATAATTATTTACACACTCGATACACACATCTGATTAGTCTCCATAACCCTAAATACAAACAACAACACATTCGTTACACATTTGATTAGTCTCCATAACCCTAAAGACCTCAATGACCACAAGAGGCATTATAAACATAGACTATAAGGAATGATCAATAATTCAAATTATTATTATAATGCTTTAATGAATAATATTATCATAGATCACATTATTTTAATAAATAATATAATTATTTTAACATGTAAATATATTTCAATATTCCTAAAAAAATATTTAGAAATAATTAATAATTTAAATTATTACAATACTTTCTTTAAAAAATCACATGATGGCATTGTCATTGTTTTTTATTTTTTTTCATAAATAAATTTTGTGCATAGATGAATTTTGTTAGCTCCTCCTAGCCACCCTCACCACCTATGATGAGTGTACTATAAAGTTGATAAAAAGATAAAATTAAAATGTGATATATATAAATAATTAATGTTTATTAATTAATCATTAACCTACTATATAATATTTAATATTTACCATTCATCAAACTCTAAGTATAAATAAACCTAATGAACACTTGCATGCATTAATTAGACCACTAAGATTCAGTATCCCTGCCGAAGGCATTTACCACATTTCTATTCTTTGCATGTCGATGCGATGGCCGGGTGTAGCTTTAATGGGGAGGTGACCAAGTTCCAGTCAGTCCAGACTGATAGTACATTGATGGGGATTAGAGTAATTTGTTTTGAAAAACGTAAATTCTCTAGATAATTTAAAAAAAATAAATTCTTATTTAAATTATATTTTTTTATTTATAAATATATTTAATGTTTTAAAATTATAAGAAAAATTAATATAAATAAAAATATTTAAAACCTTTAAATTGTATTAACCTATTTTAAACGTACAACCTCATAGGCATTTTTCATTAATTTTTGGTGAAAACTTGAGTAGTTAGAATGTTTACTCTGTCTTACCTTAAAAGTGAGATATAAGTTTTAAAAAATATACCTTCAAATTTTCATTAATTTTGGTGAAAACTTGAGTAGTTAGAATGTTTACTCTGTCTTACCTTAAAAGTGAGATATAAGTTTTAAAAAATATAACTTCAATAATATTATTTATAATATAAATATTTTCATTAAATTAAGTAAAATTAACCTAACATAATGTTAGGTAAATATATTTTAATATTTATATATAGATAGAGTAGATTGATTTAAATGAAAGCTATTGACCAACTGCTTGTATCTTGATAGAACCTTTAAATGATGCTTAATTAATTATTTATTATTATTTTCAAGAATCAGTTGATATAGATTAATAAAATTTAAATTAGTTATGTTCTATAGCATTTGATTTCCCGTAAATTTTATAAAAGGAGTTAAAAATGAAAGAATAAAGAAAAATAATCTAGCTATCTGATGAAACCTCCGAGCTCACTTTTCCCTTAAGACGATCCACCTAAATATTAGAGTTATCCACGTAACCTCTGCCTAATTATATAAATGCTGTTTTAGATAACATTAAATTGGGATAACAATGTCAAAGTGATAAGTCAAGATTGATTGCCGTGGGAAAGGTAGACCACCAAACACCAGTTACGCGTAGCTAGTTGTGCGAACATTAAACACCTACCTGATATCCATAATTTTGTTGAATAAATCGGGTGCTTAGAGATAATTGATTGAGTAAGGTGATATGTTATCCATAGTTTTGTATTTTTAATTGAGTGAAGTAATAAAATATTACTACTTTTGCACTTTTATGGAGTGAAGGAAGGGATATCCATAGTTTGAGACTTTTGATTGAGTTTGAACTTTGCAGTTCATGAGAGGGACATGAAAGGGCGGCGTTAGATACCTTCAGAGTTTCGAACACGGAGCGGTGTCTTTCTTCTTTATATAAAAGGACTGTATTCACTTCGAATAACATGTAAAACTCGTTTATATGTACCGTCTGAGGCTGTTTCCCGCGCCTGATATTTTGTCTGGAGCTGTTTGATATTTATTAGTGATCTATGGCTTCAAACGTTATAGGCTTTCTCCATGACAAGAACATATTGGTGACTGGTTCAACCGGCTTCCTCGGAAAAAGTATTTCAGACAGTAATGTTATTCATCCGTTAATTTGGTTTTTTACGATGATAATGGAGTTAACTGCAGTTTGCTTATTTGCTGCAGTTTTCGTGGAAAAAATATTACGTACGCAGCCCGGGATTAGACGCATTTTTGTTTTGTTAAGGGCGGAAGATTTCGAGTCTGCCAAAATCCGATTTAGAAATGAAGTAAGAAAATTTTGTACTATTTCTATTGATCCAAAAAAACTTATGATTACTAATATCTGTTAATAAGGCAGAGAAGAGAAATAGAAATTAACACGCACAAACCATAACAGTTGTTGCTTTTCTCTATTGATCACATAAATTTGATCACAATGAATTCTACAAGGGGTATTTAAACCTTTTCTTACTAGAAAATCGTGTAAAATAACTTCATATTAATACACTCTAAATTAGACTAACTTAACTAGAACTCACTTGACTTGACTCATTTAAAAGACTCTCTAAATTTAATCAATTCTTGGTGGTAATTAGCTTATTTTAACAATATAGTTCACTAAAGAAATAGAAATTTGATACATATAATTGGATTACAATAAACTTTGTGAAAAATATTTAAATCTTTTCCCACTAAAAATTCTGGTAAACTAACTTCACATTCACACAGTCTAAACTTAGCTAACTTATCTAGAACTCACTAGAGTTGACTCAGTTAACAAACTTTCTAAATTTAACCAACTCCTGGTGCCTAAGTAATTAGCTTATTTTAACAATATCGTTCACTGAAGAATTAGTTTCTCACGCTATGAATGGCAGGTTATGGGAGCAGAGTTATTCAAGACTCTGAGAGAGGAACATGGGGACAAGTTTGAAGAATTCGTATTCACGAAAGTTGTTCCTATAGTTGGAGATGTTGCTGCAGATCAAAATCTTGGAATTGACATAGAGAGCACGAGAGAACAGCTCTGGGAAACTCTGGACGCCATTGTCAATAATGCAGCGTGCACAGTGTTTGATGGCAGGTTTGTTGAATTCCTCGCTAGCAGATTTAAGTGTTTATTGAATGTACATCATAACTTTAACAATACACTTTTGAAAAACGTAGATATGATATTTCACTCAATGTGAACACAAAGGGAGCCAAAAATATTGTGGAATTCGCCAAACGCTGCCGTAAACTTCAAATCCTGCTGCACGTCTCCACCGGTAAGTGGAGAAATTCAGAGTATCGCTGCTTACATGACATGAAATGATGAGACTATTCTGTCCAGAAATTCAGAGTGTTTCCGTAAGAAATGAAGTGATGAAATTATTACCTATAGCTTTGAGGGTTTTTATTATTTAGATCTTAGCTTCGAGTGTTGTTATTATTTAGATTCTGGAATATCTTAAAAAATAGTTGAATAAATTTTAAATTTTCAAACATTTGAGAAGTATAATGAAAAGAAATAAAGTTATATAACAAAGTGATGAAATTATTTTTTGTAGTTTTAAAAAGTTATTAAAAATTTAGATAGTAGATTTTGAAATATTTAAAAATTGTAATAAATAAATTATAAATTTTGAAAAATGTAAAATTATAGTAAATAAATTGTAAATTTTGAAATATTTCAAAAATATAATAAATAAAAGTGAAATTGAATAATAATTACCAATATAAGCAATATAAAAATTAATTACAATTTTTGAAATATTTGAATAATATAACACCTAAAAACTAAATCAAGTGTTTGACCTGGGTTCGCGAGTCATATTTATTGTCCAGGAGATTCCATGTCTGAAATCGAATCACAGTACGTTTACTACTTGAACCATTTGACCAAATTCGTCCGAATCGGCTAAAATATTTCAAAATTCGCAAATTCCATGAAACGCCATGGTAAATAGTGCTCACTTGGATTTTTTATTGGTGGCAGATGAAACCTTTAGATATGCTTTGGTTATGTAAAAAGATGGCTATCCTTAAGATTTATGGGTATATAAGGTTAAGGAGCTTATATATATACAAATAATTACTTTTTGTGTGAAAATAAAAGGAGATGGTTATAATTGTAAAATGAAAGGAGATGGTTATAATTGTGAAATGGGAAAAAAAATTATTTTTGAATTTCAGTTTTGTTTTTGACAGGTTAGAAAGTTAAGAATATTGGAAAAGAGAAAATGGGTGAAAGCATAATACTCATTTTCAAATATATTTTTATTTTGACAGATTCTAGATAAATGAATTTATAATAGTGATTTTCTAAATATAGATGTATCTATTATATAAGAATTTTGGACAAATAAGTTTTGAAACCAAATAGTATATATATTATTGCTATATTATGTTGAGTTATTATAAATTATTCGAAATTTATATCAACTAGGAAAAAATATGAAAATTCCTTATTATTGTCGGGGGAAAAAATTTATATATGTCCAATTCTTTAAGATATGTACTATCTAATTTTTTAAGAGTTGAAAATTTTTTATTATTAGAATTCGAACCCATCGTTTGAAATTGTAAACCAGTAAAATGTGTGAGGTTCCCCTTATTTATATATTTCTTTTTTCTAAATTTGAAACAGACATTACCATGGAATTAGGTAGTTGATGAACCAATTTACGTAACCCTTTCACTAAACAAATTACCATTTATAAATTCATTAAAATTGTAACTCAAACGTGAATGCGAATACATATGAATAAAAACACAGTTTACTGGACTGACCTTTCTGGAATGCCACAAAAGCTTACGTTACGGGAACTCGAAATGGAATAATAAAAGAGACACCCGTAAATATGGGAGAAACTACGACCGCCGGGAATCGACCTCAGGACGAAAGCGGTCCATCTCTCAGCTTAGATATTGAAGCGGAGTTCGGTCTCTTGGAAAAGACACTGGCCAACTTACATACGGACTCATCAAATACTCGCACAAGTGCCGAAGCCATTAAAGATCTCAAAGAATTGGGCTTAAACAGGTTAGCCACCCTGAGAAGCCATATTACACATATTATATAGATAGATAAAGCATTATGAACTCACAATCCAAGTTGGATTGATTCATGCATTGGGCGTCTGAGCAGGGCAAGAAGATTTGGGTGGCCAAATACTTACTCATTTACCAAAGCTATGGGCGAGATGCTGCTGGAGAATCTTAGGGAAAATGTTCCGGTCGTCATCGTCCGACCGACCATTATTGAAAGCACATTGGCAGAGCCCTTCCCCGGCTGGATGGAAGGCACGAGGTGAATCATATATATTTTTAGAATACAATAGTATAAAATATTTATATTAGGTTTACATTGTTGCAATAAAATATTTATATTAGGTTTACATGGTTGCATTTATTTTGTAAAATAAATTATAGATTTCAAGAATATTTTGGAGTTTAATGATAAATTTTTATCATATAAATATTCAGTCCGATATGCCTTTGTGATTACTATATTGCAGGACTATGGACACTATCGTTGTACGGTACGGAAAAGGACGAATCCCAGCCTTCATGGCTGATCCAGAGCTCATCTTAGACGTGGTTAGTTGGTTCGTCCATAGCTTGCCCCATGTGATTGTTTGTTCGTAACTCTTAAAGCTCTCTCAAGTTTATCTGTTTGATATAAACAGATTCCGGCAGATATGGTGGTAAACCAGATGATAGTAGCGATGGCCGTACACGCTTACGAGAATGGTCTGTTTATTTATCACGCCGCATCATCTGTTGGAAATCCATTGCATTTTTATGTTGCAGCGGATGAGTCATACAAGTACTTTATAGAGCATCCATGCATTGGCAACAATGGAAAAATAGTTAAGGTTAAAAAGCCTAGCTTTATAAAGACCATGAAGAGCTTTCGCCGACACATGCATCGACGTTACAAAGTACCTCTCCAGGTAAAGTTGATGGAAGATTATTTATTCAAATTTTCATTGTGATTTAAATGTGTTCTTTTATAGCTTGGTGGTTAGACGATGTGATCTTGAATCAATTTCATATTATTAGCTATGAATCCGGTTCATTATCTATATATAAAAAAAAATTGTGGTTATTTGTTATAGATTTTTTTTTTTTTTTAAATTTATATATTTTTGGCTATTTTTCCTGTATAAGTTGAAGTTGAATGAAGTGTAGATTAATTAGTTTGTGTGGAGTTTAATTCTCAACATATTTAATTCTCAAAATTGTGGTTATTTGTTATATGTTATGAATCCCTGCTTCCTTAGTATTATAAACCCTTGTCAATTACAAATACATTGAAAAAATCCAATAGTTTCCTTTTGAACTTCAGTTCGTCATGGGGTTGTGTTGTTGGAGAGCAGGTAGCGGGCGTAGTGAGCAAAGTCTTCTTTTGCATCAAACCACGTTACAATCGTATGCTTCGAACTTACAACAGCGTCATGTATTTAGCAGAGTTGTACGAGCCTTATGCCTTCTTTCAGGGAAGGTACTATCGCGCCCTATTATTTATTTATTTTCCCAGTCGATCACGCAATATTAGATGTTCTTGTTCTAACTGCTACCACAATATGCGATATTCTTGTTCTAACTGCTACCATTATTGAATCTACCAGGTTTGACATTACTAATACTGAACGCCTCTTGGGAAAAATTTCATCAGAAGACTTAAAAGTGTTCAACTTCGACATCAAATGCATTGAGTGGGCCCACTACTTCTTTAATGTTCATATTCCCGGAGTAGTTAAACACGTGCTCAAGTGATACAGGTTGAAGTTGCAACCCTGGAATCCTTGTCAACAGCTTTATTCTGTTTTAGAAATATTGCTTCTTGATCCATAAATTGTGATAAAAAATCTTTTGGTAAAAATCACATCCAAATAAATTTGATCACACGTTTCGAACCAGCCAGTGTAATTCAACGTTATTCTGTTCTATCATATGATTGTGAAACATCAAGCGGAATAAACGAGAACACACATATGTTCAATATCGTGGACCATGGCTAAATAAATTAAGTAAATCGATTATGATGTTCCTAAATACCATACTTAGTTTCTATCCGATGATATGTGGTCAATGTCCCTTTCACTCGATGCCAAATGGATTTATTTTTCCAATTTCTTAATAAATTATATGGAAAATGTATTTTTTTTAATGTCGTTTTTCTAATTGGTAGAAATGTCTTTTAATTTATGTTTTTACTTTTATCAATGCAAACGATTTTCGACCTTTTCATTTCTTTTTATTTTCTTTAGTTTGAAATTTTACATGGATCAACTAATTTAATAGTTTAAACAAAAAAATAAAATATTATTGTATTCAAAATAATGAGATATTAAGAAAAACTAAAATAATTCATAAAAATATAAATACAATTTATTACTTTCATTTTTAATATATTAATAAGAAAATTAATACTTAAAAAATCAATTTATTATAATTCATAAAATTAATAATATTTTATAAAAATATCGGGACGTCAAATTGCTTCAATTCATATATATTTCATTAAATTTAATATCATATCTATGGAATTTGATTTTGTATTATCTAATAAAATTATTTTAAAAAAATAGAATTATTTAATATTTATTTTAAATATATAATTAGTATTTTTAGTATAATTTGTTATTGATAATATAAAATAAATTCTAATTTAATATAAAATAATTGTTATTATTTATGTAATTAATACAGATATTTAAAAATATTGAGTTAAATTTTAAATTTAAAAATAATTAAGAAATACTAATTTGATGATGGGTGGAGTGTTAGCAGATGTTGGATTCCTGTTCTTCATTTTTAGTTATTGGTTTTCTTCCCTTTAGTTCTCTCTCGTTTCCTTTCCTCTCCTCTGTTCCCTGGTTTCTTCCTCCCTTTCTGTACTTTATTCTTATTTATTCTTATTATTTATTTATTTATTTAGTTGTTATTAGTATTTATTCATTTATTGATTTATTGATTTATCATCTATATTATTTTTATTGATTTAATATTATTTTATTTTATTTTTATTTATTTACTTTTATTTTTAATTAATTTTTAATTTTATTTTTAATTTATTTTTATATTATTATTATTATTATATATATATATATATTCAAATCTTTTAATTATTAAATAAACTATTAATTTTTCTTTGTATTTTCTTATTCTAGTCAAACTAACCGTTATTCCACAGAGGCTAGTTAGAGTTTCCTTTCTCTTTAAACTCGGTCAGATTTCTCATCTTGTCCTAATGATGAACCACACTGGCTGGTTAGAAAGGCGTAGACAAAATATGCTTGAATGTGATTTTCACCGAAAAATTTATACACAATTTATGGATCATAGAAGCCAAATTCCTAATATAAAAATATCATTAAGAAAATTATTTTAAATATATAATTAGTATTTTTAGTATAATTTATTATTGATAATATAAAATAAATTCTAATTTAATATAAAATAATTGTCATTCGTTATGTAATTAATACAGATATTTAAAAGTATTGAGTTAAATTTTAAATTTAAAAATAATTAAGAAATTCTAATTTGATGATGGGTGGAGTATTAGCAGATGTTGGATCCCTGCCCTTCATTTTTAGTTATTGGTTTTCTTCCCTTCAATTCTCCCTCGTTTCCTTTCCTCTCCTTTGTTCCCTGGTTTCTTCCTCCCTTTCTGTACTTTATTCTTATTTATTCTTATTATTTATTTATTTATTTAGTTGTTATTAGTATTTATTCATTTATTGATTTATTGATTTATCATTTATATTATTTTTATTGATTTAATATTATTTTATTTTATTTTTATTTATTTACTTTTATTTTTAATTAATTTATAATTTTTTTTAATTTTTTTTTTATATTATTATTATTCTTTATATATATATATATATATATATATATATATATATATATATATATATATATATATATATATATATTCAAATCTTTTAATTATTAAATAAACTATTAATTTTTCTTTGTATTTTCTTATTTTAGTCAAACTAACAGTTATTCCACATAGGCTAGTTGGAGTTTCCTTTCTCTTTAAACTCGGTCAGATTTCTCATCTTGTCCTAATGATTAACCACACTGGCTGGTTCAAAACGCCTAGACAAAATATGTTTGAATGTGATTTTCACCGAAAAATTTTATACAAAATTTATGGATCATAGAAGCCAAATTCCTAATATAAAAATATCATTAAGAAATTTTGATTTAATATAAGATAATTGTTATTGGTTATGTAATTAATACAAATATTTAAAAACATTGAATTTAAATTTAAAATTTAAAAATATCATTTTTAATATTTATTTGGTTTAATGAAAAAAGTATATTTATAAAACTTCAAAATTTATATATATTTTTGGATTAATTTTATTAACTTTTTTTAATATATATTAATTCTATATATTCAAAAAGTTTATAATTTCATTATATCACTGATTTTATATTTTAGATATGTAAACTATCAAATTGCCCAATTATCCAAGAATGAACAACACTTCCATTATTCTACTAGTATATATTCGACATAAATACCATAAAAAAATAAATACAAAAAAAACCAGACATAATTAAGACACAATAGTCCTTAGGAACAACAGGGTTGTTAAGACCTAGGCACGAGTTTTCATCTGCTCGTGGAGAATTCTACTCAGTGAAGTGCATTTGTAGATCTTCGAACATGCTTCTGAGCACTCCGACCAAGCATGCTTGCAATTTGGTTGCTATTTTCCACGATCGTTTTCTGATTCTCAATGGCTCACTTGCAAATCAAAAATATTTGCAATCAGTTCTGCATGTTGGGTAGTACACAATTCACATGCGGGTGGAGAGTAGGTGTCTAAGGGTGGGAACATCATGACCTTAACCAAATTATAGGAGCAGTCCCCTTTCACCCCTTGCTTGAGAGAAGACAATGGCACTGGAGGAACACGCCCTAATTTTATTAAAAATTATACAATATAAATACATTGAAAAATTATAATAAACAAAAAAAAAATTAAAGATAATAATAAAAATTGGTAAATATTTAAAAATAATAATAATAATTTAAGTATGAGAGATTTCCGCAGTGCATTATATTAGATATCATTTTTGGGATTCAACTTCCTTAATTTAGTCATTCATCTATGACCATTTCCCTGAGAGGTAGTCGTAACTAACTAATTTCTCATGTTTTAGAATAGTCCACTTAGCACTCATTGCAATGGGTGATGCTTGCGTTAATTTAGTCATTCATCTATGACCATTTCCATGAGAGGTAGTCGTAACTAACTAACTAATTTCTCATGTTTTAGAATAGTCCACTTAGCACTCATTGCAATGGGTGATGCTTGCGTTAATTTAGTCATTCATCTATGACCATTTCCATGAGAGGTAGTCGTAACTAACTAATTTCTCATGTTTTTGAATAGTCCACCTAGCACTCATTGCATCGGGTGATGCTCACAGGGGTGAAGAAGTGGGATTGAAACTAGTGAAATGAATCACATAGCATCAATCATCACTTTCGGGGCTTGCACCTAGTAACCAGGACTTCCCGGGAGGTCATCCATCCCAGAACACCTCTGGCTCAAGCGCGCTTAACTGTGGAGTTTTCCCCACAATCAAGCCCACATAGCTTGCTACCCCATTTGAAAAACCTTAGCAACTATTGTGCCTCATGAACCATTCAAGAAGAGATCCCTTTACTCTTCGTATTTTAAGTATGAGGGGTTTCCGCAGTGCATTATATTAGATATCATTTTTGGGATTCAACTGTGTTAATTTAGTCATTCATCTATGACAATTTCCATGAGAGGTAGTTGTAATTGACTAATTTCTCATGTTTTTAAATAGTCCACTTAGCACTCATTGCATCGGGTGATGCTCAGAGGGGTGAAGAAGTGGGATTGAAACTAGTGAAATGAATCACATAGTGTCAATCATCACTTTCAGGGCTTGCACCCGGTAACCAGGACTTCCTTGGAGGTCACCCATCCCAGAAATCCTCTGGCTCAACCGCACTTAACTGTGGAGTTTTCCCCACAATCAAGCCCACTTAGTTTGCTACCCCATTTGTAAAACCTTAGCAACTATTCTGCCTCATGAACCATTCAAGAAGAGATCCCTTTACTCTTATTATTTTAAGTATGAGGGGTTTCCGTAGTGCATTATATTAGATATCATTTTTGGGATTCAACTGCGTTAATTTAGTCATTAATCTATGACCATTTCCATGAGAGGTGCATTATATTAGATATCATTTTTGGGATTCAACTGCGTTAATTTAGTCATTAATCTATGACCATTTCCATGAGAGGTAGTCGTAACTGACTAATTTCTCATGTTTTTGAATAGTCCACTTAGCACTCATTGCATTGGGTGATGCTCACAGGGGTGAAGAAGTGGGATTGAAACTAGTGAAATGAATCACATAGTGTCAATCATCACTTCTGGGGCTTGCACCCGGTAACCAGGACTTCCTGGGAGGTCACCCATCCTAGAACTCCTATGGCTCAAGCGTGCTTAACTGTGGAGTTTTCTCCACAATCAAGCCCACTTAGCTTGCTACCCCATTTTAAAAACCTTAGCAACTATTGTGCCTCATGAACCATTCAAGAAGAGATCCCTTTACTCTTAGTATTTTAAGTATGAGGGGTTTCCGCAGTGCATTATATTAGATAACATTTTTGGGATTCAACTGCGTTATTTTAGTCATTCATCTAGCACCATTTCCATGAGAGGTAGTCGTAACTGACTAATTTCTCATGTTTTTGAATAGTCTACTTAGCACTTATTGCATCGGGTGATGCTCACAGGGGTGAAGAAGTGGGATTGAAACTAGTGAAATGAATCACATAACATCAATCATCACTTATGGGGCTTGCACCCAATAACCAAGACTTCCCAGGAGGTCATCCATCCTGCATCCCTTCGGCTCAAGCGCTTAATCAGAGTTTTCCCACAATCAAGCCCACTTAGCTTCAAGTACCTCATTTGAAAAACCTTAGCAACTACCGTGCCTCATGAACCATTCAAGAAGAGATCCTTTACTCTTAGTATTTTAAGTATGAGGGGTTTCCGCAGTGCATTATATTAGATATCATTTTTGGGATTCAACTGCGTTAATTTAGTCATTCATCTATGACCATTTCCATGAGAGGTAGTCGTAACTGAATAATTTCTCATGTTTTTGAATAGTCCACTTAGCACTCATTTCATCAGGTGATGCTCACAGGGGTGAAGAAGTGGGATTGAAACTAGTGAAATGAATCACATAGCGTCAATCATCACTTCCGGGGCTTGCACCCGGTAACCAGGACTTCCCGAGAGGTAACCCATCCCAGAACTCCTCTGGCTCAAGCGTGCTTAACTGTGGATTTTTCTCCACAATCAAGCCCACTTAGCTTGCTAACCTATTTGAAAAACCTTAGCAACTATTGTGCCTCATGAACCATTCAAGAAGAGATCCCTTTACTCTTAGTATTTTAAGTATGAGGGGTTTCCGCAAAGGCATTATACTAGATATCATTTTTGGGATTCAACTGCGTTAATTTAGTCATTCATCTATGACCATTTCCATGAGAGGAAGTCGTAATTGACTAATTTCTCATGTTTTTGAATAGTCCACTTAGCACTCATTGCATCGGGTGATGCTCACAGGGGTGAAGAAGTGGGATTGAAACTAGTGAAATGAATCACATAAATTCAATCATCACTTCCGAGGCTTGCACCTGGTAACCAGGACTTCCCGAGAGGTCACCCACCCCAGAACTCCTCTGGCTCAAGCGCGATTAAATGTGGAGTTTTCCCCACAATCAAGCCCACTTAGCTTGCTACCCCATTTGCAAAACCTTAGTAACTATTGTCCCTTATGAACCATTCAAGAAGAGATCCTTTTACTCTTAGTATTTTAAGTATAAGGGGTTTCCGAAATGCATTATATTAGATATCATTTTTGGGATTCAACTGCATTAATTTAGTCATTCATCTATGACCATTTCCATGAGAGGTAGTCGTAACTGACTAATTTCTCATGTTTTTGAATAGTCCACTTAGCACTCATTGCATCAGGTGATGCTCGTAGGGGTGAAGTGGGATTGAAACTAGTGAAATGAATCACATAGCATCAATCATCACTTCCGGTGCTTGCACCCGGTAACCAGGACTTCCCGGGAGGTCACCCATCCCAGAACTCCTCTGCCTCAAGCGCGCTTAATTGTGAATTTTTCCCCACAATCAAGCCCACTTAGCTTGCTACCCCATTTGCAAAACCTTAGCAACTATTGTGCCTCATAAACCATTAAAGAAGAGATCCCTTTACTCTTAGCATTTTAAGTATGAGGGGTTTCCGCAGTGCATTATATTAGATATCATTTTTGGGATTCAACTGTGTTAATTTAGTCATTCATCTATGACCATTTCCATGAGAGGTAGTCGTAATTGACTAATTTCTCATGTTTTTGAATAGTCCACTTAGCACTAATTACATCAGGTGATGCTCACAGGGGTGAAGAAGTGGGATTGAAAATAGTGAAATGAATCACATAGTGTCAATCATCACTTTCGGGGCTTCCACCCGGTAACCAGGACTTCCCGGGAAGTCACCCATCCCAGAACTCCTCTGGCTCAGGCACGCTTAACTGTGGAGTTTTCCCCACAATCAAGCCCACATAGCTTGCTACCCCATTTGCAAAACCTTAGCAATTATTGTGCCTCATGAACCATTAAAGAAAAGATCCCTTTACTCTTAGTATTTTAAGTATGAGGGGTTTCCGTAGTGCATTATATTAGATATCATTTTTGGGATTCAACAGCGTTAATTTAGTCATTCATCTATGACCATTTCCATGAGAGGTAGTCATAACTGACTAATTTTTCATGTTTTTGAATAGTGCACTTAGCACTCATTGCATCGAGTGATGCTCATAGGGGTGAATAAGTGGGATTGAAACTAGTGAAATGAATCACATAGCGTCAATCATGACTTCCGAGACTTGCACCCGCTAACCAGGACTTCTTGGGAGGTCACCCATCCCATAACTCCTCTGGCTCAAGCGCGCTTAACTATGGAGTTTTCCCCACAATCAAGCCCAGTTAGCTTGCTACCCCATTTGCAAAACCTGAGCAAATATTGTGCCTCATGAACCATTCAAGAAGATATCCCTTTACTCTTAGTATTTTAAGTATCAGGGGTTTCCGCAGTGCACTATATTAGATATCATTTTTGGGATTCAACTGCGTTAATTTAGTCATTCAACTATGACCATTTCTATGAGAGGTAGTCGTAACTAGCTAATTTCTCATGTTTTTGAATAGTCCACTTAGCACTCATTGCATCGGGTGATGCTCACAAGGGTGAAGAAGTGGGATTGAAACTAATGAAATGAATCACATAGCGTCAATCATCACTTCCGGGGCTTGCACCCAGTAACTAGGACTTCTCGGGAGGTCACCCATCCCAGAACTCCTTTGGCTCAAGCACGCTTAACTGTGGAGTTTTTCCCCACAATCAAGCCCACTTAGCTTGCTAACCCATTTGCAAAACCTTAGCAACTATTGTGCCTCATGAACCATTCAAGAAGAGATCCCTTTACTGGGGTTTCTGAAGTGCATTATATTAGATATCATTTTTGGGATTCAATTGCGTTAATTTAGTCATTCATCTATGACCATTTCCATGAGAGGTAGTCGTAACTGACTAATTTATCATGTTTGAATAGTCCACTTAGCACTACTGTGATTGTGTGATGTCTGTTGTGGGTGAATAAGTGAGATTGAAACTAGTGAAATGAATCACATAGTGTGAATTATCACTTCAAGCCACCCTAGAACTGTGACTTCCCAGGAGGTCACCCATCCCATAACTCCTCTGGTTCAAGCGCGCTTAACTGTGGAGTTTTCCCCACAATCCAGCCCACTTAGCTTGCTACCCCATTTGCAAAACCTTAGCAACTATTGTGCCTCATGAACCATTCAAGAAGAGATCCCTTTACTCTTAGTATTTTAAGTATGAGGGGCTTCCGCAGTGCATTATATTAGATATCATTTTTGGGATTCAACTGCGTTAATTTAGTCATTCATCTATGACCATTTCCATGAGAGGTAGTCGTAACTAAATAATTTCTCATGATTTTTGAATAGTCCACTTAGCACTCATTACATCGGGTGATGCTCACAAGGGTGAAGAAGTGGGATTGAAACTAGTGAAAAGAATCACATAGCGTCAATCATCACTTCCGGCGCTTGCACCCGGTAACCAGGACTTCCCGAGAGGTAACCCATCCCAGAACTCCTCTGGCTCAAGCGTGCTTAACTGTGGATTTTTCTCCACAATCAAGCCCACTTAGCTTGCTAACCTATTTGAAAAACCTTAGCAACTATTGTGCCTCATGAACCATTCAAGAAGAGATCCCTTTACTCTTAGTATTTTAAGTATGAGGGGTTTCCGCAGTGCATTATACTAGATATCATTTTTGGGATTCAACTGCGTTAATTTAGTCATTCATCTATGACCATTTCCATGAGAGGAAGTCGTAATTGACTAATTTCTCATGTTTTTGAATAGTCCACTTAGCACTCATTGCATCGGGTGATGCTCACAGGGGTGAAGAAGTGGGATTGAAACTAGTGAACAATCACATAAATTCAATCATCATTTCCAGGCTTGGCAATTGCAACTAGGACTTCCCTGAGAGGTCACCCATCCCAGAACTCCTCTGGCTCAAACGCGCTTAACTGTGGATTTTTCCCCACAATCAAGCCCACTTAGCTTGCTACCCCATTTGCAAAACCTTAGAAACTATTGTGCCTCATGAACCATTCAAGAAGAGATCCTTTTACTCTTAGTATTTAAAGTAAGAGGGGTTTCCGTAGTGCATTATATTAGATATCATTTTTGGGATTCAACTGCATTAATTTAGTCATTCATCTATGACCATTTCCATGAGAGGTAGTCGTAACTAACTAATTTCTCATGATTTTTGAATAGTCCACTTAGCACTCATTGCATCGGGTGATGCTCACAGGGGTGAAGAAGTGGGATTGAAACTAGTGAAATGAATCACATAGAATCAACCATCACTTCTGGGGCTTACACCCAGTAACCAGGACTTCCCGGGAGGTCACCCATCCTAGAACTCCTCTGGCTCAAGCGTGCTTAACTGTGGAGTTTTCCCCACAATCAAGCCCACTTAGCTTGCTACCCCATTTGCAAAACCTTAGCAACTATTGTGCCTCATAAACCATTCAAGAAGAGATCCCTTTACTCTTAGTATTTTAAGTATGAGGGGTTTCTCATAGCAGCATTTTATTAGATATCATTTTTGGGATTCAACTCTGTTAATTTAGTCATTCATCTATGACCATTTCCATGAGAGGTAGTCGAATTCTGGATTAATTTCTCATGTTTTTTAATAGTCCACTTAGCACTAATTACATCAGGTGATGCTCACAGGGGTGAAGAAGTGGGATTGAAAATAGTGAAATGAATCACATAGTGTCAATCATCACTTTCGGGGCTTCCACCCGGTAACCAGGACTTCCCGGGAAGTCACCCATCCCAGAACTCCTCTGGCTCAGGCACGCTTAACTGTGGAGTTTTCCCCACAATCAAGCCCACATAGCTTGCTACCCCATTTGCAAAACCTTAGCAATTATTGTGCCTCATGAACCATTAAAGAAAAGATCCCTTTACTCTTAGTATTTTAAGTATGAGGGGTTTCCGTAGTGCATTATATTAGATATCATTTTTGGGATTCAACAGCGTTAATTTAGTCATTCATCTATGACCATTTCCATGAGAGGTAGTCATAACTGACTAATTTTTCATGTTTTTGAATAGTGCACTTAGCACTCATTGCATCGAGTGATGCTCATAGGGGTGAATAAGTGGGATTGAAACTAGTGAAATGAATCACATAGCGTCAATCATGACTTCCGAGACTTGCACCCGCTAACCAGGACTTCCTGGGAGGTCACCCATCCCATAACTCCTCTGGCTCAAGCGCGCTTAACTATGGAGTTTTCCCCACAATCAAGCCCAGTTAGCTTGCTACCCCATTTGCAAAACCTGAGCAAATATTGTGCCTCATGAACCATTCAAGAAGATATCCCTTTACTCTTAGTATTTTAAGTATCAGGGGTTTCCGCAGTGCACTATATTAGATATCATTTTTGGGATTCAACTGCGTTAATTTAGTCATTCAACTATGACCATTTCTATGAGAGGTAGTCGTAACTAGCTAATTTCTCATGTTTTTGAATAGTCCACTTAGCACTCATTGCATCGGGTGATGCTCGTAGGGGTGAAGTGGGATTGAAACTAATGAAATGAATCACATAGCGTCAATCATCACTTCCGGGGCTTGCACCCAGTAACCAGGACTTCCCGGGAGGTCACCCATCCGAGAACTCCTCTGGCTCAAACGCGCTTAACTATGGAGTTTTCCCCACAATCAAGCCCACTTAGCTTGCTACCCCATTTTCAAAACCTTAGCAACTAAGATATCCCTTTACTCTTAATATTTTAAGTATGAGGGGTTTCCAAAGTGCATTATATTAGATATCATTTTTGGGATTCAATTGCGTTAATTTATTCATTCATCTATGACCATTTCCATGAGAGGTAGTCGTAACTAACTAATTTCTCATGTTTTTGAATAGTCCACTTAGCACTCATTGCATCAGGTGATGTTCACAGGGGTGAATAAGTGGAGATTGAAACTAGTGAAATGAATCACATAGTGTGAATCATCACTTCCAGGGCTTGCACCCGGTAACCAGGACTTCCCAGGAGGTCACCCATCCCATAACTCCTCTGGTTCAAGCGCGCTTAACTGTGGAGTTTTCCCCACAATCCAGCCCACTTAGCTTGCTACCCCATTTGCAAAACCTTAGCAACTATTGTGCCTCATGAACCATTCAAGAAGAGATCCCTTTACTCTTAGTATTTTAAGTATGAAGGGTTTCTGCAGTGCATTATATTAGATATCATTTTTGGGATTCAACTGCATTAATTTAATAATTCATCTATGACCATTTCCATGAGAGGTAGTCATAATTGACTAATTTCTCATGTTTTTCAATAGTCCACTTACCACACATTGCATCGGGTGATGCTCAGAGGCGTGAAGAAGTGGGATTGAAACTAGTGAAATGAATCACATAGCGTCAATCCTCACTTCCGCGGCTTGCACCCAGTAACGAGGAATTTTCGGGCGGTCACCCATCCTAGAACTCCTCTGGCTCAAGTGCGCTTAACTGTGGATTTTTCCCCACAATCAAGCCCACTTAGCATGCTACCCCATCTACAAAACCTTACCAACTATTGTGCCTCATGAACCATTCAAGAAGAGATCCCTTTACTCTTATTATTTTAAGTATGAGGGGTTTCCGTAGTGAATTATATTGAATATAATTTTTGAGATTCAACTGCGTTAATTTAGTCATTCATTAATGACCATTTCCATTAGAGGTAGTAGTAACTGACTAATTTCTCATGTTTTTGAATAGTCCACTTAGCACTGATTGCAAAGGGTGATGCTCGCGGGGGTGAAGTGGGATTGAAACTAGTGAAATGAATCACATAGCATCAATCATCACATCCGGGCCTTTCACCCAGTAACCAGGACTTCCCGGGAGGTCAGCCATCCCAGAACTCCTCTGGCTCAAGCGCGCTTAACTATGGAGTTTTCCCCACAATCAAGCCAACTTATCTTGCTACCCCATTTGCAAAACCTTAGCAACTATTGTGCCTCATGAACCATTCAAGAAGAGATCCCTTTACTCTTAGTATTTTAAACATGAGGGGTTTCCGCAGTGCATTATATTAGATATAATTTTTGGGATTCAACTGCGTTAATTTAGTCATTCATCAATGACCACTTCCATGAGAGGTAGCCGTAACTGACTAATTTCTCATGTTTTTTAATAGTCCACTTAGCACTCATTGCATCGGGTGATGCTGATAGGGGTGAATAAGTGGGATTGAAACTAGTGAAATGAATCACACAGCGTCAATCATCACTTCCGAGGCTTGCACCTGGTAACCAGGACTTCGCGGGAGCTCTCCCATCCCAGAAATCCTCTGGCTCAAGCGCGCTTAACTGTGGATTTTTCCCTACAATCAAGCCCACTTAGCTTGCTACCCCATTTACAAAACGTTAGTAACTATTGTGCCTCATGAACCATTCAAGAAGAGATCCCTTTACTCTTAGTATTTTAAGTATGAGGGGTTTCCGCAACGCATCATATTATATATCGTTTTTGGGATTCAACTGCGTTAATTTAGTCATTCATCTATGACCATTTCCATGAGAGGTAGTCGTAACTGACTAATTTCTCATGTTTTTGAATAGTCCACTTAGCACTCATTGAATCGGGTGATGCTCACAGGGGTGAAGAAGTGGGATTGAAAATAGTGAAATGAATCACATAGCGTCAATCATCACTTTCGGGGCTTGCACCCGGTAACAGGACTTCCCGGGATGTCACCCATCCCAGAACTCCTCTGGCTCAAACGCGCTTAACTATGGAGTTTTCCCCACAATCAAGCCCACTTATCTTGCTACCCCATTTGAAAAACCTTATCAGCTATTGTGCCTCATGAACCATTCAAGAAGAGATCCATTTACTCTTAGTATTTTAAGTATGAGGGGTTTCCGCAGTGCATTATATTAGATATCATTTTTGGGATTCAACTGCGTTAATTTATTCATTCATTAATGACCATTTCCATGAGAGGTAGTCGTAAATAACTAATTTCTCATGTTTTTGAATATTCCACTTAGCACTCATTGCATCGGGTGATGCTCAAAGCGTCAAAGAAATGGAATTGAAACTAGTGAAATGAATCACATAGCATCAATCATCACTTCTGGGGCTTGCACCCGGTAATAAGGACTTCCCGGGAGGTCACCCATCCCAGAACTCCTCTAGCTCAAGCGCGCTTAACTCTGAAGTTTTCCCCACAATCTAGCCCACTTAGCTTGCTACCCCTTTTGCAAAACCTTAGCAACAATTGTGCCTCATGAACCATTCAATAAGAGATCCCTTTACTCATAGTATTTTAAGTATGAGGGGTTTCCGCAGTGCATTATATTAGATATCATTTTTGGGATTCAACTGCGTTAATTTAGTCATTCATCTATGACCATTTCCATGAGAGGTAGTCATAACTGACTAATTTCTCATGTTTTTTAATAGTCCACTTAGCACTCATTGCATCGGGTGATGCTCACAGTGGTGAAGAAGTGGGATTGAAACTAGTGAAATAAATCACATAGCATCAATCATCACTTCCGGGGCTTGCACCTGGTAACCAGGACTTCGTGGGAGGTCACCCATCCCAGAACTCCTCTGGCTCAAGCGCGCTTAACTATGGAGTTTTCCCCACAATCAAGCCCACTTATCTTGCTACCACATTTGCAAAACCTTAGAAACTATTGTGCCTCATGACCCATTCAAGAAGAGATCCCTTTACTCTTCGTATTTTAAGTATGAGGGGTTTCCGCAGTGCATTATATTAGATATCATTTTTGGGATTCAACTGCGTTAATTTCGTCATTCATCTATGACCATTTCCATGAGAGGTAGTCGTAACTTACTAATTTCTCATCTTTTTGAATAGTCCACATAGCACTCCTTGCATCAGGTGATGCTCACAAGGGTGAAGAAGTGGGATTGAAACTAGTGAAATGAATCACATAGCATCAATCATCACTTTCAGGGCTTGCACCCAGTAACCAGGACTTCCCTGGAGGTCACCCATCCCAGAACTCCTTTGGCTCAAGTGCGCTTAACTGTGGAGTTTTCCCCACAATCAAGCCCACTTAGCTTGCTACCCCATTTGTAAAAGCTTAGCAACTATTGTGCCTCGTGAACCATTGACGAAGAGATCCCTTTACTCTTAGTATTTTAAGTATGAGGGGTTTTCGCAATGCATTATATTAGTTATCATTTTTGGGATTCAACTACGTTAATTTAGTCATTCATCTATGACCATTTCCATGAGAGGTAGTCGTAACTCACTAATTTCTCATGTTTTTGAATAGTCCACTTAGCACTCATTTCATCGGGTGATGCTCACAGGTGTGAAGAAGTGGGATTGAAACTAGTGAAATGAATCACATAGCGTCAATCATCACTTCTGAGGCTTGCACCTACTAACCAGGACTTCCCGGGAGGTCACCCATCCCACAACTCCTCTAGCTCAAGCACGCTTAACTGTGGAGTTTTCCCCACAATCAAGTCCACTTAGCTTGCTACCCCATTTTCAAAACCTTAGCAACTATTGTGCCTCATGAACCATTGAAAAAGATATCCCTTTACTCTTAGTATTTTAAGTATGAGGGGTTTCCATAGTGCATTATATTAGATATCATTTTTGGGATTCAACCGCGTTAATTTAGTCATTCATCTATGACCATTTCCATGAGAGTTTGTCGTAACTGAATAATTTCTCATGTTTTTGAATAGTCCACTTAGCACTCATTGCATCGGGTGATGCTCATAGGGGCAAAGAAGTGGGATTGAAACTAGTGAAATGAATCACATAGCGTCAATCATCAATTTTGGGGCTTGCACCCGGTAACCAGGACTTCCCGGGAGGTCACCCATCTCAGAAATCCTCTGGCTCAAGCACGATTAACTGTGGAGTTTTCCCCACAATCAAGCCCACCTAGCTTGCTACCCCATTTGCAAAACCTTAGCAACTAAGGTGCCTCATGAACCATTCAAGAAGAGATCCCTTTACTCTTAGTATTTTAAGTATGAGTGGTTTCTGCAGTGCATTATATTAGATATCATTTTTGGGATTCGACTACGTTAATTTAGTCATTGATCTATGACCATTTCCACGAGAGGTAGTCGTAACTGACTAATTTCTCATGTTTTTGAATAGTCCACTTAGCACTCATTGAATCGGGTGATGCTCACAAGGGTGAAGAAGTGGGATTGAAACTACTGAAATGAATCACATAGCATCAATTATCACTTCTGGGGCTTGCACCCGGTAACCAGGACTTCCTGAGATGTCACCCATCCCAGAACTCCTCTAGCTCAAGCACGCGTAACTGTGGAGTTTTCCCTACAATCAAGCCCACTTATCTTGCTACCCCATTTGCAAAACCTTAACAACTATTGTGCCTCATGAACCATTCAAGAAGAGATCCCTTAACTCTTAATATTTTAAGAATGAGGGGTTTCTGCAGTGCATTATGTTAGATATCGTTTTTGGGATTCAAATGCACTAATTTAGTCATGAATCTATGACCATTTCCATGAGAGGTAGTTGTAACTGACTAATTTCTCATGTTTTTGAATAGTCCACTTAGCACTCATTGCATCAGGTGATGCTCACAGGGGTGAAGAAGTGGGATTGAAACTAGTGAAATCAATCACATAGCGTCAGTCATCACTTCTGGGGCTTGTACCCGGTAACCAGGACTTCCCGAGAGGTCACCCACCCCAAAACTCCTCTGGCTTAAGCGCGCTTAACTGTGGAGTTTTCCCCACAATCAAGCCCACTTAGCTTGCTACCCCATTTGCAAAACCTTAGCAACTATTGTGCTTCATGAACAATTCAAGAAGAGATCCCTTTACTCTTAGTATTTTAAGTATGAGGGGTTTCCACAGTGCATTATATTAGATATCATTTTTGGGATTCAATTGTGTTAATTTAGTCATTCATCTATGACCATTTCTATGAGAGGTAGTCGTAACTAACTAATTTCTCATGTTTTTGGATAGTCCACTTAGCACTCATTGCATCGGGTGATGCTCACAGGGATGAATAAGTGGGATTGAAACTAGTGAAATGAATTACATAGCGTCAATCATCACTTCCGGTGCTTGCACCCAGTAACTAGGACTTCGCGGGAGGTCACCCATTCCAGAACTCCTCTAAAAAATTAATATTATAGAAATTTAAATTAATAAAAAAATAAAAATAAAATCTCTTATTTATTTGAAAGATATTATGTTAAAAAAAATTGATAAAAATAAAATACGATTAAAAAATATATAATAATGAATTACCATAATTTTAACTATGATAAAAGTATAATAAATTTTTTTTTTTATTATGAAAGATTTTCAATATTTCTCCATGTACTATATGTAATAATAGTTATAACATACCCCAATCTAAAGAGAATACTTGTTAATTTAGAAATTTTTATCAAAGATATTTCTCAAAAGAAATCTCCATGGAATACTTAGTTAATTTAGAAATATCTATCATATTTGACATATAAATAAAAATAAAACGTGTGTTATAGTATCAAAATTAAATATATAAATAAAATGGAAAGTCTGAAATGATTTCTAACTAAATAAGGTTGGTTGCATGGAAGCTAGTCCCTATTTTGAGGGAGAGTTTCTGCCTGCTGTCAAAGCTCAAGCTCCTCATTTTACCTAGTTGAACTTCCAGTAATAGTTACAAGTGGATGCGCTTGTAAGGTACATAACATTTCAACTACTAAAAAAATAAAAATTTCTTTTACTTCTTTATTCCTAGCTATCAACACGCATATATTTACATTGCAGAGTTATCTTGTTTGCCATGGTAATTATGCGCATTACCTCTTTCAACCTTGGCTATATAAAATTTCACTATTCAGTTACACACACGGAATTTAATTCTTTAAAACTATATAAACATACTATAGAACTAAATTCTTAATGCCATTTGGCACATTTACATGCAATATTATTATGGTTTACTTTTGGTATAATCTATGCTGACAGTTATTATAATGGAATCTATGTTGACAATATTATATTTGAAATCATACCATATATTATTAAACCCCAAAGGGACATGGCAGAATCATGATATTGATTTTTATGATCTTCTCCGATTTTTTATTATTTGTCATATGCTATGCATTAAGTTAAGATTAGACATGTTGTACCCCTAGCATGGGATTTCAGGTTAATAGTGGACACTTGTTCTACTGCCCACCGTTGGATCTCAGGGTCAGCGATCTACGGTCAAGATCCCCTGGTATCCGTTTAGGGTAATGACCCTTCCAACCATAATCGAATTCTTCATTCTCTCCAACTCCGGCAGTGTTGCTCCTCTCGAACCTCACCACTTCCATTCTTGTTTGACCAAGATTCTATTCCACTCATCTTTGGCCACCATGGCACCTCAATAGGTAAGCAGAGCCATTGTTACAGTCTTATAAGCTTTACATTTTATGGCATATCATATTTCAGTTGTTAAGTTTATGAAATTTCCTATTTTTTAACAATTTGCGGGTGATTGCAGATCACAAGGTTCGACTCCGCGGCTGGGGTATCCTACGTTGGTTTTTGGCTGGGTCTCAGGATTTTTCCACCGTCTTCAACAACATCTGCCCATGCTCTCCAACTGGTAAGCCCTGCAAAGCCCAATCCTTAAGCTTGTTGCTCATTAGCCTAGCAATGTAGGACTTACTCCTGCTATTTCCTCTTGCAGAATTACAGACATACCATGAGAAACAATTCCTAACCAGGTAATTTATATGGGTTTTCTCTTGCGTGCATCTTCCGCTTCAACAGATAGGGTAGGATGGTTTTTTCATTCTTGTGTTTTCTGTTTTTGGAGCAGGTAACTTACACAAATTAATGGAGAGGGTTTACTTGTGCGTTTTGTCTTTCAAAAGGTGTTCTTTGTCTATAATTTACGATACTTCCATCCCTTAACACGTACCGAATTCTCCATTTATTGCTTAAGCTCTAGGCGTAATCCCTCTAGACTTGGCATTGTGGTGCTTCACGACGTTGTATATTTAGAGAATTAGTTTTAATGCAATGGGATGCCACTTGTTTTGGATTCCTTATGTGTTAGAGCGCTCTACCCTATATAGAATTGACTATGTGAAATATTTTGAATCTCATTTGTAATTTTTTTAATGGTTTATCCCTGGTTATCAGTCGAGTACTCGGTTCCGCCTAAGAGAAAAGGTTCCACTGCGATAGCGCTTAGTAATGTTTAAATCTTTTCTATGGATAATGAGTTGATCCTCGAATTCTTGGTATATATATCTTGACTATTCTTTAATTATGGCTCACTCCTGTGAAAGGAGTTCCGCAATGAACATTTCTATTTTGTCATAATTATATGTATTGTTTCTCAATATACTCTGCTGGTATTTATTCAATAATCCTCATGTTTTCTCGAAGAGCTCATTACCCTTCTTGCTAGTGTAGAGTTTTTTTTTCTCTCTATAATAGTTGTAGAGAAAGAAAGTTTCACATGTAGCTATTTTTCTTTTCATTGGCTACTACTCTTCTAGGTTTCACTACACACGCTCTTTTTAGAGTTTAAATATGTGTGTATTTCATTTATGTAGAGATTTTCCTTTAATTTCTTTACTGTTTTCCAGTTCTTTGGTTAAATAGAGATGCACGGACCATTTGGTGTTTTGGAGTTTTTTATACAACTTTGTTGTTCGTGTATATCATAATTTACATAATAATGACCCATTCTGGGGTCTAGGGTTTCAACCTTGGACCCTGAACTAAGAGTTCTCCTAGTTCATATTTCTAGTTGATATTTATGTATTGGTTTAACCTGGTAAAAGTAATTATTTTTCACCCTACTTTTTCCTTGAAAAATAGGAATTACTTCAATATATGCATTTGTTACACAACCCACATATATACATAAAAATTATACTATAACATCTGGATTATTTTACAAGAATTACATATATTATTTATCTACAACATTCACTGTGTAAAAATATTTATTCCATAATTTCAAGAAAACATTTCCTGCATTTAAAAGATTTATGTCTAAACAACAAATTCCAGTTCTTACTACTTCTGCAGCCAATATACTTATCTCTCTACAGAATCTGTTGATGATGTCCTCCCTACCATGAGAGAGGTGATTACGTCTTCGTCTCCCCCCGTGCTCCACAACTGAGATGAATAGGTTGACAGATATCCCAGAAGAGACGTAAGGACCCCTAGTCCAGTTGATGCAGGAGCATCTAACTCAGGGTAGACAAACAGAAGTAGGTTTTTTCTCATTTTTACGTGTGTTATTTTAACAGGTCTTTGAACCTGTGATTTTCAAATTTTTTTTAGGAGATTGTCTTTAAGTTAGGGGGATTAATTAAATTATGTAGTTTTAGTTAACTGTTTATCACTTTTAAGCTCATTTAATTATTAAAAGGATGAAAAACAAGAATGTAATGTAACCCAACAGCATGACAGTTTCAATCTGGAAACTACTTTTTCTTACCAAGATACAAAAAGAAAAAAATATACATTTTGTAAAGAGATTTTGGAATCCATATGAAAAAAAAGAGGAATAATAACAAGAAGCAGAAACAGACTTCTGTTTCAAGAACCATCTGTGTCACACAAGTATCATAATTTGTTTTGGATATATTTCACTGTCAAATTATTAACGCATTTACATGACAACCAATTATTTCCCTCAAGATTGTAACAGGAGCGTATAAAGACAAGAACCCACGGACATTGAATTCGACTGGAGAATTTTGCAGATTGAAAACTGTGCAAATAGACGTTACAAACATACAACAGTAACTGGTTGAGAGGCTTACATAATTTGGAATGCATCGGAAGGCTAGCATCACAGATAAACCCATCTAACTTACATTGATCAACAGGTACAAACCAACAAATCGTGTTTTTTCCTTTTCTGAACAAATAGAGATCTTAACAAAAAAATTTCTCATTATTAAACGTTCTCAAAAGATCTTTCGAACAAAGTTCAAGTCCTGAGGGACCACAACATAACAATTACATAATATTTTGGAATAAAAGAAGAAGTTGCAGGTGGGGTTTTAAAACCAAAAACCCTACATCCAAACTACACAGAGTTACAGACACTTGTTGAAGGAACGGAAGAGGTTGAGAAGTAAATTAAAAACCCTAAATTTTTTTATAAGAATAAGTACAGAAGACCGAGATAACTTCACAAAATAAGACAGTGGAACGAAAGACCAATTCTGTTTAATAAAGAGCCAAATCGAGGAGCGACCCTACGCATATTAGACTGGAGGCCAAAAACCAACTGAGCCGGAGCATTTAAGAATGACAAAAGTCCAAATTGCCTGCAAAACAACAAGAACAAATCAGTGCCGGAGTGTAATACATATTCACTGTGTTTTTTTTTTAAAAGAGGAACGAGAAGGACTGAGGCCCGTTACCTGGGAGAAGACGAGGGAACATCAACACAACTAGAGTGGACATTTGGGTCGAAACCCACCGGGGTCTGCTTACATGAGCCAGTGTGTCAAAGCCAAGGAAAAAGAGCCAAAGAAATTGAATCAAGGAGAGTTAGCTTACCTTTTGGCGCCAAACAGGACTGGGGTGAGCCGAAATAAAACCACGGAGGGTGCGACCTGCAACACAAGAAAACGAATAAGCTACAGTAACAAAAAAAACACATTGACAAAAATGAAATCCAGTTTCGAGCCAATGATACATAGATAAAGTGGACAAGCACTATAAAAGGAGTTAGTTCAGCTGCATAGAATCACCAAACCTATTGGAGGAGTTAACTGACGTGTTATCTTTTGATCATAATCCGCTTCCTATAAAATTTCATAGGCAATCTGGCTTAAAGCCCTCAAATTCCCCCTTCCAGCCTTGGAAAATCATTCTCACGCCTATCGTTACCATTTCCCGCCTCCAAAACACATTATAAAAGGCTGAAAATCCACATTTGAAAATATTTAAGGCCATAGCCGCTCTGTCGTTTCCTTCCGCATGACCTAGTGCTGGAACCGAATGCAAAAGAACTAGGCGCTTATCAACCAAATGCCTGGGCGAAATAGTGGTCGTCGATCTTTGCAAGATCGGACGGTATTCGTGAATCAGAACTGTCAAACTAGGAGGTAAATCCTCAAATCAGAATGTGTATTAGCTGAAGAATGTACATGCATTTATACATGGAGGTGAGGCTATTGGGATTCATCTCCCAATGACTCTTGGCCTTCCTTATTTCCTAATATTATTTATTATACAATATTACATATCCACACCCAACCCATAGGATTAGGTGTCAACATTCCCCCTTTTAATCCGAAGGGATGTTGGTGAGTCCAAGCATCGATCTGAACTTTTCAAACTTTTCTCTGCCAAGTGCTTTGGTGAAGATATCAACAGTTTTCTCATTTGTGGAACAATGATGTAGATGGATGGTTTTGGCCTGAACATGATGTTGAATTAGATGATATTTTGTATTGATGTGCTTTGTTCGATCATGGAACTTTGGGTTCTTGGCCAAATTTATTGCAGAAGTGTTGTCGATCATGAGTGGTGTGGAATACATTTGTTTCATCTGCAAATCTTCCAGGATTTTTCGGAGCCACACAATTTCCTTTGTTGCTTCAGCTGCTGCCATATATTCTGCCTCGGTCGTGGAATCTGCTGGAACTGACTGTTTGCGTGATCTCCATGAGACAACTCCTCATCCAAGATTCATGGTGTAACCTGTAGTAGACACCCCTGTTTCTTTGTCGCCATCAAAGTATGAATCAGAGTATCCGATCAAGCTGAAGTCGCCTACCTGTGTATATTTGAGTCCAAAGTCTTATGTCCCCTTCAAGTACCTTAACACTCTTTTTGCAGCAGACCAATGTCCTTCACAAGGTTTTTACATGAACCTTGAGAGGATTCCAACAGCAAATGAAATGTCAGGTCTGGTGGTGGTCAGATAGATAAGACTTCCTATAAGCTGTCTATACTTAGTTGCATCCTCAAATTCCTTCCCTTCAATAGATGTGAGTTTCAAGTTTTGTTCCATTGGAGTGGTTAAGGGATTACATTCATCCATGCCAAACTTGTTCAAGAGATCTCCAATGTACTTCTTTTGAGAAAGAAATATAAATTTAGCATGTTGAATTACTTCAATACCCAGATAGTAATGAACATGACCCAAATCAGTCATTTCAAAACCTTTCTTCAATTCTTTCTTCATGGATGCAATATAGCTCTCATTATTCTCTGTTATCAAAAGATCATCTACATATACCACAAGATATACAACTGTTTTTCCAACTTTCTTAACAAACAAACTTGCATCATCAAGATCAAAATGTTTGAAGTCAAGTTTCAGAAGATGCTCGGTTAATTTCTCATACCAGGCTCTTGGTGCTTGCTTGAGGCCATACAAGGATTTTATAAGCTTGCAAACTTTGTGTTCTTGACCCTTTACAGCAAATCCTTCTGGCTGGGACATATAAACTTTCTCCTTTAGATCTCCATTCAAAAATGATGTTTTTACATCCATCTGATGGACTTTCCATCCATTCTGAGCTGCTAGGGAAAAGAGAGTCCGGATGGTGGTCCATTTTGCTGTGGGAGCAAAAGTTTATTCATAATCGATTCCTTATTTTTGTGCAAAATATTTTGCCACAAGCCTGGCCTTGTGCTTGTCAAGTGAGCCATCTGCTTTGTACTTGTTCTTGTAGACCCACTTACATCCAATTGGTTTCGTTCCCAAAGGCAGATCAACCAGCTTCCAAGTGCCATTCTTTATCAAGGCATCATACTCCTTCTGCATCGCTTCTTTCCATTCATCATGAGAATCGGCTTCTTTGAAGGAAGTTGGTTCATGATCTGTAGAAAAACTCAATTCACAGTTATAAGCAATATCCATATCAACAGCAGAATCAAAATTATCTACATCACCTTCGATTTGTTGAGTGGAACTTCTTGTTCCTGTTTTTCCAACCTCATCCGGATGAACATTCTCCAGTGTCTTTGTCAGCCATTTGGGACGACCTTTCTCAGATGGCCCAGGCTGGTCATTTTACTGAGTTGGGATTGATTCAAGATTCAATCTCCCAATTCTGTCAATCACATCATCCAATGTGTCATCCGTGGTTGTTTCTTCATGTGCTTCAGGACATGATTCCACAGTTTGATTCAATATCGGAATCCCCCCTTCAAGATGTGGAATCTCATTATCAAATTCTTGGAAGGACTTTGCATGTGTGAATCTATCCAGGCGATCAAGTTGCCGCTCAACAACCTTGTCACTCTTGGAAGATTCAAGAAATATGACATCTCTTGCTATTAAAAATTTCTTATTTGCTTCATCATAGAGACGATATCCTTTGGAGGTATTGGAGTACCCCAAGAAGATACATTTTTTGCTTCTAGCACCAAGTTTGTTCCTTTGACCCTTAGGTATCAAGGCATAACAGGTGGACCCAAAGACCCTGAAATGCTTTACCGAAGGAATGTGGCCATGCCACATTTCAAAAGGAGTTTTGTTTCTAATTGAACTTGAAGGACACTTATTCTTTATGTAAACAACACATAGAACTGCATCAGCCCAAAACATCAATTTTACATTCTTGAAAAATAACATGGAGCGAACCATATTTAAAATAGTTCTGTTCATTCTTTCAGCTACACCATTCTGTTGGGGATTATATGGCACGGTTGTTTGATGTTTGATTCCATGTTGACGAAGATAATTTTCAAATTCGTTTGAAGTGTATTCTTTTCCATTATCAGTACGTAGAGAGCCAATATGAGTTTGTGCATCATTTTCTATCCATGCATGAAAATTATTGAATGTTTGAAAAGCATCAGACTTATTCTTCAATAAGTAAATCCAACACATTCTGGTGTAGTCATCAATAAATGTCATCATGTATTTATTTCCATTTGCAGAAGCAATAGGCATAGGGCCACATAAATCTGAATGAACAAGCTCAATTTTTCTATGTGCTCTGGAGTGTGAATCATGAATTGGTTGTTTGCTATGCTTTCCTAGAATACAAGCATCACATTCCTTAGGTTTTCGAGGAATTATAGGCAATCCATTAACACCATTTTTCTTCAATAAACGAAGGCTTTCATAGTTCAAGTGTCCAAATATAGCATGCCATAAAAGACTTGATGGGAATGTACCTTCATCATGATGTGAACTGAATGCAAAGTTTTGAGCATGAGCAGATGAACCTTTCAGCTTCAATATTCTCCCTTCTTCTATTCCCTCCATGACAAGTGAGTGATCTGATGCTTTTCTGACCTCTGCCTTGCCATCAAACAAGTGAATGGAGTGTCCTTGTTGGCGGATTTCGACCAGGGACAACAAGTTTCTCCTCAACTCAGGGAGGTATAGAACCTCATGTAGAATATGATCTGGAAGACCAGGCAACTTAAGCCTGACTGTGCCAAGCCCTGATGGCTTGAGTTTGGATTTATCTGCGAAATATATTGCTCCATCAAATTTGTCAGTGAATTCTTCAAAAAAATATTTTCTAAATGTCATGTGACATGTTGCTCCTGACTCTAGCAACCAATCATCTCTCCATGAAGTAAATGAAACATCAAACAAGTCTTCAGTTACTCCATTGTTACAATGTGCTAGAACATAATGGGCAGATTCAGGTGCTTTACCGTTGTCTTTGTCATTAGTTTTACCTTTGTCTTGATTTCTTTGCTGCTCAATTTTCTCCCAAGGTGTTCTGCATTTGGATGCATCATGTCCATCTTTATTGCAACGTGTGCAATGAAGATTGGATTTGTCAGATTGTCTGCCCCCCCTTTCTGTGAAGTTTCTTCTTCCTCTTCCTCTTCTGCCACCTCTTCCTCTGGATGAATCTGGAGCATGACTCTTTTCTCTATGTGCCAAGTATGCAGCCTCTTCGGAAGACGAAGGGACTGCCATCTTCCCGAAAGCTTTCTCTCTTTCTACAAACTTTTTCTCAAGTGTATCAAAGGTGATATGCTCAAGGTTCCCACTTGCTTGCAAAGACTCAAGATAATGTGAGTAAGTCGGATATAATGCCTTAACATATGCTATGAGAGGTATGTCCATTTTTACACCAGTGTTTTCAATGTCACGCATGATAGATCTAACTTCTGAAGCTAAAGCAAGGGGATCATCATTCTTCATTTCAATACTGAACAACTTAATCATCAATTGAACATTTTCTAATTCTGAATGTGAGTCATAGAGTTATTTTATCTTTCTCAAGGCATCATAGGCATTTGAGAATGATGAAATATGGTGACTCACCTCTTCATTTACGGAAGCTGAAATCAAGGCATAGGCCTTGCAGTTCTTGTTTTCCCAAATTGTGAGCTCCTTGTCTGAAGTGGGCTTTGCTGGTGGATTTCCTTCTTGTCCTTCACAGATTCCTTTCCACAGCTCATTAAAAATGATTGTGTGTTTAATCTTCTGAGACCATTCAAGATAGTTCTCTTTGCCGGAGAGAACCACCCCAACAATAGATATGAGAGAATGCATTAGTTTGCTGGAAAAAATTATGCTAGAAAATCTTCAATTATGGAATTTTTTTTCAATTAAAGGAGACAAAAACTCTTTGCTAAAAACACTGAATTCTGCACCAAAAAAAATATATATTTTTTTTTGTGTTTGAAGAAAAATTGTATTGAAAGTATGATGGGGGAGGGGGGTATTATGACTGAGGGGAAGCGGTATTGAATACCATGAAGGGCGGTATGGAGTGTTATATGAGGAGGGGCGGTATTGTTAAATATGAAAGGGAGCGTGAATATATATGACAAAGTGGTATTATGAATGAATTGTATTAAGAAATGGGAGAGGGCGATGCATACAAATGGTAGGAGTATATATGGACAAAGGGCGATATATAGTGGGAGGGCGGTATGATATATATTTTGTGACAACGTATAGGAGATGTATGACAGCGCTGGAAGAGATGTGTTGTATTATGAATATGGAATAGCGTGGGCGGGAGCATATGGTATGATAGGGCAGTATAAGACAGCGCTGGAGGATAGGAGTTGAAATGCCACAGAGAATACCGCCTGTGTGGAGATATGTCAGCGTGGGAATATATGTTCGATGGCGGATATATGTATATGACTGTGTTGCAGCGTATGAATATGTATGACAATGTATTATCAGCGGTAATGGAAGTCGATAATACAGTGGAATAGACGACAGGGGTATTAAATATGTATAACAGAGGTGAAGTGGTGTTAAAAACAAGAAAAATTTAAGATTGTGAAGAGCGTCGAATGGTGTTATAAGTGAAGAGGGGGTTGGGGGGGGGGGGGGGGGGGGCGGGTGGAAATGGACAGAGTGTGGTGGTATTTATATGAAAAATAGCGTATTAAAGATATCAGTGGAATAGTCGAGTGTTGTATCAGTGGAATAGTCGATGAGCATGTTAGCTGTATGGAGTGGTGGTATCAAACCAGGAGTCGAGCCAGCGCAGGTAGGGAGGGAAGGTGGGCGATGGGGAAGGGGGGATATGTGAGGGGGCAGGGAGATATAGCAGATGGTGGGTGACGAAAATGTGAGGTGCGTTGGGTAGGTGAGATTTTGAAATAGCAGGACTTTAACCATCGAATTTGCGAGGTGTGTGCGAGGGCGCAATTTGCGGTGTTTCGGGGAACAACGGAGAATTGCGAGTCTTCGAGAGTTGCGGGAGGGCGCAAATGTCGGAGGCCTATGCGGAGAGATTAAAAAATGTGAAGATAACGATGTAAACGTAATTTAATGGAGCGAAAATAACACTATACGGAAAAGGCGGGCGAGCAAAGGAATGAGGGAGTTACACCACAGGCAAAAATGCCAATAGTGGGACTGGCTCTGATACCATGTCAAACCAGGAGGTAACTCCGCAAATCAGAATGTGTATTAGCTGAAGAATATACATGTATTTATACATGGAGGTGAGGCTATTGGGATTCATCTCCCAATGACTCTTGGCCTTCCTTATTTCCTAATATTATTTATTATACAATATTACATATCCACACCCAACCCATAGGATTAGGTGTCAACAAGAACTGTGCTCGCGACTCATTCTATTCAGCACCCAAATCGTTTATGCACCGTCCGATCATTCTACCAAATCAACGGTCCGCAGCCCGCCTGTCCTGGTGGTCCCCATGCCTGCTCCCATTGTGAAACCCGGTGGTTTATATCGCACCGCCTTTCGGCGGTAGGCTGTAATTTTCCTTTGGCGAGCAATTCCATACAGCGCTCACCACGTGTCCTCGCGTATGGCTCCAAAACTGCTCTCCATCGCGCATTATTGTTCGGTCAAAGTAATAGCGCAATATCCATGACAATCGTTCGATCCGGGGGTCTTCATCCAACGGCCATCGCAATCCGAAGCCGCACAAGGTTTAACCATAGGAAAATCACATCCCAAGCCCACTTCCCATCGCCTCCAGTGCTCTTTTAACCGTCGATCTTCCCCTGAGATCAGACGGCCCACATCAAGTCACATGCATGGCTAGGACCCAGTCTCCCACCACGTCATCATTCCACGTTTCTTCTGTCGTACATTCGTCCACCCCTCATAATATATGCATTCAAAGGTTGCATTCGAAGGTTTTTTTCACAAAATTTTTGCTCTGCACGCATTCATCAGCTCATCCACCATCGTTACGTTGCATTTTTCACCACCCTGCACTGTTCCGCCATTTCCATTGACACCACCACATCCTCCAGTCCCCGTGTCTGGTTTTCCTAACATGCTTGTGGATTGTTGCGGGTTCACAGCGGCGGAGAATTATTATCATTCACAGTCTTAATTACTGTGATAGAGAGCACGTCAAAGGATCGGTTTTTCAAAGGCGAAATTTATGAAGAAAGTCCTGGGTAGCTGCTATGACACGACGTCCATTAAAGAAACAAGGTTATACTTTGGCAAGCTTCTCAGTGACATTCAAGGCGCCTATTTCATAGATGAAACCATTAATGGAGTAGCAGAGGAAGATCAGTGGATGATTGAGGAGTCCAGCGTTCGGCGTTGAATATTTTAAAGCTTAATTCAGAATTGGGAAGACAGAGGGTACTACGCACTGAAAACAATGCCCTCGAGTTTTTACTTTAGCAGAATTTTCTCTCTAGGAAGGACAAGCCGCCCATAAGGTTTCTATCTCTCTACCGTGTTCCTGAAGATATTTTCTCCCAGAAAATTTATTTCAGAGAGCAGGTCACAGAGTAAAAACAACACAACATAGTCATTCAACAGTATGGGCGTGCACGTCTCCACCATTTTTTCTTAATTATGCAAATTAAATGTTCATCACCTACCTCTTTTACTAGGTTTTGGTTTCTCCTATAAAAACCATGAAGAAACGCATTGTAAGGGTTCCAGATTTTATCAGAAAATTATGCAGTGAAAGGCTTTTTGTAAACATTTTGTAAAACTTTGGTATAAATGCACAGAGCCCATAGGGTCTCAGTGAGGAGGATTTCTATCTGTCAAAGAGGATTCAAGTCTTTGGTATTTCACAGTCTGTAAATTTCTTTATTGTGTTATATTAATAGAACATTTCATTTCACCCATCTTTCTTGTATCATGTTTTGGAATGTGAGTGGCTCACTGATTTTTGGTATGGATTAATCCTAGTTGATGCCCATGCTTGGATCAGTCAAGCGCTTTAAATATGTCTCATGCATGATATTCTGTTTCATTATTCAGCTAACCATACTTCTGCTATATTAGTTGCTTTGGGAGGGTGCTTTTAAAATGCTATTATCATGTATGGATTCTTAGATTGGTAAGCCCATGCATGGTGGTATTTTATATCTAGGTATTAGCTCAATGTTAACTAATATCTTCTCAATATTTCTTTCACTACATACACCTTCGATAATTTGTTTACGCAGTATTTCGAATAAGCCCGCTTTACGGTAAACTATCTCTGAATTGTCTTGTTGCTTTTGCATTAGGGTTACGCATCTTTATATATGGCAGTATCTCTTTTCTGTGTCGGTTCACCGGTATTGTCGATACTATTTTATTTCCCTGTATACAGGAGATAGCATGTGAGATGAAGCTAACAACTTCATACATTATGTGATATGCTCCTTGCTATGCTAAGATGTCCTAGGCACTGGTCTATCACAACTCTAGGCTGTCTCTAGGAGCGAAAACATCTTTATGGCGTCGTTGCCGAGGAACGAAGTAAAGAAAATTTGAATCCCTGGGCCTCGAAAAAATCTAATTCACTCTTCAAGTAGGTGAGTATGGAGAGTTGAGAGTTGTAGATCCCTCACCTTGGCGACTCCACATTTGTTATTTGATAAATATATTTGCAGTCCTGGCTCCTCATAAGCCACACCTGAGGTCAGATACGTCTAAGCCAAAGACACCTTCAGTGTCTGACCCTGACTAGATTATACATAGAAGAAATTGGAGGGAAAGGAAATCAGCCCGTTCTGAAATTCCTGAAGTGTCTACAGAAGAATTTCCATCCTCTTCTTCTCAAGAAACTCAAGTGCCAGATCCCAACTCCGTTGTGGGAGATACTGATTATTATTATTCAGATAGTCCACCCCGAGAGGGTATCAGAAATAGAAATAGTCTTCATCCCACTCCTGAGGTTGAAGAGGTCAAGGAAGTAACCGAAGTATATGCTGTTAACAGACCTTTGTTCCCCTCAACCCCTCAAGGTGCAGTTGAGTATATTCCTATTATTATTCATACTCCACTTCCACCTCCTCCTCTTACTCATCAAACTATTGCACTACCCCCACCTCCTCCAATGGCCAATGTTTCAGCCTTCTTGATGAATAAATATGCTCCCCTGGCATTACCCCAAGTGTTGAATGATATGCCCCAGGATTATCTGAAGATCTTGCCCAGATTCAATGGGGAAAACGAGATTGATGCTCAAAAACATCTTGAGACTTTCTGCTCCTTTGCAGAAAAATTTAATGTTGAACATTTAGATGTGTTCTTAAGACTGTTTGTGCAATCTCTAGATGGTGAAGCTCGAAAATGGTTTAAGACATTGACTGGTCGTTCTATTACCACTTGGGATAACATGGAAGATACTTTTCTCAGGAAATGGGGAGATAAGAAAGATCATGGAAATTGTCTCATTGAGTTCAATACACTAAAGAAAAGACACAATGGAGTGTCAGAATTTATCAAGAGATTTAATAAATTGTATCTGAGTCTCCCTGCTGATATGAAACCCCATCAAACTGCTACTAAAGTTGTTTTTGTAGCAGCGTTTGATTCAGAATTTGGTTTCTCTCTCAGAGAAAGAAAGCCTGCTACTCTGGATGATGCTTAGGCAGATGCACTAGAGTTGGAAGCAAAATTTGCCTCCACTGATAAATCAAAAGGAAGATCTGAACAAGATACCAGAAGAAGGGGCAAAGAAGAAGCATCTACCTCTAACCAAGACAGAGACTCAACCAATGACAAAATGGAAGAAATGAGAAAATTGATTAAGAAAATGGTCAAGCTTGAATTGGAAGCCAAGAACTCAGCCTTCAAGAATTTCTAGAATGCTCCAAACAGAGGTTACAATCCTCAGTTCAAAAGACCACCCTTGCAAATATTGCCAATGGAAGCAAAGGAGCAACAGGATCAAGTGCCACACCCATTGTACCTGGAAGGTCTAGTAGATGATTCTACTGAAGACACTGCCTATGGACTGGAGGATGCAAATCTTGCCTTTTCAAATAGTGATCGAGAAGAATGCCATTTTCAAGGGAATGATGAAGCTGGGTGCTCATTGCAAGAAGAAGAAAAGACCAGAGACACAGATGAGGCAGAATTTGATCATTATTGTAAACAATTTGATGATTTCCTGCAAGCACATTTCAATAGAAGATATGATCTCAGATCTTCTAGGAAGAGGACTTGTACCCAAGAGAAATAAGAAGAGCAACCCCAGAAGGAAGCACTTGCTCAGAAGGAGGCTACAATGCAGAAAGTCGCAGACAAAGGTAAGGGCCCTCTAAACAAACCTTTGCAGTCTAATGATCAAATTCATTCTGCTCCAAAAGTAGTCATTCCTCCTAATACCAAGTTTGTGTCAAAGGAAGTCAAGCCCCCAGCTAAAAATAAAGAATCAAAAGAGGCTGTGATAGAAAATTCCCCTCCTGCTTTCAGTCTGCAAAAGGAACTCGAAAAGGTCAAAATCCCGGTCCCCTTGACTGAACTGTTGAAACAGCCAGCATATCAATCTCAAGTTACCTCTTTTATGCTCCCTCCAGAAGCACCAATCATCCCAGATAGTCTCAACCTTCAAGAATAAAGACCCATGGTAGTTTTTGGCCCACATGTTTAGGAGTTAGATCCTTCTACTCCTCCCTTCTATGTGTCTCTAGTGATTCATGACCTATTACTACATAACTGTATGCTAGATTCTGGAGCTTCCCACAATATTATGCCTCTGTCAGACATGGAACAACTAGGTTTGCAAATCACATGTCCATATAAAGACCTCTATTCATTTGATTCAAAAAGGGTTAAATGCTTGGGGATGATTAAGGATTTGGTGGTCAATTTGGCTCAAATCCCAGAAAAAAGTGTAGTAATGGACATCGTGGTGGCTGACATCCCAGCCCGTTTTGTTATGTTGTTGTCAAGGTCCTGGGGAACAAAAATTGGCAGGTTAATCAAGTTAGATTTAACATATGCTATTATCCCAGTTTTTTGTGGTCAAGAGAGGAGGTTATACAGGAAACTAGATTTGTCAAGATGGTGACTAAGGCTGACAATTCTGTAAATTCACTAGTATACAGTAAGGAAGGAGATTTTTCATGCTTGATGCTGGAAGAAGATCAATATTATTCTCATGAGCCATCCTTTTTCCAGATCAAGACTGAGCAGCCCTCAGAGAGCATTGAAGCAGGAATATGGACACTACATTTTGATGGAGAAAATTCAAGAGAAGGTAATGGAGCCGGAGTGCTATTGATTTCTCCGTCAGGCAAATGGGTACTATTGTCTTTCAAACTAGAATATGACGCCACCAATAATGTGGCTGAATATGAAGCACTTCTGTTGGGATTACGGACAGCTAGGAGCATGGGTATACAAAGCTTAAAAGTTCTAGGAGATTCGCGGGCGGTGGTTAGGAAAATCAAAAATCGGTGTCAGGACAAGATCTAGGCTAAGGAGAAACCTTTATAAGAATGAAGTTTGGGACATGGTAGAGAATTTATTCTTGGCATTTAATATCCAGTTCATGCCCCGAGAACAGAATAGGATGGTTGATTCCCTTGCTGTAGCTGCTAGTACATTTCAACCACCTCAGAACCCTCTTTTAAGATATGAATTTGAGGTGCGTTATCGGCCTTCAATCCCAGATAACATCAAACACTGGCAGGTGTTTGAAGATGAAGAACAAATGAAAAGATTCCTGGAAACATTAGGATAATTCTCCAATATGGAGATTGATGCTGATGAAGAAGAGGTTGAGTCTGAAAACACTTCAGAAAGAAATTGGGAGGAGAAAGTGGCAAGTAATAAAGTGTTGCAGTTGAAGGGAAACATTATACCTAGAGGACCGGTGCCTTTAGAAATATTATTTGACAAGAACGATGTCTCATTGCAGCCAAACAAGGTGGTAGAAGAAAATCAGGTAGAAGACATGAATCTGGCTACTGAGGCTGACCCCAAAATTGTAAAATTGTCCAGGAAGATCCCTGGAGAATATAAAAAGCTATATCAGAAGTTATTTCAGTCTTACAAAGATGTGTTTTCATGGTCCTATCAGGACTTGAAAACTTTTGATATCAGTATTATGCAGCACAAAATTCCATTGAAGGCAGATACAAAGCCCCATAAGCAGAAGCTCAGACAAATAAATCCCCTGCTGCTGCCTTCTATTGAGAAGGAAATCAAGAAGCTGCTAAAATCCAAAATAATTGTACCACTGAGGTACTCTGAATGGGTGGCAAACCTTGTCCCTGTACGAAATAAGAATGGAGAAATAAGGCTGTGTGTGGATTTTAGAAATTTAAACAGAACATCCTTAAAGGATAATTATCCACTGCCTAAAATGGATCACATCCTACAGAAGGTGGTTGGAGCTTCTAGGATGTCAATGATGGATGGATTCTCTGGTTATAATCAAGTGGTTGTACTTCCAGAAGACCAAAAGAAGACTGCTTTCACCACACCCTGGGGCACATTTATGTATGCCAGGATGCCTTTTAGATCGATTAATGCAGGGGTCACTTTTCAGAGGGCGATGGATATTGCTTTTGTTGGGGAGCAAGATAAATTCCTGGTGGTTTACCTCGATGATATCACTGTATTTTCCAAGAATGATGCTGAGCACATTGAACATCTGCGGAGAACTTTTGAGAAATCCAGAAGGTATGGCCGCTCCCTGAATCCTCAAAAGTCTTTATTTGCATTAGAAGAGGGAAAGCTTTTGGGCCATATCGTGACTAAAGATGGGGTGAAAATAGACCCTAAGAGGGTAGAGGTTATAAATGGTATTTCTTTCCCCAGAAATAAGAAAGAGGTGCAGGTATTCCTCGAGCGCATTAATTTCTTGAGAAGGTTTATCCCTAACTATGCTGAGATAGTTAGGCATATAACAGATATGCTGAAGAAGAATAATGAGATAAAGTGGTCACAAGAATCACGGGAGGCATTTACCAGGATAAAAAACGCTTTTCCAGAAGGTGCTGTGCTAGCTGGGCTAGATTATGACAAACCTTTTATGATCTTTTCTTTTGCATCACCTCATACAATAGCAGGAGTTTTATTGCAGAAAAATGATGAAGGGTATGAGCGGCCTATTGCCTTTTTTAGTCAGGTGCTCCGTGATGCAGAATTAAAATAAAACATATTGGAAAAGCAAGCATACGCCCTAGTGAAATCCCTCGAAGCATTCCGTGTATATATCTTACAGTCCCACATCACTGCATTTGTGCCTGTAGCTGCTGTAAAATATATTCTTATTCAGGGGGATAGTGAAGGAAAAAGGGGTAATTGGATTGCTAAAATACAGGAGTATGACTTAGACCTTCGCCCTACTAAGCTGATCAAAGGACAAGGGCTAGCCAGGATGTTATCTGAATCAAACTATCAAGCCCTGGGCATAAATTTGTCCATTATAGCAGGTGAGGAATCTGAGGAGAAAGAAGAATGACATGGAATTGGGGTAGCTACTCCAGAAACACATATAAAGTACCTCACCAGTCCGTGGTACAAAGAGATAGTAGAATATCTCCTTACACTCGGCTGCCCCCCAAGTTGTGATAAAACTAAATACAGAGCGTTGAGATTTAAATCACAGAAGTACATAGTCGCCAATGGTCAGTTATACTGGCAAGATCCCTCAGGCATCTTACTCCTGTGTCTCACAGAGAATGAAGTCGAGAGTATTATAGCAGAATTTCATGAAGGGATCTGTGGAGGTCATTACAGCTGGAGAGCCACAGCTCATAAAATTTTGAAAGCTAGCTTCTATTGGCCAAAGCTTTTTGGAGATGTTTTTTCCAGAGTAAGAGCATGTGATAAATGTCAGAAATTTGCTGAGAGACAGAAATCGGCACCTTTTCCCCTAATTCCAGTGCATGTGGATGAACCATTTCGTCAATGGGGTATTGATTTTATAGGTGAAATACATCCTCCATCGAGTGGTCAACATAAGTGGATTTTAATGGCCACTGATTATTTCACCAAATGGGTGGAAGCCATACCTGCAAGGAATGCTACAGATACTGTGATCATAAATTTCATGGAGGAAAACATCATATCCAGGTTTGGCTGTCCTACTAGGATAGTGACTGATAATGCACAGGCCTTCAAGTCTGCAAAATTTATGAATTTTTGCCAGCAATACAATATCATACTGAGTCACTCTACAGCTTACTATCCACAAGGAAATGGCTTGGCAGAATCTTCAAATAAAACTCTGGTGAGGGCCTTGAAGAATACTATCAATTAAAATCAAAAGAATTGGGATTCCCAATTGAAATTTTCTCTATGGGCTAATAGAATCACCAGCAAGAGAGCAACTGGGAAATCTCACTATGAATTGGTATACGGACGAGCAGCAATTTTTCCTGTACTGGCTTTACCAGTGGCCCGCTTCATGCAAGAAAGCCAGGAGGAACCTGATGATATGATCAGGAGAATCAATCAATTGGTGGAATTAGAAGAAACACGGGGCCAGGTGAATCAGAGGTTAATAGAATATCAAGAGAAAATGAAACGCATTTTTGATCAGCATGCAAAAGATAGGAAGCTGCAGATTGATGATCTGGTGCTCAGATGGGATATCCGAAGAGCTGAAAAAGGTAAACATGGTAAATTCGACCCCCTCTGGTTTGGTCCTTTCAAAATTGTGGAACAGGGGGGCAATAATACTTTCAGGTTGGAGAATTTACAAGGCGACTTGCTGGATGCCCCTGTAAATGGTCAATTTCTTAAACCCTATTTCCAGTTCTAATCTAGGCAGAGACAACCTGATGTACAATACTGTATTTTAGTTTTGTTTTATCTTTGTTCGAATAATGTGGGTGTTGTAATGAATTGTAAAGTGAAAATGGAGGTGCCGAAGAACCGAGTTTGCACAGAAGATGATCAGAGGGTCTGCGAGTTCTCGACACGTTCAGGGTTGAACGTGTTGTCCCCAGGTGGAGCCGATGTTGATCATAATCCGCTTCCTATAAAATTTCACAGGAAATCTGGCTTAAAGCCCTCAAATTCCCCCTTCCAGCCTTGGAAAATCATTCTCACGCCTATCGTTACCATTTCCCGCCTCCAAAACGCTTTATAAAAGGCTGAAAATCCATATTTGAAAATATTTAAGGCCGTAGCCCCTCTTTCCTTTCCTTCTGCGTGACCCAGTGCTAGAACCGAACGCAAAAGAAATAAGCGCTTATCAACCAAATGCCCGGGTGAAATAGTGGTCGTCGATCTTTGCAAGATCGGACGGTATTCGTGAATCAGAACTATGCTCGCGACCCATTATATTTAGTGCCCAAATCATTTATGCACCGTTTGATCGTTCTACCAAATCAACGGTCCGCGGCCTGCCTGTCCTGGTGGTCCCCACGACCGCTCCCATTGCGAAACCCGGTGGTTTATATCACACCGCCTTTCGGCGGTAGGCGGTAATTGTCCTTTGGCGAGCTATTCCATACAGCGCTCACCACGTGTCCTAATGTACGGCTCCAAAACCGCTCTCCATCGCGCATTATTGTTCGGTCAAAGTCACAGCGCGATATCCATGACAGTCGTTCGATCCGAGGGTCTTCATCCAATGGCCATCACGCTCCGAAGCCGCACGAGGTTTAACCATAGAAAAATCACATCCCAGGCCCACTTTCCATCGCCTCCGGTGCTCTTTCAACCGTCGATCTTCCCTTGAGATCGGACAGCCCACATCAAGTCACATGCACGGCTAGGACCCAGTTTCCCACCACATCATCATTCCACGTGTATTTTGTCGTACATTCGTCCACCCCTCGTAATATATGCATTCAAAGGTCGCATTCGAAGGTTTTTTTTGCGAAATTTTTTCTCTGCACGCATTCATCAGCTCATCCACCATCGTTACGTTGCATTTTTCACCACCCTGCACTGTTCCGCCATTTCCATTAACACCACCACATCCTCCAGTCCCCGTGTCTGGTTTTCCTAACATGTTTGCAGATTTTTGCAGGTTCACAGTGGCGGAGAATTATTATCATTCACATTCTTAATTACTGTGATAGAGAGCACGTCAAAGGTCAGTTTTTCAAAGGCGAAATTTATGAAGAAAGTCCTGGGTAGCTACTATGACACGACGTCCATTAAAGAAACAAGGTTATACTTTGGCAAGCTTCTAAGTGACATTCAAGGCGCTGATTTCACAGATGAAAACATTAATGGAGTAGCAGAGGAAGATCAGTGGATGATTGAGGAGTCCAGCGTTCGACGTTGAAGATTTTAAAGCTTAATTCAGAATTGGGAAGACAGAGGGTACTACGCACAGAAAACAATGCCCTCGAGGTTTTCATTTAGCATAATTTTCTCTCCAGGAAGGACAGGCTGCCCATAATGTTTCTATCTCTCTACCGTGTTCCTGAAGATATTTTCTCCCAGAACATTTATTTTAGAGAGTAGGTCACATAGTACAAACAGCACAACATAGTCATTCAGCAGTATGGGCGTGCACGTCTCCACCATTTTGTCTTAATTATGAAAATTAAATGTTCATCACCTACCTCTTTTACTAGGTTTTGGTTTCTCCTATAAAAACCATGAAGAAACGCATTGTAAGGGTTCCAGATTTTATCAGAAAACTATGCAGTGAAAGGATTTTTGTAAACATTTTGTAAAATATTGGTATGAATGCACAGAGCCCATAGGGTCTCAGTGAGGAGGAGTTCCATCTGTCAAAGAAGATTCTGGTCTTTGGTATTTCATAGTCTGTAACTTTCTTTATCATGTTATATTAATAGAACATTTCATTTCATTCATCTTTCTTGTATCATGTTTTGGAATGTGAGTGGCTCACTGATTATTGGTATGGATTCATCCTAGTTGATGCCCATGCTCGGATCAGTCAAGCGCTTTAAATATGGCTCATGCATGATATTCTATTCCATTATTCAGCTAACCATACCTCTGCTATATTGGTTGCTCTGGGAGGGTGCTTTTAAAATGCTATTATCATGTATGGATTCTTAGATCGGTAAGCCCATGCATGGTGGTATTGTATATCTGGGTATCAGCTCAATGTCAACTAATATCTTCTCAATATTTCTTTCACTACATACGCAGCCGTTAGGTATATGGCAAGTATTTACAGATGTTTGCTGCATTAACATCTCTGAATTATGCTGTGCTTTTGTATTAGAGTTCGCATCTTGCCTCTGCCACGGTATCTCTTTCTGCGATATTAGGGATAGCCGATTGACGAGGTTTCGGAAGAGGTTTCAGAAACGACAGATGGTTCAGAAAGAGAGGGACCTGAAATTAGATTATTAAGGTCAGTCTTGTTATTGAGTAGTAAACCGAAGCATGAGCTTTCTACTTATGATGGAAATTTATCAGAAGATGTGTTGCTGGATTGGCTCAGTGAGCTGAACAAGTATTTTGATTATGAGGAAATCAGTGAAGATAAGAGAGTAAAATTCGCTGCCACCAAGTTGAAGGGACATGCATCCTTATGGTGGGATAGTGTTCAGGTGGAGAGGAAAAGGTTGAACAAACAACCTATAAATAAGTGGGCCCAGGGCCGGGATGGAGGCCAAACTGAAAAGTAAATTCCTGCCCAAGGATTACTAGATTATTCTATACAGGTAGGTATAGAATCTGAGACAAAGGGGGTTAACTGTTAAAGAGTACACGGAAGAATTCTACAGATTGAATTTAAGAGCTTGGTATATAGAAGACACCCCCGAAAAGACAACGAGGTTTGTAAATGGCTTGAGAGGGGAAATACTGGATGAAATCAATATTCTCTCACCCTAAACTATAGATGAGGCATATCAGTGTTCCTTAAAGGCTGAAGAGAAAATAAACAGGAAGAAGAATGCTAGAAGAGGAGGAGGGTCTGGTAGAGGAAAAGGAAAGGCTTTTGGCAGAGGTAGAGGCACAAATCCTAGTGATGAAGGCAACAGTTCCAAAACTTCAAGAACAATAGAAAAAGACAATAACACTAGAGGGGGATGACCATACCAGCGAGGAAGAGGTAATGGTAGGGGCAGAGGAGTTGTCCAGTGTTATAGGTGCCATAAGTGGGGGCACAAGTCTTATGAATGTCCTGAGGGTGAACCAGCAGGAGGTAGAGGAACATATGTTGCCCAGACGGAGGAAGCAGAGGCACCACCCCAAGAGGTAGAAAATGCACCTGAAACAGGGGAAGCTTTGGTGCTGAATAGGGTGTTGCTGAAACCAACAAAAGAAGTTGTAGAACCAGAGTAAAGAAAAGCCTTATTCCGGACAGTTTGAAAGTCACAGGGCAAGTGCTGAAAACTGATAATTGACAGTGGAAGTACAGATAATTTGGTAGCCACATAAATGGTGGAGAAGTTGGGGCTGAAAAGGTTGAAGCACCCCACTCCCTAAAAAGTGTCGTGGCTGCAAAAGGGACATCAATTGTTAGTTGATGAACAGTGTGAAGTGGAGTTTCATATTAGCAGATATAAGGACAAGATTATTTGTGATATCATGCCAATGGACGTGTGTCATATACTGTTAGGGAGACCTTGGCAGTATGACGGGAAGGTGGTACATGATGGAAAGACAAACTATTACAAGTTTGTCAAAGATGGGATTAAGCATACGCTTGTACCCATGAAGGAGGAAGACACAGCAGAAACCAGTGGAGTTAAAGCATTGCTGGTGGGTGGAAAAGAATTCTTGAAACAAATCGAAGATAATGAAATTAAGTTTGTTTTTGTAAGGAGGCCAAAGACGGTGATATTACACACAAAGATTACAGATTTACCAGAGGAGATTCAGGACATTTTGTAATACTTTGGTGATATCATAGTGGATGATTTGTAGGATGAATTGCCTCCTAAGAGAAGCATCAGTCATTGCATTGATTTTATACCAGGAGCTAGTCTGCCAAATAAGGCAGCTTACCGTATGAGTCCTAAGGACAATGAAGAAATTAGGAAGCAGGTGCAGGAATTACTAGACAAAGGGCTGATCAGGGAAAGTATGAGCCCCTGTGCAGTTCTGACAGTTTTAGCTCCAAAAAAAGGTGGAGAGTGGCGAATGTGCACAGACTCAAGAGCTATTAACAAGATTACTATCAGGTACAGGTTCCCATTACCACGAATGGATGACATGATGGATTGTTTGAGTGGAGCAACATATTTTTTGAAGATCGATCTGAAGAGTGGTTACCACTAGATCCAAATTCGGGAAGGGGATGAATGGAAAACAACTTTCAAGATGAACGAAGGGCTGTATGAATGGCTGGTAATGCCATTCGGTTTGAATAATGCCCCTAGTACATTTATGCGCCTAATGAACGAAGTGCTGAAAGAGTTCATTGGGAAGCTTGTAATTGTTTATTTGGATGATATTTTGATTTTTAGCAAGACGAAGGAAGAACACTTTCGACATGTTCGAAGTGTATTAAGGAAATTGCAGCAGAATAAGCTGTTGATAAACCTGAAGAAGTGTACTTTTTTTCAGAAGGAATTAGTTTATCTGGGTTTTGTGGTTGCAGAAAATGAGCTGAAGATGGACCCAGAAAAGGTTGCAGCTATAGTTAGCTGGCCATCCCCGAAGAATCTATTTGAGGTTCAAAGCTTTCATGGATTGGCAAGTTTTTATAGGAAATTTATCATAGATTTCAGTGGGATCTGTGCAGCCATGTTGGACACAATAAAAAATGAAAATCAACCTTTTTGTTAGACATAAGCAGCAGAGAGAATTTTTTAGACTCTGAAGAAGAAGATCATTGAGAGACTGATTTTGAGGTTGCCTGATTTCAACAAACTTTTTCAAGTTCGTTGTGATGCCAGCGGTACAGCCATTGTCGCCGTACTTAGCCAGGAGGACATGCCGGTCGCTTATTTCAGTGAGAAGATGAATGAAAGTAGGAAGAAATACTCATCCTATGACAAGGAATTTTATGCGGTCATCCAAGCATTGAAGCACTGGAGGCACTATCTGTTAGGTAATGAATTTGTTTTATTTTCTGATAATTCTGCATTACAGTATATTATGCAGCTGCATAAGTTGAACCATAAGCATGCAGAATGGGTTGAGTATCTGCAGAGTTTTACATTTTTTTTGAAACATATTAGTGGACAGGCCAACAAGGTGGCAGATGCGTTGAGTAGAAGAGCTTTGCTCTTACAGGAAAGCACAATACAAGTGCTGGGTTTTGAGCATTTGAAGGATTTGTATCAAACAGATACAGATTTTAGGGAGGCTTATGAAGCTTGTCAAAACCATTTACTAAGAAATAGTAGTCCATGGTTGGACTATAGTTTGCAAGAAGGATTGTTATTCAGGGGAGGACAGTTATGCATTCCCGACTATTCGATGAGGGAGAACATTATTCGGGAAAATCACAATGGAGGTATAGCCAAACATTTCGGCATAGAAAATACATTATCACAGATTGAACATTTTTATTACTGGCTGAAGATACGATTGGACGTGCAGAGGTATGTAAGCATATGTAAAATGTGTCAATTAGCAAAAGGTTGCAGTCAGAATGCTGGAATTTATACGCCACTGCCTATTCCGAGTAGACCATGGGACTTAGTCAGTTTGGACTTTGTCTTGGGTCTGCCTAGAACACAGCGGGGTTTTGATTCAGTGATGGTGGTAGTGGATAGATTCTCGAAAATGGCACATTTTATACCCTGCCGAAAAACCAGTGATGCCACTCACGTAGCACACTTGTTTTTCACGGAGATCGTCAGATTGCATGGCTTGCCAAGGTCCATTATTTCTGATAGGGATGTGAGGTTCACAGGACATTTTTGGCTTACCCTGTGGAAAAATTTGGACACTCGGTTGAATTTCAGCTCCGCTTATCACCCACAGAATGATGGGCAAACGGAGGTGGTGAATAGGAGCTCAGGAAACCTGCTACGAAGTTTGATTGGTGAAAATTCACGAATGTGGGATCGTGTACTTGCTCAAGAAGAATTTTCTTATAACGATTCACCAAATCGCAGCATGGGCTACAGTCCTTTTCAGGTTCTGTATGACATGCATCCTCGTAGAGTGCATGAGCTGCGGGATTTGGGGAAGCTTGAAAAAAGAAGTGCTGATGGGGAAGATTTCGCCCAAGCAATGAGTGATTTACATGAGTAGGTAAAGTCAAAATTTCAGGACAACAGTCAAAAGTACAAATAACAGGCAGATTTGAAAAATCAGGAGGTTCAATTTAATGTCGGGGACGAAGTACTTGCACATTTGCGCAAGGAACGTTTTCCTAAGGGGGAATATAACAAACTGAAGTTTAAGAAGATTGGCCCCTGCAAAATTATTCGCAAGTTTTCCACCAATGCTTACAAATTTCACTTGCCACCAGGGATAGGAATTTCACCCATTTTTAATGTGGCAGATCTGTTTCCATATACTGCCAGTCCTGAAGATGACAGGGCAGCATGGCCAGAACGAGACACCCAAGTTGAAAAAGGTTCTTGGATGAGGAAAATGTCTGCGGCGCAGCCCCTTGAGATCGAGGGCATCCTTGACACACAGGTAGCCAAGCGCACGCGCAGGAATGAGTATTTACAGTACTTGGTTAAGTGGAAGAACCGTCCCATTGAAGACAGTTCGTGGCTTGACACAGCGCAAATACAGAAGGCTAGCTATTCGGTTGAAGATCTCAAGGAACGGAGCCATGACTTTTTGTTACCCCGGGAGCCTGATGCAGGAGCATCTAACTCAGGGTAGACAAACAGAAGCAGGTTTTGTCTCATTCTTACGTGTGTTATTTTGACAGGTCTTTGAACCTGTGATTTTCAAATTTGTTTTAGGAGATTGTCTTTAAGCTAGGGAGATTAATTAAATTATGTAGTTTCAGTTAACTATTTCTCACTTTTAAGCTCATTTCATTATTAAAAGGATGAAAAACAAGAATGTAATGTAACCGAACAGCATGACAGTTTCAATCTGGAAACTACTTTTTCTTACCAAGATACAAAAAGAAAAAAATATACATTTTGTAAAGAGATTTTGGAATCCATCTGAAAAAAAAGAGGAATAATAACAAGAAGCAGAAACAAAGTTCTGTTTCAAGAACCATCTCTGTCACACAAGTATCATAATTTGTTTTCGATATATTTCATTGTCAAATTATTAACACATTTACATGACAACCAAGTATTTCCCTCAATATTGTAACAGGAGCGTATGAAGACAAGAACCCACGGACATTGAATTCGACTGGAGAATTTTGCAGACTGAAAACTATGCAAACAGATGTTACAAACATACGACAATAACTGGTTGAGAGGCATACATAATTTGGAACGCATCAGAAGGCCAACATCATAGATAAACCCATCTAAATTACACATATCAACAGGTACAAACCAACAAATCGTGTTTTTTCCTTTTCTGAAAAAATAGAGACCTTAACAAAAAAATTTCTCATTATTAAACGTTCTCAAAAGATTTGTCAAACAAAGTTCAAGTCCCGAGGAACCACAACATAAAAATTACATAATATTTTGGAATAAAAGAAGAAGTTGCAGGTGGGGTTTTAAAACCAAAAACCCTACAGCCAAACTACACAGAGTTACAGACACTTGTCGAAGGAACGGAAGAGGTTGAGAAGTAAATTAAAAACCCTAACTTTTTTTGACAAGAACAAGTACAGAAGACCGAGATAACTTCACAAATTAAGGCGATGGAATGAAAGACAAATTCTGTTTAATAAAGAGCCAAATCGAGGAGCAACCCTACCCATATTAGACTGGAGGCCGAAAACAAACTGAGCCGGAGGGTTTAAGAACAACGAAAGTCCAGATTGCCTGCAAAAAAACAAGAAAAAATCAGTGTCGGAGTGTAATACATATTCATTGTGTTTTTTTTTTAAAAGAGGAATGAGAAGGACTGAGGCCCATTACCTGGGAGAAGACGAGGGAACGTCAACACAGTTGGAGTGGACATTTGGGTCGAAACCCACCGGAGTCTGCTCACAAGGAGCCAGTGTGTCAAAACCGAAGAAAAATAGCCAAAGAAATTGAATGAGGGAGAGTTAGCTTACCTTTCGGCACCGAGCAGGACTGGGACGAGCCGAAAGAAAACCACGGAGGGTGCGACCTGCAACCCAAGAAAACAAATAAGCTACAGGTAACAAAAAAAAAACACATTGAAAAAAACGAAATCCAGTTTCGAGCCAACGATACACAGATAAAGCGGAAAAGCACTATAAAAGGAGTTATTTCAACTACGTGGAATCACCAAACCTATTGGAGGAGTTAACCGACGTGTTATCATCGCCATAGACATTAAAAGGCTGAACATAAGTCCAGAATAATGGAGTGAAAGTCGAAAGTAAAACCTCACAAGAACAAGCAGTGGGAAACCCTAACGATGAAACCAAGGAGTGAAAGAATGAGTGTCAGTCGATAGGGTAAGACTGTTATCGCACAAAAGGGCAAGGATCGAGAGACACTGACAGGCGTCAGTCCAGCCGGACAACAGGACGAAACAAATCAGTTGAAATTTATTATCAAATCAACCAACAACTATCAAATCTTACAGATGACGGGAGGTCCGAGAATTTTGTTTTAATTTTAATCCGATGTGTAATGTATTAAAACTGTTGAAACAAAGCATACATAACATTCCCGATATCTGTGTGTATTATTTAATATAATTTGTGAGTGCTGACTTGGCTTGAGGGCTGGGCCCCATCACTAGTACTCTTCTTTTCTAGGATTCAGGAACGCTGAGTGTATTCCACTGGTCACCACCAACTCAGGAATTTCCACTCTCTTCCTCTTTTTTCCTTAGTCACAGAACATAACCCCTTTTCCTCACTGGGATGTGATTTTATCCCTGAAGGAAATGTAACTATTTTAAACTATTTTTTGTTCAACCACTCTCCGTTCTTGGAATAATTTTTATCATCAGTCTTCTTTTAATTTCATGGAAACAAGATTCCATAATTAAATTTTATTTCCAAAAAAAACATAATTAATTTATGTTCATCGTGTAATCCTCTTCTCAAAATAAATAAATTTTTAGTCTTTAAAAAAAAAAAATAACATAACAACTAGTTTTCACTTAAGCTAGTTGTCACAACTTCCCCCTTTGGAATTAAACACCGTCCTCAGTGTTTCTTTCTAGCTCAGCAAACAATTCTGGATAAGCCTCACGAACAAATCCTTCATCTTCCCAGGTAGCCTCATCCGAACTAAAGTGATGGCTCACCTGTGGAGCATGATTTCTCTCTGATTAAGTATACATTGAGGTTCGACCAGAAATTCGCCATCTGGTTCAGCCTGCATTCAACAATACTTTGAATTAAATTCTCATAAAACTTAGTATTTTAAGACAGGATTTTTAATCTTACCCTACCTGAATTCTTTGCCAATAGATTACATGTTTTGGGTCATGCACGTATCATTTTAGTAAGGATACATGAAACACGTTGTGCACCCGAATATGGTTAGGTAAAGCCAACCGATAAGCCACAAGTCCCACCCTCTCCAACATCTGGAAAGGTCCATAGAAGTTGGGAGCCAACTTGGCATAGGAGGTCCACCTTAGTGTGATTTTCTTAGGTTTAATCCTTACATACACGTGATCGCCCACTTCAAATTCTCTGTAAGTTATATTTTTATCTGGATATACTTTCTGCCGATCTTGAGCTGCTTTTAGATTTTGTCTGATCTTCCTCACTTCCATTTCCATGTCAATCAACATTTCCGGTCCAAGCATCAACTTGGTTTCGGGACTGCTCTAGTTAATGGGAGTACGACATTGTCACCCATACAAAGCTTAAAAGGGGCTCATCTTAAGAGACTCCTGGTAACCATTATTGTATTCAAATTCTACCAAATGTATATACTCTTCCCATTTCGTTGGTTTTTTCATCACTTACATACGCAACATATCTTCTAGGATTTGGTTCACCCGCTCAATTTGTCCATCCGTCTGGGGATGATAAGCGGTGTTGAAATTTATTTGGGTTCCGAAACCTGTAAATAAGGCCTTCCAGAATGTTGAAGTAAACTTCACATCCCTATCTGATATAAAATATCTCTCATAAAGATATATGTTATTTGGATGGTTTTGTAAGTAGATTGTATGGGTATGAAATGTGTTGCTTTACTCAATCTAACAACCACCACCATAATGGAATCATTGTGCCTTTTTGACCTTGGTAAACCAGTAATAAAATCTAGGGATATAACTTTCCATTTCCAATCAGGGACTGGTATAGGCTGCAACAATCCGGCTGGGTGTTGATGCTCCACCTTAACCTTCTGACACTCCAGACATTTTTTTAAGTACTCCACAAAATTCCTTCGCATACCATGCAAGAAATAGAGTTTTCTAATTTTTTTTAGCATTTTATGGTATCCTGGGTGTCCTGAGTAATTACTATGGTGATACTCATTCATGATCAGCTCTTTTAAACTCATTCGATTGGGGATATATAACTTTCCTTTGAAGGTTAACAATTGATAATTGTTAATTCCATAGTCAGAAGGTTTTTCTTGTCTTCTGGCTTCCTCCACTTGCTTCCATAAAAATAGGTATTCAGGATCCTTCCCTGTTTCCTCCCTTATCTGATCTAGAAATTTAGATTCGATTTGATTATAGAAAAGTTCATAAACATAATGCATTTTTCTACTTAAGGCATCCGCCACACGATTTTCTTTGCCTTTCACATGCTGTATATCAAAATCAAATTTGCTTAGGAAGGAATTACACCTTGCCTGTCGAGCATTTAAATCTCCTTGCTTAAAGTAGCTGGTTAGGCTGTCGTGGTCGGTTTTTAACACAAATATTATTCGTAACAAGTAGTGCCTCCATACCTGGAGTGCATGCACTACTGTTGTCAGCTCTAAATCATAGGTTGAATATCGTTGTTCGTGCTCCTTTAATTTTCTTGATTCATAGGCAAACACTCTTCCTTCTTGCAATAGAATTTCCCCAACACCTTCCTTACAAGCATTGGTACAAACCTCAAATTCTTTATTGGGGTCATCTACCCTCAATACTGGGGCAGTGGTAAAAAAATGTTTCAACTTATCGAAACTATTCTAACACTCGCTGGTCCATTTAAATATTTTTCCCTTTCTCTGCAAAGATGCAATTGGAAAATTAATCTTTGAGAACCCTTCTATGAACCATCGATAGTATCCAACCAACCCCATAAGGGAACAAATATCTGCCAGGTTTTGGGGTACTCTCCATTCCATAATAGTTTTAATTTTCTCTAGATCGACCACTATTCCTTCTGCGGAAATGACATGGCCTAAATAATGTATCTGTTCTTTGAAAAAGTCACATTTTCTAAACTTGGCATACAATTGATGTCTTGTTATCATCTCCAACACTATCCTTAAGTTCTCCTTGTGTTCTTCCATGATTTTTGAACAAATCAATATATCGTCAATGAATATCAGAACAAATCTATCCAAAAAGGGGTGGAATATGCCATGCATCATCCTCATAAATTTTGCTGGTGCATTAGTTAAACAAAATGGTAATACCACAAGCTCGTAATGCCCATATTGGGTATAGAAATCAGTTGTATATATCCTTGTCCTTAATTTGGATTTGGTAATATCTAGATCTTAAGTATATTTTCGAGAACACAATTTCCCCCTTCACCCGATCAAACAGGTCATCTATTCATGGCAAAAAATAATTATTTTTTACTGTTAATATATTGAGTTGTCTATAGTCCATGCACATTCACATGGTTCCATCGTTTTTCTTTACAAATAGCACTGGAGCTCCCCAAGGGGACACACTCGGTCGAATATACCTTTTATCCAACAACTCTTGTAGCTGCATTTTCAATTCGGTTAGCTCTGGTATACTCAGTCGATATGGTTCCCTTGAAATTGGTGATGCTCCTGGTATCAACTCAATAGTGAAATCAATGTCCCTTATTGGAGGTAAAAATGGTACATCTTCTAGAAACACATCCATGCAATCTTGTACTACAGGTATGATTTCCAGCATAGGGGTTTTCTCCTTAGAATTACAAAACCCACCTGAATGGCATATATGTGACATCCTATTCTAATACACTTTCTCATTTGAGAGGTTGTGATAGGAAGCAATTGTAATGATTTCTTGATTCCTTGTATCTCTTGACGAGTTCCATCTTGAATCCTGTAATATATCAACTTCTCTTTACAATCTACCAGTGTTCAGTGTCTCTCCAACCAATCGATGCCTAGTAGTACATCATAGGATCCAAAAGGCAGTACATTCAGTTCCACATTTAACTATTGGTTACCAATTTCCAGTGTACAGTTTGGAATTTTGGAAAAAAAAAATCTTTTCGCCCTAGTGGCTAGCTGTACCAGCCAGGGATTTTTAAACTTCTAGGATTTACATAACTTAAACTGGTACCTGGGTCAACCAAAATAGAAACAGGTTGTGAAAGTAACTTACCTTCCAATTCTATAATCGTTGGTTGATAATCCACCTGCTGATCCTCCAAAGCTACATTTATTCCGGGTATATTTCAGGCCACATATCACACCGTAGAGGCTTCTTGTAGGTCAGCTACTGTTTCACTTTTTCCTCGCTGCGGAATTTTTTTATAGTAATGAGACTCGCCACACCCCCAACACTATAGGCATGGTTTTTGGTTATTTCCTTGTTCGGTTTTGTTGGAAGCCTCTGTAGGCCTTTCTTTCGTAGGCCACTGGGTTATTTGATGGTTCCTTCCGAACTGTTTGCTCACTGAATTCCTTGCAGAATTCTTAAAGTTATTGGTCCTAGAATTTTTGAAATTTGAACTGCTTTTCTTCCCTTTTCTTGGCTGCCAATTTTTTCCTATTTCTCCTTTTGCCTTGGACTGTTGGTAACACATCCTTGCTTTTTGAATTGATTTTTCCATGGTCCTTGGATTCACGAACTCAATCTGTTCTTTCATATGGGTCAAAAAACTACTCAAGAACAACTACACCTTAGCCTTTTCATCCCTTAAATACGGAACATATCTTAATAATGAAGTGAACTTGGTTATGTATTCATCCATTGTCATTTGACCCAATCTCAAATCATGGAATTATCTATAATTTTCGTCATAGAAATGTTCTGTTAGATATTTGTCCTTAAATTATTGTTGAAATGCATCCCATGTCATGTCCTGGTATTCAATGTTGCAGACATTCTTGACTTCCTCCCACCACAGGGTGGCATTTTATCTTAACTGATACATGGCCAACCTGGCTTTTAGGTTTCTGTTGTACTCATAAACTTGAAAATATTTGTTCATATTAATCAACAAAGCTTCAGCCACCTCCTCCACTTCTCCATCGAACATAGGTGGTTTAATATTTCAGAATTCACCTTGTAACTCAACCTTTTGTTTCTTAATTTATTGTTGTTCTGACACATTACCAGACTCAGCCTCGTTATAATTTCTATTCTTGTTACTTCATTACGAATGGCTTCTTTCCACTCTATCATTGGTTTGGTCCTTAGCTTGTCGTTCATTTTCTTCATGTGTATATTTGTCAGGATTGGGTTGTAACACTCATTGATTCTGTTATCAGAAAGGAATTTGAGTATCCTTTCTTGTTCTTGCATCAAGCACTCATTATCACTCCTAACCAGGACCATTTATTCCTGTAACTTCTACATAGTGCTTAGTAGTATACTGGTTTGATGTTGTTGTTCCTCGAACAGTCTACTGGTTTGTTGGTGCTGATCTACACTAAGTTGAATCCACATTTCTGGATGGGACTAGGGTGTAGGTTCCCATACATTCTGGGGTGTTTGCTGTGTCTATTCCCTCCTCATTTCGTCTTCTACTATGTTATTTATTTTTCTGTGCACCATTTAAACATAATTGTTTATCACGTTAGGTGACCCATTACGTCCCAGCGTATGAACGCTACTCTGATACCACTTGTAACGTACATAACAGTTCAACCATAAAAAACAAATTTACTTTTACTTCTTTATTCCTAGCTATCAACACACATATATCTACATTCCATAGTTATCTTGCTTGCCATGGTAATTATGCGCATTACCTCTTTCAACCTTGGCTATATAAAATTTCACTATTCAATTACAGACACATAACTTCATTCTTTAAAACTATATAAACACACTATAGACCTAAACTCTCAACCCCATTCGGCACATTTACATGCAATATTATTATGGTTTACTTTTGTGATAATATATGCTGACAATTATTATAATGGAATCTATGCTGGAAATTATTATATTGGAAATCATACCATAGATTATTAAACCCCGAAGGGACATGGAAGAATCACGATATTGATTTTTATGATCTTCTTCGGTTTGTTATTATTTTCTGTATGCTATGCATTAAGTTAAGGTTATATGTGTTGTACCCCTCGCATGGGATTTCAGTTTAATGGTGGAAACTTGTTCTCTCGGCCACCACTGGATCTCTGGGTTATAGATCTATGGTCAAGATCCCCCCGTACCCGTTTAGGGTAATGACCTTGCCAACCCTGACCAAATTCTTCATTCTCTCTGACTTCAGAAGTGTTGCTCCTCTGCAACCTCACCACTTCCATTCTTGTTCGACCAACGTTCGATTCCGCTCAGCTTTGGCCACCATGGCACCTCGGTAGGTAAGCGGAGCCACTGTTACAGTCTCAAAAGCTTTACATTTTATGGCATATCAGATTTCAGCTATTAAGTTTATGAAATTTCTTGTTTTTTAACAATTTTCAGGTGATTGCAGGTCACAGGGTTCTACTCCATGGTAGGGGTAGCCTACATCGGTTTTTTCTAGTATTAGGCTTTTACCGTTGCCTTCAACAACATCTGTCAATTCTCTCCAGCCGGTAAGCCCTTCAAAGCCTAGTCCTTAAGCTTGTTGCTCGTTAGCCTAGCTTCCGTGATGATAGCTTCGCAATTTAGGACTTAATCCTACTATTTCCTCTTGCAGAATTACAAACATACCCTGCGAAACAAGTCCTAACTAGGTAAATTATCTGGGTTTTCCGTTGCGTGCATCTTCTGCTTCAACAGATGGGGTAGGATAGTTTTCTCATTCTTGGATTTTTTGTTTTTTGAGCAGGTAACTTACAGAGATTAATGGAGAGGGTTTACTTGCACATTTTGACTTTTAAAAGGTGTATTTCATCTTTCTTATACGATACTGCCATCCCTTTACAGGTACCGAATTCTCCGTTAATTACTTAAGTTCTCGGCGTAAGCCCTCCAGGCTTGGAACTGTGGTGCTTCGCGGCGTTGTATATTTAGAGAATTAGTTTTAAGACAATGGGATGCTGCTTTTTTTTGTTTCCTTACGTGTTCGAGGGCTCTGCCCTATATAGAATTGACTATGTGCAATATTTTGAACCTCATTTGTAGTTTTTTTAAGGGATTATCCCTGGTTATCAGTCAAGTACTTGGCTCGGCCTGAGAGAGAAGATTCCTCGGCGATAGCGCTTTGTAATGTTTAAATATTTGCTATGGATAATGGCTTGATCCTCAAATTCTTGGTATATATATCTTGACTATTCTTTAATTATGGCTCACTCCTGTGAAAGAAGTGCCGCAATGAACATTTTTGTTTTGTTATAATTTATATGTATTGTTTCTCGGTATACTCTGCTGGTATTTATTCATTAATCCTCATGTTTTCTCGAAGAGCTAGTTACCCTTCTTGCTAGCATAGAGTTAGTTTTTTTCTCTATAATAGTTTTACAGAAAGAAATTTTCACATGTAGCTTTTTTTATTTGCATTGCCTGCTACTCTTCTAGGTTTCACTACGCACACTCTTTCTAGAGTTTCAATATGTGTGTATTTAATTTATGTAGATATTTTCCTTTAATTTCTTTATAGAAATTTAATACAAAATATGTATTGCTTAGATTCTCCTGATCTAAAAATTATATGCCACTGTTAAATACAGAATCGCTTCTACAAAAGATTTGCGTAATTTAAAACACAATCGCCAATAGCAATATCATGAAGAAAGATCAATCAAACATAACACAGATAATTTATCGGGAAAGAATAAAGCGAAAAACCCCACTATCATATATTATGTATATATCATGGATCATGAAACAATATCAAACAAAGATCCAATCCAAGAGCTCTCAGTACATCATACAATTGTCTCACACTGTCATACAAAAATTGGCAAGTTCCTTAGCCAATTTACTGCCTCCAGACAACCTGCCTCGATTTCACAATCCTAGCTGACATCAATCCCTGAATGAATGGAATCTTGCTTGCCTTGACTGTGCAATCCTCATGGGCACATCCAATGTGTGTGTGGTTCCATGTGTGCAACCACTAATGTCACAACTGATAGTCAATCTGTCCCTTTCACCTACATCTCAACTGGGTCTCCACTGGATCTGATATGCATGTAGTTAATAGTAGTAAATATTCAGTTGCACGTTAGACCACTTATTATGAATTAATTAATAATTAATTCACTTGATCTCTCACTAGTGTATCTTCAATTACAACTAGCACAACTGAGTTTAACTCACTTAACTGAGTTAAACTACTTTACAACTCTCATAACTACACTTCCAACTCTGTTACAACTTCGAATCACTCAGTTACAACTAAGTCCACTTGCATGTCCCACCAACCAACCACTCAACTCGAAATTCCTATAGCTAACTGATTTTCCACTTCAGTTAACTATTTCCAAGTTCTCATTGAAAATAGATAATTGTTTATTTTCCAACTAATATTAAGGGATAATAATAGATGACATGCATCTATAAATAGACATGCAATCTATAAATAGAACTTGCAGATACATATATAAATAGACCTCGTCTATAAATAGAATTTTCTCATGCATCTATGAATAGGAATTCACCTAAAAATATCCTGAGGCTCGATCCTAGTGTAGGTGCATAATTTTCACTAGGATCTTCTTGTTGAATCTCAACACTCCCTCTCAACAAGAAAGGGATTATCCTTCACCCCGATCATGTCTCTATGGTATTCAAATTTTCTCCTGGTGAGCACCTTCATCAGAATATCTACATCTTGACCTTCTGTAGGAATGTACTAAAGCAACATGATCTTCCTCTGCATATAATATCTGATATGATGATACCGGATATCTATATGCTTAGATCTATCATGAAACACAAGATTAATCTAGAGTTTAATGCAACTCTGATTGTCACAATGAATCATTGTCGGATCTAAATGAGAACCAAAAAAACCAACCAAGATCTTTCTCATCCAGATAGCCTAACATGCAGCTTAACTCACTGCCATGTATTCCACTTCCAATGAACTGAGTGCCATATATCTCTGCTTCCTGTTGTACCAAGAAATAGTTGTAGATCCAATTCTAAACACCCCCCCCCCCTTATGTGCACTTTCTGTCTAATGGGTTTCCTGCCCAATATGCATCCGTGAAGCCATGCAACTTCACCTCATCCATCTGTCTATACCATAAGCCATACTCAGATGTGCCCCTCAGGTATCTCAGGACATGCTTTCGCACCTTCCAAAAGAGCTTGGTAAGCTCAACCATCGCTTGACTTCGCTGGTTAACCACATAGAAAATGTCCAGTCTCATGTTCACTAGATACATTAGTGAACCCACTAATAGTCGATAGACAGTATCATCCACTACCTCTCTAGAAGTAGCATCCTCTTTCCTCCTGTTTCCTGGAAGAGGAGTATCCATGGATTTGCAGCCCTCCATGTGAAACTTACCCAGTATCTCCCTTTCATACTTTCCTTGAGACACAAAAATTTCACCATCTCGCTGCCATATTTCCAATCCAAGGAAATAATGAAGGAGGCCCATATCCTTCATCTAAAAATCCTTTGCAAGGGCCTCCATGCATGAGTGTATTAGCTACTCATCACTAGTCAATATTAAATCATCAACATAAAGAAAAATGATTAAAAGCTTACCCTCCACCACAATTTGGTATAGGTTTTCATCTGCCTCACTTTTGGTGAAGCCAAGTCCAGTGAAATAACTGTCTATCCGAGTGTACCAAGCAATGGTTGCTTGCTTCAGCCCATAAAATGATCTTTTGAGTTGGCACGCATGCGACTCACTGCTGAAGATCTCAAATCATTTAGGCTTCTCAATGTACACCTTTTCCTAAATGATCCCACTGAGAAATGTAGTCTTCACATCAATCTGATGAATTCGACAACCCATTTGTGTTGAGAAAGCAAGGATGGTCCTTATGGAAGAATACCTCGCGACTGGTGCAAAGGTTTCCTCGTAATAAATCCCCTTGATCTGTGAGAAGCCACGGGCCAAAAATCTGGCCTTGTATTTCTCAACACTCCCATCATCAGCTTGCTTTACTTTGTAGATCCATCTTGAACCTACTAGTGATTTATCAACCAGCCTTGGAAGAACTTCCCAAGCACTGTTTTTGACAATGGAGTCATACTCCTCCACCATTGCATCTACCCATGTGGGCTCCTGCACTACTTCTTGAAAGGAAGATGGCTCAGTCACAATACATTTTCTCATGAGATCCATGTATCCAGTGAATCGGTCAGGAGACTTCTTTTATTTGCGTTGTGAAGTAGGGGCTCCTACATTCTGTGTAGCATCAAGTCTCAGCCTATCAACTTCTGTGGTACGCCTTCTGCTATTCCTGATGGTTGGCTCTGTGTGAGTAGACTCCTCCACTCCATGAACCTCGTCTTGTGGCTAACCCACATCTAGAGACTCATCTTTTGGAACCAACAGTTCCCCCTCCGCATGGAAGTCTAGCTCCCACTCAAGCGAAAACCGCATGGCTTTCCCCTCATTGAATTTTATATCCTATCGCATAAAAGTCATCTTACTATTAGGAAAATACACACAATAATTATGGGGTTTTTCTGTGTACCCCACAAATATCCCAACTTCAGCAGTCGGCTCTAGATTCTTCTTGGCTTTCTTGGTCACATGCACATAAACATATGAGCCAAAAATCTTAAAGTGTGAAACATCCAGTTTCTTAGCAGTGAAATATTCTTCAAGTGTACTCATGCCAAGTACTCTATGAGGAAAATGGTTTTTCACATAAACCACAGTGTTTCATGCTTCCACTCACAAATTCATTGGTAGGCCCTGATCATGCAACATCTCTCATGTTGCACCTACGATCGTTCTGTTCTTCCTCTCCGTGACCCCATTTTTCTTTGGGTTATGAGGCGCTATGAGCTCTCTTTGAATTCCTTCTTTTCTGCAGAAGAATTTGAATTCATTAGAGATGTATTCTCCACCATTTTTTCTCCTTAGAGCCTTCACTTGCTTCCCTGACTCTTTCTCCACCAATGCCTTAAACTCACAGAACTTTTATAATGTTTGATCCTTCTTTTGCATGAAGAAGATCCAACATTTACGAGATAAGTCATCAACAAAAATAACATAATACTTATGTTTTTTTGTTGAAGCAACTGAGAATGGTACACACATGTCTGTGTGAACTCTCTGAAGGATCCCCGAAGAACAGTTCTCCTTTTCATGAAAGGTGGACTTTACATACTTCCCCATGGTGAAACCCTTGCACTGATCTAGCTAATCAAGTCTTCCCATTGGAATTCCAGTAGATATTTGTTGCATGACTTTCAAGGCTCCATGATGAAGATGGCCCAATCGACTGTGCCATAATTTTCCCTCATCTCGGCTCACCATTTTTTCCGCCTTGTCCATCATGGAATTCCAACCATCTACCTCCAACTTGTAGAGATTATTAACTCGAATCCCTATCCTCTTGGCTTGAACCATTGTTTTATGTCGCAAGAAATCTTTTCCATCGCTAAAAACAACATCACAGTCTCTGTCCTCCAACATTTCGAATGAGACCAAGTTTTTCTTCTGACCTGGAACATGCATAACATCTTTCAATTGAAATGGTTTGCCTGACTCCCTCTTAAATGTAATGGTACCAATTCCAGTCACACTGTATCGTCCATCGTCGCCCATCTCTATATGCATCTGGAGATCTTTCTCCTCCAAGTCACTGAAACAGCTCCTTATCTCCCGTCATGTGAAAGGAAGCGCCACTATCCAAATACCACACTAATCCCAATGCACTTGACAACAATGCATGCGATCAAGGAGAAGTCAAGTTCAAATTGCGAGGCAAGGGCCTCACCAGCTGCAGCTCCAACATCCTTATTGTTCTTATTCTTCTGCGGACATTTAGTAGCAAGATTCCCATGTTCGTGACAATGAAAACACTTCACCTTGGACATATCCAGCTTCTTGTCTTTAGACTCATATTTAGAATGGAATTTCTTCCCATTCCCCTTCTTTGCCTTAGAAACCAAAGCACAATCCTCTTCATCATCATGCTTTAACGAAGAGCCATCTTTGGTGTTCTGCCTGAACTCCTCCTACACCAGATCCGACCATAGTCCTTCCCAATCCGATAATTTTTCCCATCCGTTGACAGAGTCTTCCTAACTGTGCCAACTCTTAGGAAGTCCTAAGAGAGCCAAGCTCACAAAATCATCATTAGAAACAGTTATTCCCACACTCCATAGTTCATCCCAACATTGGAAAAACTTCGTGAGACACTTTGGAATGTCGTCGCCCTTTTTTCATCTTGACCTTCCTCAGTTTATCTTGGAGCACCAATTTCCTATGGTTTCTACTGCTTTGGAAAAGATCTATCAAAGCCTTCCACATAGCATATGGTGTGGCTTTCCCATAAAGTCTTGAGACAATGTGGTCTCGTACACCTTCCAGAAAAATCCTCCTCGCCTTTGCCACTTTATTTTTCCGTGCATCAAGTAATGCAACATCTGTCGAAGTGGGCTTAGGAACATCATTGTCAATGAATTCCTTCAACCCATTATCTTCAAGCACTGCCTCCATCCCGTGAAGAAATGTAGTTCAAGATGCCCTCGAGTGCATACTCTAATCTCAATCCATTGAAAGCCATTTCGATGTTAACTCAACTGTAGCACCAAGAAATTCTTTCTGCAAATTCGAATTATTTCCACCAACAAACTCAGATCCTGCTTCAAAATTGCAATCTTCCGTGCTCTGATACCATGTAGAAATTTAATGCAAAATATGTATTTCCTAGATTCTCATATCTAACAATTACATGCCACTGTTAAATACATAATATATTCTACAAAATATTTGTGGAATTTAAAACACAATCGCTAATAGAAATATCATGAAGAAATATCAATCACTCATAACACAGATAATTTACTAGGAAATCATAAAACTAAAAACCCCACTATCATATATTATGTATATATCATGGATCATGAAAAAATCTCATACAAAGCTCCAATCCAAGAGCTCTCAGTACATCATACAATTGTCTCACACTGTCATACAAAAATTAGCAAGTTCCTTAGCCAATTTACTGCCTCCAGAAAACCTGCCTCCACTACACAATCCCAACTAATAGCAATCCTTGAATGAATGGAATCCTGCTTTCCTTGACAGTAAAATGCTCATGGGCCAATCCAATGTGTGTGTAGTTGCATGTGTGCACCTACTAATGTCACAATTGATATTTAATCTGTCCCTTTCATCTACATCTCAACTGGGTCTCCACTGGATCTGACATGCATGTAGTTAATAGTAGTAAATCTTTAGTTGCATGTGAGACCACTTATTGTGAATTAATAAATAATGAATTCACTTGATCTCTCACTAGTGTATCTTCAGTTACAACTAGCACAACTGAGTTTAACTCACTTAACTGAGATAAACTACTTTACAACTCTCATAACTACACTTGCAACTCTGTTACAACTTCGAATCACTCAATTACAACTAAGTCCACTTGCATGTCCCACCAACCAACCACTCCACTCGAAATTTTTATAGCTAACTGATTTTCCACCTCAGTTAACTATTTCCAAGTGCTCATTGAGAATAGATTATTGTTTATTTTCCAGCTAATATTAAGGGATAATAATAGTCGACATGCATCTATAAATAGACATGCAATCTATAAGTAGAACTTGCACATTCGTCTATAAAGAGAACTCATCTATAAATAGAATTCACTCATGCATCTATAAATAGGCATCCACCTAAAAATAGCCTGAGGCTCCATCCTAGTGTAGGTGCATAATTTTCACTAGGATCTTCTTGTTGAATCTCAACATTCTTTATTGTTTTCCAGTTCTTTTGTTAAATAGATATGTCTGGACCATCTGGGTTTTTGAGTTTTTTATACAACTATGATGTCTGTGTATATCGTAGTTTACAGAATAACGACTAGTTCTGGGGTCTAGGGTTTTGACCTTGGACCCTGAACTAACAGTTCTTCTGGTTTATATTTCTAGTTGATATTTCTATATTGGTTTAACCTGGTAAAAATAATTACTGTTCACCCTACTTTTTCCTTGAAAAATAGGAATTACTTCAATATATGCATTTTTTGTACAACCCACATATATACATAAAAAATCTACTATAACATCTAGATAATTTTACAAGAATTACAAATATTATTTATCTATAACATTCACTGTATAAAATATTTTATTCCATAATTTCAAGAAAAAATTTCCTGCATTTAAAAGATTTATGTCTAAACAAAAAATTCCAGTTCTTACTACTTCTGCAGTCAGTATACTTATCTCGCTATAGAATCTATTGATGATGTGCTCCCTACCATGAGAGAGGCGATTACGTCCTCATCTCCCCCTGTGATCCACACTTGAGATGAGTAGGTTGATAGATATCCTAGAAGAGACCTCAGGACCCCTAGTCCAGTACTCTTTTTTTCCAGGATTCAGGAACGCGGAGTGTATTCCACTAGTCACCCCAAGCTTAGGAATTTCCACTCTCTTCCTCTTTTTTCCTTAGTCACAGAACAAAACTCCTTTTCCTCACTGGGATGTGCTTTTATCCCCAGAGGAAAGGTAATTGTTTTTAACTGTTTTTTGTTCAACCAATCTCAGTTCTCGGAATACTTTTTATCATCTTTATTCTTTTAATTTTATAGAAACACAATTCCATAATTAAATTTTATTTCCAACAAAACATAATTAATCTATGTTCATCATGTAATCCTTTTCTCAAAAGAAATAAATGTTTAGACTCTTTAAAAAAAAATAACATAACAACTAGTTTTCACTTAAGCCAGCTGTCACAACTTCCCCCTCTGGAAGTAAATATCATCCTCAATGTTTCATTCCAGCTCAGCAAACAATTCTTGATAAGCCTCACGAACAAATCCTTCATCTTCCCAGGTAGCCTCATCCGAACTGAAGTGCTTCCACTGCACTTTAACCTAGGTGATGGCTTGCCTTCGGAGCATGATTTCTCTCCGATCGAGTATATGTATAGGTTCGACCAGAAATTCACCGTCCAGTTCGACCTGAATTAAAAAATACTTTGAATTAAATTCTCATAAAAATTAGTATTTTAAGATAGGATTTTTAATCTTACCCTACTTGAATTATTTTCCAGTGTATTACATGCTTTGGGTCATGCACGTATCGTTTTAGTAAGGATACATGAAACACATTATGCACCCGAATATTGTTGGGTAAAGCCAACCGACAAGCCACAGGTTCCACTCTCTCCAATAGCTTTAAATTTCCACAGAACTTGGGAGCCAACTTGGCACAGGAGGTCCACCTTAGTGTGATTTTCTTAGGTTTAATCCTTACATACACGTGATCACCCACTTCAAATTCTCTGTAAGTTCTCTTTTTATCTTCATATAATTTCTGCCAATCTTGAGCTACTTTCAGATTTTTTCTTATCTTCCTCACTTCCGATTCCAACTCAGCCAACATTTCTGATCCAAGCATCAACTTGGTTTCGGGGCTGCTACAGTTAATGGGAGTACGACATTGTCGCCATTACAAAGCTGAAAAGGGGCTCATCTTAAGAGACTCTTGGTAACCATTATTGTATGCAAATTCTACCAAATTTAGATACTCTTCCCATATCGTTGGTTGTTGCATCATGTGCATACGCAACATATCTTCCAGGATTTGGTTCACCTGCTCAGTTTTTCCATCCGTTTGGGGATTATAAACAATGTTGAAATTTATTTGGGTTCCCAAACCTGTAAATAGGGTCTTCCAAAATGCTAAAGTAAACTTCACATCCCTATTTTATATAACAGTCTTTGGAATTCCATGCAGTCTAAAAATATCTCTCATAAAGATATCTGCTATTTGCACGGCTTTGTAAGGAGACTGTATGGGTATGAAATGTGGTGCTTTACTCAATCTGTCAACCACCACCATAATGGAATCATTGTGACTTTTTGACCTTGGTAAACTAGTAATAAAATATAGGGATATAACTTCCCATTTCCATTCAAGCACTGGTATAGGTTGCAACAATCCAGCTGGGTGTTGATGCTCCACCTTAACCTGCTGACAATCCAGACATTTGTTTAAGTACTTTGCAATATTTCTTCACATACCATGCCAGAAATAGACTTTTATAATTGTTTTTAGAATTTTCTTGTATCCTGGTTGTCCTAAGTAATTACTGCAGTGATACTCATTCATGATCATCTCTTTTGAACTCATTCGACTGGGGATATATAACTTTCTTTTGAAGGTTAAAAATTGATCTTTTGTTAATTCCATACTCAGAAGGTTTTTCTTGTCTTCTGGCTTCCTGCACTTGCTGCCATAAAAATTGGTATTCAGGATCCTTCTAGGATTCCTCCCTTATCTGATCTAAAAATTTACATTCGATTTTATTATAGCAAAGTTCGTAGACACAATGCAGTTTTTTTCTTAAGGCATTCACCACATGATTTTCTTTTCCTTTCACATGTTGTATATCAAAATAAAATTCTCTTAGGAAGGAATTCCACCTTTCCTGTTGAGTGTTTAAATATGCTTTCTTAAAGTAGCTGGTTAGGCTGCTGTGATCGGTTTTTAACACAAATATTTTTCCTAACAAGTAGTGCCTCCATACCCAGAGTGCATGCACTACTGCTATCAGCTCTAAATCATAGGATGAATATTGTTTTCCGTGCTCCTTTAAGTTTCTCGATTCATAGGTAACCACTCTTCCTTCTTGCGATAGAATTTCCCCAACACCTTCCTTACAATCATTAGTACAAAAATAAAATTCTTTATTGGGGTCAACTACCTTAAATACCGGGGTAGTGGTAAGCAAATGTTTTAACTTCTCGAAATTATTCTCACACTCGCTTGTCCATTTAAATATTTTTCCCTTTCTCTGCAAAGATGTAATTGGAAAATAAATCTTTGAGAACCCTTCTATGAATCATTGATAGTATCTAGCCAACCCCATAAAGGAACGAATATCTCCCATGTTTTTGGGTACTCACCATTCCATAATAGTTTTAATTTTCTTTCGATAGACCACTATTCCTTCCACAGAAATGACATGGCCTAGCTACTATATCTGCTCTTTGAAAATTCACATTTGTTGAACTTGGCGTACAAATGATGTCTTCTTAGCATCTCCAAAACTATCATTAAGTGCTCCTTGTGTTCTTCCATGCTTTTTGAATAAATAAATATATCGTCAATGAATATCAGCATAAATCTGTCTTATATCGATATATCATCAATGAAAAATATCATAGACTTGTCCAGTTATGGACACAACATAATATGCATCAAACACATGAAAGTAGCTGGAGTATTAGTAAGACCAAAAAAAACCACTACAAACTCATAATGCCCATACTTGGTATATAATGTCTTGTAGATGTCCTCTTCTTTGATGCATACCTAATGATATCATGATCTCAAGTCAATATTTGAGAACAATGTTTCTCCCTTCAACTGATCAAACAAATCTTCAATCCATGAAAAACAATACATGTTCTTGATCATCACCTTATTCAACTACCTGTATTCAATACACAACATGAGAGTACCATCCTTCTTCTTCACAAACAATATTGTGCACCCCAAGGCAACACACTTGGCCTTATGTATCCTTTATCAAGAATTTCCTTAAACTACAACTTCAATTCCACGAACTTTGTAGTGCTCATCCTGTAAGGTTCCTTTGATGTTGTTTCTTCTCCTAATATCAACTAAATAGAAAATTCCACTTCCCTATGAGGTGGTAACTCTGAAATATCTATTGGAAATACATCCTAAAACTTTTGTGAGACAAGATAACTCTTCAAGACTTCATCATCCTCAACATCCTTCCCCTTGTCATTGGAAACATGCACTACAAATAATACACACCCTTTCCTACAATTGTTCTTAGCTTGGATGGTTGTAATAATTCTCACCGACGTATGCTTCTTCTTTCCTTGAAATAATTTATTCTATCCATCATCATCAAATAACTCCATATCCTTCTCATAAAAATATATGTTAGTCCTACAAAGGTACAACCAATCCATGCCCAAAATCATGCTATATGGACCTAATGGAAGCACATTTAGATGTGTTGATGTAGGCATACCATTTAGCTCAAATACACAATATCTCACCCAATGATGAACTCTTTTCTTGGTGCTTGTAACCAACTTCACCAACCAAAGCTCTGCATGCACTTCTTTACTCAAGCCACATTTATCCTTCAGGTCAATATTAACATAACTATAATTAGATACAGGATCAATCAAAATGGAAACAACTTGATCACATAGATTACCTTCCATATTAGTAATGGATGCATGGTCATCCACCTGCTTGTTATCAAATTCTGCATAGATCTGATGAATTCTTTGTTCAAAATACCTAACTATCTGCACCTCTTGAGCATTATAAATATGATGTATACTACCCTGATGAAAAAAACAATCCTTATTGCAATGATCCTTTCCAAATATCCAACAATACAGTGGTTCTCTACCACTACAATTATTATGATGCTCTCCAGGTTTAGGTCCATGTCCCTTCTTTATTGTATTGAAATTCTCATAAGGGGCCACATTTTATTTCTCACCTACATCCTGAGGTCTTTCCTGCTTCTTAGGCCATTTTCCTTAGGTCTTATCATTACTTTTATAATCACACTTAGGCTAATTATTTCACTTCAGCCACTAAGAATAATGCTTCAACTTTCTGATTACTTCCTTCAGTGATCGAGGTTCATCATACTCTTTCTGATCCTTAAATGCTAATGGTAGTCCACTAATGAACCTTTGAACCTTTTTCTTCTAATCCTTGAGGTAATTCATATACCTCAACAACTCCAAAAACTTAGTTGTGTACCCTTCATATGTCATAGAACCCATATTCATCTCATAAAAATCCTTAACCTTTCCATCACAATATCTCTCGAACAAGTACTTTTTCTTGAAGAGTCTCTTAAACTCATGCCAACTAAACTCCTCTATCTTGATGTCTATGAAATGATTTGCATATTTTTACTGGATATCATCTTTCCTTTTGAGAATAAAAATAACTGTCCTGACTTCCATATTCTTTGTATAATCATGCAATTTGAAGAACGTCTCCATCCCAAGAACCATGATTCTACATCTTCCGACTTCTTCATCTATACATAAAATGTAGGAGGCTTGGTTTTCTTGAACTCATCTCAAAAGTAAATCCTCTCACTCCTCTTGTAAGGATGATAACGGTGATGAAGATGGTGTCTATATGAACCAGAATTAGAATAGAACCCATAACCACTACCTCTCCTGTTAGGTGTATCCAACCACCTTCCACCTCTAACCGTGTCATCCCTATCCAAAATATTCTGTAATCGATCCCTACTACCATTTTCCCCATTAGTCCTTTTCTCATATCCATAATTGATCCTTGGTTGTCTCTGTCTCTGCAAATATGATAAACTCTGAAGGATCACTACATTAACCTCGACTTTATTTTTTGAGATCTAGCATGCCTTTCCCGTGAATGAATTATCTTGCCATTATCTATCTTGCAACTTATGATTTATTCCTTCATAATTCTCAAGGTATCTTCTTTGTTAGGAGATTAATCTTATCCTTTATACTTAGAAGATCTCTAGGAAGATTCACATGAGCTGGAATCCACTATTCTCATCATCATATCTTATCTTCTTCTTCCTACAAAAATACCATGTGAGATAACCAAATATAAACATAACCAAACATACCTTAGTGAAGTTCAGGGGAGTCTATATCGTCTGCACAAATTAGTCTAGATTAGCACGATATACATATACATATACATATACATATACATATACATATACATATACATATACATATACATATACATATACATATACATATACATATACATATACATATACATATACATATACATATATATATATATATATATATATAACACCAACATATCAACCTGTCAACATCATCTCAATCATCGGGCATGATGCCACAAACGGTAACAAAAAATATATACAAAAAAACCATAACCACTGCAATGCATGCATATGGAAGACATGCATGCATAACAATCACATCTAGCCCATCCGGTTTAAGTGTTTGAACCTAGAAGATCTAATATCAATTTGAAACCACCCCTCCCCAGATTTACCTACATTTATAAGCCCTCGGATTAAATATTAAGCATATTGATAATATGATATGACCTCACCTACAAGTTCTAGCTATGGAAGTGGGGCCGAAAAACTGACAAATTTACTGACACCTCTTAGCGACCACTGACCACTAAGAAGGCCGCAAACCACCCCAGGTGGTCAATCCTTGTGCTATACCTCTTTATCCACTTACCAAACACCCCAAATTCAAGCACAATAAGGAAAGAGTATGGTTATAGGCCTCCAACCGCACACATATGTCTTCCTCCATATAATTATGGCTAAATTTCCTTTGTTTTGTGCTAGCAATTATGAAATCTGAACTACTTTTCTAGGCCGGCCTCTAGACCACTTCCTAGAATTTCCTCTAACTTTCTATAATCATATTATTCATGAAAAAAACCTAAAAATTCTAAAATGAAACTAGAAATTCACCTAGACTTCCTAGAACACACTAGAAATTTCGTCAAACATATGGTAAACATGTAAGATAAAATTCGTGAATGCATATCTGAGTATAAATCTCTTAACTTCATCTAAAAATCACCGAGAAGGTATAATTCCCTCTAAATTAGCTCCAAAAAAATTAGTTAATTCATCCATTCATCAACCATTCAATAACTTATCAAAGCATAACTAGAGCCATAGCTAGAACACATCATAAAACCATGCTTAAAACCAACATATAACCATAACATTAACCATGAAAAATAAACCATCAAATCAACATAATAAAAAATACAGTTGCTAATAGATTACAATAAGAAAATAACTATTATTAGCTTATGCAAAATCCAACCAAGTCAGGGACTTCCACGTACCACCTCACCATAAATTGAGATGAACCAAATATTTTTTTCATCCAATCACCCCCATGCCATATTCCAAGCATGAATGTGAGATATCATGAATTAAATGAAATTTGGAGAGAGAGTAAAAACTTTCCATTCACCAACACATCAGGTAATTAAGAAGAAATGGGCATTTAATGTAGGGTTGGTAAAAACATATGGTCAGAATTTCATTTCGCAACTGCCAAGAACAAATGGGCATTTAATTTAGGGTTGGTAAAAAAGTATGTTTAGACTTTTAATCTGTAATTGTTATTTTTATTTCACATCTGCAAGTTAAGAAAATCATGATTTTAGTACAAACACCCATTTGTCTTTTCATGTATTAAAATATTAAAAATGTATTTTTTGAACAAAATAATCATGTAGAAGTCTTTTGATATGTGGAGGATGTAAGTATGAGAAGTTTTGGATAGAAATTTGTGGAGAAATTTGTGGTGGGTGCCTAAAAGCAACTTAGTTAGAGGGTTTTACCATGAGTTACTCTGCAACTCGCGGTAAAGTGTAAATTTCAATAAGAACTCATGGTTTTATTTGGTGAAGGAGCTCCAGGCTCCATTTATCATGCAAATTTATTTTATTCTATTTTGAAATTATAATCTAAATTAGAAATATCTTTATGATAATTTCACATCCCATTTTTATACGGGTGCAACCACTCTATGTTGAATTTTTTCTGTAGAGCATAAAATTTAAAGTTTTTTTTTTAATTGTTGAGAAGACATTATTTTTGGAGCATATTCACCAGCATGGAGAAAGGTTTTTTTAACTATTAAAATGGAAGCATCAAGCACAAGCTTGAATAATCCTCAGATACATCCATTTAATGGACAAAATTATGACTATTTGGCTATAAAAATGAAGCATCTGTAATTCTTTGACACAAGTAAAAAAAGAATTGCTGAGGGAAATTAGAAAGAAGGATTCAAAATCTCTGTTCTACATTTTTTAACCAGTTCATGAAAGTGTTTTTTGAAGGATTGTAGCAGTAACAAAGTCTAAGAAAGAATGGGATACCCTCCAAAAAACCTACCAAGACATGGAAAAAGTAAATACAACAAAACTACACATTCTAATGTGTATGAAAGAGTCTCAGAATGAAGACTCATTTTTAACACAAGTAATTGGACTGGTTACTCAAATGAGTTCTCATGGTCGGACACTTGAGGAAAGAATAATAGCTGAGAAAAAATTGAGAAGTCGGCCAATGAGATTTGATGCCATTGATGTGGTCATAGAAAATACAAAGGATATCTCACAATTTTGAGTGGATGAGCATCATGCATCACTTATTTATCATGAAAATAGGCTGAATAGAGCAAAAAGCTCCTCATTGGAATATTCCTTTAAGACACAAGTCTCAATTGGTTAAGGTAGAGGTAGAGGAAGATCAAATGCAGGAGGAAGAGTAAGAAGCCCACACAGAGGTGGAAGAGGCAACCCTCCAAGATCAAGTGGAAGGGGCAGAAATCAAAATCCAATTCAAGGCCAAAGCCAAAATCAAGCACAAAGTTAGACGTATGATAAATCTCAAGTTCAATGTCATTATTGTAAGAAGCATGGTCATAATGAAATGAATGTAGAAATAAGAAACATGATAAAAGTAACAAACCAAGTGAAAAATTCACAAAAAAAATCAAAACCAAGATAGCATGTTGTTAGCTTGTAATGTATCACAGGAAAAATAAAGGGATGTATGGTTTCTAGATTCAGGGTGTAGAAACCACATGACAAGGAACATAGAAATGCTTTCCAATTTAGATGAAAGTCTCAAATTTGAAGTGACATTAGGGACTGATAATAAAGTCTATATTATTGGAAAATGAAGAGTTAACATTCTAACAAAGAAGGGGGAGAAGAATTGCATTTCCGATGTCTATTTTGTCCCTAGTTTGAAGCATAACATCATAAGCATTGGAAAACTCATGAAAAAAGGGCTACAATGTGTTTTTCAAGAATGGAGAGTGCACAATTTTGGACAAGTATCCAAGAAAACAACTGATTTCAAAATTTCAGATGACAAGAAATAGAATGTTTCCTCTCAAGCTAAACCAGATTCAAAAGAAGAAGGTGTTCAAGCACAAATATAAATGAATCACAAGAGAATGAAATAAATGTAGCAGTTGCCACAGAAGTAAACTTTTAAGGAGAAGTTAAAGATGAAAACTAGTTATGGAATTTGAGATTTGGCCATCTTAATTTTGGAGGTTTGAATTTGTTGCATAGGAAAGGCATGGTAAAGGGATTTCCACTCATAGAAAAACTAGAAAGGCTATGTGAAGGATGCATCTTGGGAAAACAACGTAGAGAATCATTTCTAACAAAAAAGTCATTAACGGTAAAGGCACCTTTGGAGATTGTCCACTAAGATTTATGTGGACCAATGCAAACACCATCAATTGGTGGAACCTATTATTTTTTAACTTTACTAGATGATTACACAAGGAAGACATGGGTCTACTTCCTAAAATATAAAAATGAGGTGTTTGAGCACTTCTGCCAATACAAATCTCTTGATGAAAGGAAAAGTGAACACTACATCAAAGGACTGATAGAGGTGGTGAATACATCTCAAATGACTTCCTACATTTTTGCAGGGATCATGAAATTCACAATAAATTTACAACAAGGTGTAAACCTCAATAAAATGGTGTCTAAGAATGGAAAAATAGGACCATTATGGAAATGGAAAGGAGTCCGTCGAAGGAAAAGAATTTACCAAATGACTGTTGGGCTAAATTTGTCGCTTGCACATCATATATCATTAATAGGTGTCCAACCAAAAATCTCAAGAATATGGTTCATGAAGAGGCATGGTGTGGAAGAAAACATAGTGTCATTCACATGAGAGTGTTTAGAAGTGTGGCTTATGCAGATGTCTCGAATGAATTAAGCAATAAGTTGTACAACATGAGGGAGAAACTCATATTTTTTGGTTATAATGATGAATCCAATGCATAAAATCTCTATAATCCATTAACCAAGAAGGTAATAATCAACAGAGATGTGTAGTTCATATAAGAGGAAGCATGGGATGGAAGCTTGGAGAATAAAATCAATGTGAAAACATGTATACCACATGAATACAAAGAGGAATTGACTGCAACAAATAATTCCTCAATGGTGACTCATCATACTCCTATTCAAGCTCAACAAATTAGTGAACATGTGACATCGTCAACAAATAATAGGACAATGTCGCACATTCAAGAAAGTACTACACCATGCATACCGCAAATACCCACAACTCCATCTAGATCAAGCACGACATCAAGTGACATGTCAAGTCAATCTTCTGCAACCATAAGAAGACAAAAATTCAGAAATTTAAGTGAAATTTATGATAAAAATGAAGTTGATAGTAGCACACGTCTAAATTCCTTATTTGCAGTATTTTTTCATGTAGATGACCCAAACTATTTTGAATATGAAATCAAAGAGGGAAAATGGATCACATCAATGGATGAAGAAATTGGAGCAATAAAAAATAATGACACATGGGAGTTAGTGGACCTTCCACAAGGAAATGAAGTCATTTGAGTGAAGTGGGTCTATAAGACCAAGAGAAACATTGAAGGAAATATTGAAAAACATAAAGCAAGGATAGTTGTCAAAGGATTCAAGCAACAACATGGAAGAGATTATGCAGAGAAATTTGCGCCAATTGTGAGGATGGAGAAAATGTGTAACTGGAACTGAAATCTAGGCAGCCAAACAACTTGCATCTATATGCTAGGGAACTGATCCATTCACTTAATTTTCACTTTTTAGTGAATGAATCCTCTAGAACAAGTAAATATGAGCCAAATTTACATCATAGCCACAAAATTACATCAAGATAGATCAATAATTACATCCAAAAGTGAAACTAGTCAAACTGGCCGAATTTCTGAGCTGAAAAGTGAAAATTGGGTCAAAATCCTCTATGCGCCGCGCCACTTTGAGCCTATTTTTGGGGCACTACCTAGAGTCAAAATTGAGCTCATGATAGCTCGTTGGAAATCCCTGTCTCTCTTCTAACCAACCCAAGTGGAATTTTTCAATTTGGAGTTCATTTTCCCTTCCAAAACTGCAATCTCCCAAGAATGGTTCCTGCTGGTGCAAAAGGTGGCAAAAAGGCCATTTTTGGAGTGTTTTTGACCTTTAATACCATCCAGAACTTGATGAAATCTCTCAGCCATTCCTGAGCATGCATAATTTATCATAAAAACTCAAAAATATCAAGTTTTCCTCCAGAAGATGTTCCAAGCATAAGCACGCGTCGGGCGGAAAAATCTGTTTTGCGACCAAAAAAACTCAAAATGACAAAATTTTCTCCAAATCCCTTGAAATTTGGACTGAAGGTCCATAATCAAGTACCATGCTCAGCCAAAGAAGCTTCGGCCAAGATTATGTCTTTTCACGCCTCCTCAGTGCCCTCCTGGTGCATGCAGTTCAGTGGTAAAGTTACTGTCTTGTTCATTGGATGTGTCGGTGTCTGTCATGGTGTTGCAATGTGTATGTCAAGTGTATGTTTGGTTTTTTGAAAATGAGGAATGAGACCTTGGTGTCTTTTTCTCCAATGCCAAAATATGTGTCACATGGGAAGGGACTGTGGTAACTAAGGGAGTGTGGAGAGTGGACTGCAACCAAGTGAAATTTTCCCTTTTAAAACTTCTGATTTTGACAATGTAGAGACAATGGGACAGCTACTTGGATGTTTGGGATTTAGGGAATTTTATAAGTGATATGAGGAAGGGGATAATGATAGGGCATGAAAGGATTTGAGGGATAGAGACAAATGGGCATAAGTGATATGAGTGGTTTTATTAGGGAATAGGGAAGGGATGGTATAATGTGAGGGAATAAGGGACTGATAATGATAATAGGATTATAGTGAAGGGAAAGGAATCACAAGTAGGAAATGGGGTATTTTGGCACCAAGATCGAACTTTAAGACTAAAATTTCAAACCCTATAAGAGCCATTTTAACAAGAGAGAGTAGGGTTTATGTTTTTCAACATTCAAACTCTTACAACCAATCTTCAAACAACTCCAAACACTGACCAAAGGTAATAGCAAGATGATTTACACTTACACGGAGCAAATAAGGTGGAGCCAATTTGATTTTTGTGAAGCAAAGGTGAAATTTTGCCTTGTCGGCCCTGTGCGTCGTGCCCCAGCCCAACGCGCCGCGTAGGCTGGATGCGCCGTGCCAGTGTAATTTTACACTGCAGAAAATTGTTCTATGCGCCGCGCACGCCATGTGCGCCACGCAGCCTGCCTTCAGCACAATTCGGCTTCTCACATACTATTTCACTCTTCCACAACTTGTCTTGGCTTTCACTGATGTTTTTGACATACCAATGGATTTTTCAAACACCACGGATATCTTATATGCCCAATGACTTGATTTTTAATTTCAAATAACTCATTTTGTGATGTTTGAACACTTTGGCACTTTGCAATTCTTAATCTGAACTCTGATTTTCTTGTTTCCTTTGAATTTGGAGCTGATGATGAGTCTTTTGGCTATTCTTTGCAGGGATGACTGGCACGTTTGGCAAAGGATGACCAGGGTTGCGCTTGAATATTTTGACAATTGAAAAACCTTGAAAATATACATGGCAATTTATTACAAAGGAAAAAATAATGATTTTCTTCAAAACAGAGTTTTGAAGAAAAGTCATGGATCAAAGATTGCGATGAAAAATTATTCTGAACTCCCCTCATGCACCTGCTGGGATTATTGGACACTTTGCAGACTGAATTGACAAACCCTAGACCTAATAACCAAAATGACACTTTGTTGACCAAGAGACCAAAACGGGACAGTAAATGGCTTTAAAACTGATGTTGATGTACTTTGATGAACAACAATGAGCCAGCAAGTACAAGGCATGAGGGGTATGACTTAGAAAGCCCTTCCGTCAGATTATGGCATGCCCCTAACGGAATGCAGATGAATGAACTGAATGAGACACCTAAAATGAAATGCAAAAAGAGAAATTTGGCTCATATTTACTTTTTCTAGAGGATTCATTCATTAAAAAGTGAAAATTAAGTGAATGGATCAGTTCCCTAGCATGTAGAGGCAAGTTGTTTGGCTGCCTAGATTTCAGTTCCATGTTTAGAATTGGTTGAAACAGCCCCTAGAAGGATGAGCTTGACCCCTAGAGGCATGGGAAGGGGTTAGGATGGTATATATGATGTATTTTCTCAATCATTTTCAGAGGTTGGACTCTTGGGAAAAGTTTGGCATCTCATTGTATATTCATTTTCAGTTTTTGGCAAAGGAAAGACCAGAGTTTTGCAGCACTTGTTGGGATCCTTGTGGCTCTGAGTTTTGATGATGTTTTTCTCCATGTTATTGTAAGTTTCATTAATGTTTATGTATGCCATTTCCCTTCTCTTTGTTTCTGAAATTAAACAAATGAGTAACTAAGGTAGAATTCATTAGTTTGTTGGTGCTCTGCCTTAAACTTTTGTTTAGTTTTATATGTTTTCGTCAGTTTAAAGAGGATCCTTGCACCCTCTTGCCCTCTTCAGCTCCTTAGCAGTCTTTTCCATCCATTAATTGAATCTAAGACATCAAAGTCATTGCCTTCCCTGCCCCAACTTGAACTCTGCAAGAATTTGGCCTCATCCCCAAGCCCAAAATTGCTTTTCCCTTTTTCCAACAAAAACGCCTAAAAATCATTCCAAACTCCTTGATTAATATACCTAGCATAAAATTAGCACTCATTTCAGTCATCTCAAGCCCTATTGATACATTTTTACTGAGATTGACCAGGAGAGAGCCCTCTCCTGTTCTGGTAGGGCTAGCTACCAGACTGAGCGTGGTTTGGTGTTACCCTGAATCCCGCCTTCCTTCAGCCTAAGGTGGATTTGGGAACTAACATAGTGGCGACCATACTAGGGAAGAAAATGGTTTGCTTGTTAGTGTTAATTTTTTTATAAGCTACAGACGGAGCCTGAAGTTATGCCAGGAAGCCTTCGAAACGCTCTTGCTTTGCATTAGCGAAAGTAGATAAGCATTGCTTCAGTCAATCTCCGGTCTAGTTTGTAAACATGACACTTGCCTTGTAAATTTCCCCAGTACATGTATCAAGTTCAGATCTGATGGTTGATGGTGGACAACGATCAGACATAAGAAGGATGGAATCATTCACCTGGTGACTCCAACTCAATGTAGAGACTCCACTGGAGGACTAACTCTTTCTCTGAGATAATGGAAGGATCTTACACAAAGTTCAGGTATCTAAAGTGGAATGGCATTCATGATCTAGTCTGCTTTCTTGTAAATTACTTCTTTTCTGTTGTTGAAGCTGTCCTGAAAGTTTTTCGGAATTTTTTGTATGATAAAGGTGATCAAAATCTTCACTTGACCTTTTCAAAGAGTGTAAATACTGAGTTTCCCTTTGATCCTGGCCTCCTTACTTTTCCCACATCTTATGATGACTCTCTTCAGAGTGATGAGCCTAAAGAAAACAAAACTGATCCCGTAGCTCTTGTATATACTCCTACATCTTTTATAGTCCCAGATAGGTATACACCTCTTGTTTTACCTTCTGTTCTTCATGCTTTCCCTAAAAATTATGACCTATATCTACCAAGATTTGATGGCGAACGCAACAACGTCAACGCTGAGCAACATGTGCAGAATGTTGAGACTTTTCTTGACCTTTTTGAAGTTGATGATGAAGATGTTAGTATTAGGATTTTTGCTCTTTCTTTGCAAGGCCAAGTGAAGAGTTGGTTCAAAACCTTGCCTGATGCGAGCATCTCAGATTTCCAGCATTTCGTCGAAGTTTTCCTTAACAGGTGGGTGATCGGACAGAACATTTTCGTGATTATAGAAGAGTATAACCAGCTGAAAAGACTGCTAGGGGAGATAGTACAACAATTTTCTGCCAGATTTAACCAAGTATATTTTTCAATGCCAGCTGATATAAGACCTTCTCCTAGATCTACTCTCTTGCACTACCCAGGTGCCTTTGATCCGGAAATGGAGTTTCAGTTGAGAGAAAGAAATATTGAAACACTTGTAGAGATACAGAACATTGCAGTAAATGTAGAGGCTCATTTGCTGATCCGAAGGGCAAGGTTGAAAGAAGAAGAGATGAAAAACGTAGATCCGGAGAAATCGATATCTCTAGAGGTAAAGCTTGACATGTTGGTAAGTGCAGTAGAAGATATGATGCAAAAGAACACTAGAAGGAATGAGTATAATGTTCAAGCCCATGATTTTTTGATTGAAGAAGAACCAGTGGCTGATCCAAAACATTTTTTTTCTTATCCCAGTTGTCATAGTGATTTTTTTATAGATCATTTTGAAGAAGAGAGAGTTGTTGATATGACATGTATGCTTGATGATGTGTTGTATACTGATGATTTGCCTCAGTTCGATCAGTATGATGATGATTATGTTCTCCAAACAGAAGCTAATCTTGCAGATGAATTAGCAGCTAGTTTGTGGAAGGAGGAAGTTCACTTTCAGTAGCTCGAGTACAGTGATCAACCGATGCATATTAGCTATGAAAATGATGAGGAAAGTGCAGCAAATTTTGAAGTAAGTGAAGGATATTTTCCTTTTTGTTTTGATTCATTTCAACTCATCAGAGATAACTTCCATGCAATCAGAAATCAACTGTGAACAAGTCTTGATTTGGATCATCTTGAGGGCAATCAAAACCTTGTTCAATATTTCTCATATTCAAATTTGCAGCACCCGAATGCCATTGATTGTCAAGTTTCATATGAAGACATGGAGACTAGCACATATGATTTAATGATACAAGATGACTCCGTACCATTTTGTTTTGAATCATTCCAGTTGTTGAAAGGTAAATTGCATAGTAAATCTTCAAATGAGCAGCCTGTAAGAAATCAACAATCTCTCAGTTTTAATGTGGAGGATGAGACAGATATTGAAATTCTTGAGCAAGTTGTTGATGAAAAATCTTCTTCTGAAATGACTGATGAAATCATTGTGGATACAAAACTCTCCCTAGCACCAGATTTTTAGCCACCAAATGAAATTGAAGGTCAGATTACAGATGAAGTCATGGGAGTTGAAATACATGATTTAATGATGCAAGAGAATTATGTACCCTTTTGTTTCGAAGCATTTTAGTTCATAAAGCAGAATCTTCATAATATCTCTCAAGAAAAAAATGAACATCCAGTAGGATGTCATACAGTTTCAATGGATACATCGCAGTAGTCTTCTCAAGTTTTTGATGATCCTATTGCTTGTGTGTTGGATGATGTTTGCTGTAAAAATTCTGCTCCATTATCTAACCATGTGCCAGAAAAGAATGCTGATAATAATCTTATTCAAAATTCGCCTTCATTGTCTTGTCTAACAGATTTTTCATTACAAAGCTCATTTCAAGGTTTGCAGTCATATGAGGAGATTGATAAAGGAGACCTTTGTTCTGTTTGGAATCAGCTCCAGAGTTTGGTTATTCACGAATTTCAAGATCCTTTTGACATCTTGCTACTATCACCAAAGAAAGACAACACAGATGTGAGGAAAATCTTAATATCCAGCTATGAATATTATTTGGACCAGAATAGTGATGTATTGATGCAAATCAATAGCTATGTTTATGAAGATCCTTTCGCAGTATTCTTGAAGTCATCCAGTCAACTCATGCTTTGCAATTTTATCAGCAGTCAACTTGATTTCGAGTTTCTATGGGAGTTGCCTTTCGATTCTTCCCTTTTCCTGCGCATCAGAAAGTATTTGGGAAGAAATCAAATAGCATCCAGGATGCTTACATGGTTTCATTGGCTGTTCCATTTCACTTGATCGGGTGGTGAAAAGAACAATTAGAGTAGGTTTGATGAATAAGCTCAATCATGAGCATTTTTCCAGGTTGTCAGTTATGTTCTAGTCATGTACAGTTTTATTATGGTTTTCAGTTTTAGCCTTGAGTCAGAGTCAGTTTGCATAATGTCAGTTTTAGTGTTTCGACTCCATAGCCCAATGGACGAAGGCACTGTCTGCTCCCCCAAAGATCTTCCGTTCTTGGCACCTCCTAGGAGCTACCATCCCCATTGGAGCCAATGTTAGAGTCGGTCTTTAAATCCCTCCATCAGAGATCATTTCTCCTTTTGCATTTCATTTTAGGTGTCTCATTCAGTTCATTCATCTGCATTTCATTAGGGGCATGCCATAATCTGACGGAAGGGCTTTCTAAGTCATACCCCTCATGCCTTGTACTTGCTGGCTCATGGTTGCCAAGTAAATATGAGCCAAATTTACATCATAGCCACAAAATTACATCAATATAGATCAATAATTACATCCAAAATTGAAACTAGTCAAACTGGCCGAATTTCTTAGATGAAAAGTGAAAATTGGGTCAAAATCCTCTATGCGCCGCGCCAATTTGAGCCTATTTTTTGGGCACTTCCTGGAGTCCAAATTGAGCTCATGATAGCTCGTTGGAAAGCCCTTTCTTTCTGTTACCCAACCCAAGTAGAATTTTTCAATTTGGAGTTCATTTACCCTTCCAAAACTGCAATCTCCCAAGACTGGTTCCTGCTGGTGCAAAAGGTGCTAGAAAGGCCATTTTTGGAGTGTTTCTGACCTTTAAGACCATCCAGAACTTGATGAAATCTCTCAGCCATTCCTGAGCATGCATAATTTATCATAAAAAACTAAAAAATATCAAGTTTTCCTCCAGAAGATGTTCCAAGAATAAGCGCGCGTCGAGTGGCGCGACGTGTCGGGCGGAAAACTCTGTTTTGCGACCAAAAAAACTCAAAATGAAAAAAATTTCTCCAAATCCCTTGAAATTTGGAATAAAGGTCCATAATCAAGTACCATGCTCAGCCAAAGAAGCTTCGGCCAAGATTATTTCTTTTCATGCCTCCTCAGTGCCCTCCTGGTGCATGCAATTCAGTGGTAAAGTCACTGTCTTGTTCATTAGATGTGTCGGTGTCTGTCATGGTGTTGCAATGTGTATGTCAAGTGTATGTTTTGTTTTTTTAAAATGAGGAATGAGACCTTGGTGTCTTTGCCTCCAATGCAAAAATATGTGTCACATGGGAAGGGGCTGTGGTAACTAAGGCAGTGTGGACAGTGGACTGCAACCAAGTGAAATTTTCCCTTTTAAAACTTCTGATTTTGACAATGTAGAGACAATGGGACAGCTACTTGGATGTTTGGGATTTAGGGAATTTTATAAGTGATATGAGGAAGGGGATAATGATAGGGCATGAAAGGATTTGAGGGATAGAGACGAATGGGCATAAGTGATATGAGTGGTTTTATTAGGGAATAGGGAAGGGATGGTATAATGTGAGGGAATAAGGGATTGATAATGATAATAGGATTATAGTGAAGGGAAAGGAATCACAAGTAGGAAATGGGGTATTTTGGCACCAAGATCGAACTTTAAGACTCAAATTTCAAACCCTATAAGAGCCATTTTAACAAGAGAGAGTAGGGTTTATGTTTTTCAACATTCGAACTCTTACAACCAATCTTCAAACAACTCCAAACACTGACCAAAGGTAATAGCAAGATGATTTACACTTACACGGAGTAAATAAGGTGGAGCCAATTTGATTTTTGTGAAGCAAAGGTGAAATTTTTCCTTGTCGGCCCTGTGCGCCGCACCCCAGCCCAACGCGCCGCGTAGGCTGGATGCGCCGCGCCAGTGTAATTTTACACTACAGAAAATTGTTCTATGCGCCGCGCATGCCATGTGCGCCGCACATTCTCCCAATGCGCCGCGCAGCCTTCCTTCAGCACAATTCGGCTTCTCACATACTATTTCACTCTTCCACAACTTGTCTTGGCTTTCACTATTGTTTTAGGCATACCAATGGACTGTTCAAACACCACGGATATCTTATATGCCCAATGACTTGATTTTTAATTTCAAATAACTCATTTTGTGATGTTTGAACACTTTGGCACTTTGCAATTCTTAATGTGAACTCTGATTTTCTTGTTTCCTTTGAATTTGGAGCTGATGATGAGTCTTTTGGATATTCTTTGGAGGGATGACTGGCACGTTTGGCAAAGGATGACCAGGGCTGTGCCTGAAGATTTTGACAACTGAAAAACCTTGAAAATATACATGGAAATTTATTACAAAGGACAAAATAACGATTTTCTTCAAAACAAAGTTTTGAAGAAAAGTCATGGATCAAAGATTGCGATGATGAAATTTGCGATGAAAAATTATTCTGAACTCCCCTCATGCGCCTGCTGGGATTATTGGACACTTTGCAGACTGTATTGACAAACCCTAGACCTAATAACCAAAATGACACTTTGTTGACCAAGAGACCAAAACGGGACTGTAAATGGCTTTAAAACTGATGTTGATGGACTTTGATGAACAACCATGAGCCAGCAAGTACAAGGCATGAGGGGTATGACTTAGAAAGCCCTTCCGTCAGATTATGGCATGCCCCTAACGGAATGTAGATGAATGAACTGAATGAGACACCTAAAATGAAATGCAAAAAGAGAAATGATCTCTGGCGGAGGGTTGTAAAGACCGACTCTAACAGATTTCAAATAATTAATGAAAAGTGAGTTTGAAATGACTAACTTAGGGTTGTTAAGGTATTTTTTGGGAATAGAAGTGAAGAAAAGAAAAAATGGTATTTTTTATTTCCCAATAAAAGTATGTAGCAGAAATTTTGGAGAGGTTTAATATGCAAAACAACAAGACTGCACTAATTCCAACCATCATGGAGTTGAAGTTGAGCAAAGAAGATTGCAGGAACAATGTCAATCTGACATTATCTAAAATTATGGTTGGAAGTTTGATGTATTTTACAACAAATAGGGCAGATATAATGTATGCAGTAAGCTTGGTTTCAAGGTTCATGGAGCAACCCAAGGAGACACATTGGCAAGAAGCCAAAATGATTTTAAGGTATGTCAATGGGACAAAGCAGTATGGTATTTTTTGCACCGCAAAAAATGATTTTAGGCTGGCTGGTTACACTTACAGTGACTCAGCAGGAAGTGTTGATGATAGAAAGAGAATGTTAGGATATGTTTTTAATTTAGCTTCGGGAGCCATTTCATGGGCCTCCAAGAAGCAGTCGATAGTATCATTGTTAACTTCATAAGCTAAATATGTCACAACAACAGCAACAATGTGTCAAGTAGTTTGGATGAGAAGAATATTGAGATGCCATGAACAAGATGGGAAAACAACTAATTTATGTTACTATAACTCTACAATTGCACTATCAAAGAATTATGCTTTTCACAAAAGGGGAAATCACAATAACACTAAATATAATGTTATTAGAGAATTGATTAACATTGGTGAAATAGTGTTGCAACATTTCAGGTTGTAGGAACAGTTTGTAGACATCTTCACAAAGCCATTGGACAGTGAACATTTTTTTATATAAGATATTGTTTGGTAATTGTCACTGAAGGAAGTTGTGATTAAGGGGGAGTGTTGAAAAATTAATGCCAACCACCGCAGTTATGATACTGGCAACAAATATCCTATGAAACTACACCAACAAATCGAAGGCCATTTTTCCTTGCATAGAGAAGATTTTTTTTACAGACTGAAGGTCATGAATTAAATGAAATTTTGAGAAGGAGAATAAACTTCCCATTTCGAAACACATTAAGCAATTAAGAACAAATGGGAATTTAATGCAGGATTGGTAAAAACGTATGGTTAGAATTTTATTCTGCAACGGTTATTTGTATTCCACAATATCCGCAAGTTCAGAAAATAATGTTTTAGTACAAGCGCCCATCTCAGGTTCTAAATGTTTAGTCTTATCATGTATTAAAATATAAAAAAATTATGTTTTGAACAAAACAAATATGCAGAAGTATTTTTTTATGTGGTGGATGTAAGTCTGAGAAATTTTGGAGAGAAAATTGTCGAGAAATTTGTGGTGGGTACGTAAAAACAACTTAGTTACAGGGTTTTATAGTGAGTTACTCCACAACTCTTGGTAAAGTGTAAATATTAGTTATAAATCATAGTTTTACTTAGTGAAGAAGCCTCCATTTATCATATGAATGCATTTTATTTTGTTTTGAAATTATAATATAAAGTATAGCATGTTGTGGTATCTTTATGAAAATTTCATGTCTGACTTTTACTGTTCAACCTCTCTATTTTTACTTTGTTCTGTTGAGCGTAAAATTAAAAAAAAAAAATTAAGCTTTTTTTACCACGCAAGTTGATTAAGAAAATTAACCTCCACGATTGTTGTCCAAAACAGATATCTCTGCCTCATATTTCACGGTCCTCAAGGGTGACGAGCTCTTTTGCCACCAAAAATAGATAAGCGTGAAGCTTGATTTTGTTGGGTATGTGTTATATTCTTTCCACGACTAATCACGTGTGGGGGGGTCACAGGGGGGGCGACCCCACCCATGGTTTTGTGCATGGGTTTGCACATGGTTTTGGGGCATGATGGTTTTTGGCCCCTGGTATTTTGTAGATCCAGTCAAGGGAACTATGGTTATATTCTAATCCAGGGTTAATGGATTGGGGTTTATGTATGCTTCGGCATGTATATATATGTGTTGTAACACTAAAAGGAATATAATGAAAAATCAAGCTGGTCGTCCCGATTTGGGATCCAGGGGAAAATCTCTGTGTTTATCTGTTTTATGTTTTATGCTCTCAATACTATTTATTTTTTTCCTTTGAGATTCGTTTGCAGATAATTTATGTATAGGGTTAAAACCTACATTTGGTATCATAGCAGTTTCGGCTTCAAGGGGACGCCTTTGCTGCTGAGGGGTTTTTTGCTCGAACCTGAGGTAGACCCTGTTTAGTCGGAGATCTGCGGGATCGATTCTTGCGGTGAAAGAAGATGGCGAGTGGCAGGAAGATAGAAATCGAGAAATTTAATGGTCATATTTTTTACTTGTGGAAGCTCAAGATGGAGGATCTGCTAGTGGATAAAGATCAGTGGATCACGGTAGATCCGGGTACTAAACCAACGGCAATGTCAGATGAAGACTGGAAGAAGCTGGATCAGAAGGCAAAGAGCACAATACGATTGTGTCTAAGATTCAATATTGTTGAATGTATCTGGGGAAGCTACGGCGAAGACCTTGTGGGACAAGCTAGGGACTTTGTACTAATCTAAAGCTCTGGTGAATAAATTGTTCCTGCGGAAAAAAATATATAACATGAGGATGAAGGATGGAGACTCGGTGACAAGGCATTTGAATGCCTTCAATACTGTGGTAAGTCAGTTGTCATCTGTTGATATTAAAATCTCAGATGAAGATAAGTGCATCAATTTGTTGTGTTCTCTACCAGACTCGTGGGATAGTCTGGTTATTGCAATAGGTAGCAATACAACTACCTAGAATTTTGATGACATTGTCTCAACCTTGCTGTCGGAGGAAATGAGACCGAGAAATATGGAGGGTCAGAATGGAGATGCCTTATCTATACGAGGAAGGTCCCATAACAGAAATAAGAATAAGGTTTCGAGTGGGAGATCTAAATATAGAGGGAGATCTAAATCTCCTGGAAAGTTTGTAAAGGTGTGCTGGAAATGTGGAAAGGAAGGGCACTAAAAAAAGGACTGCAGATCTAAAGCTCCTAAGAAAGGAAAGGGATCTGATGATTCTCCTTCTGCAGAGGCAAAAACCACCTCGGATGAAGGTGGGGATGTCTTCTTAGGTGATGATAGGAAGTCCAGAATCATCGAACGTGGAAAATTCAAGCTGAAGCTGCAAGGTGGAAGGATTAAAACACTTCCTGGTGTTCTGCACATTCCTGCATTGGCCAGAAATCTGATTTCTGTAAGAAAGATGGATGATACAGGTGTAAAAACAGTGTTCGAGAAAGATACCTGTAAGATGGTTCGGGGAGAACTGGTATTAATGTGGGGAGTTCAGATTGGAACTCTGTACAAGCTTCAGGGCAGCACTGTTATTGTTGGGTGCAACATTTCTGTGGTTCCCGAAAGTGGAGCGGAAAGCCTAGCGATCTCTGGAGAAAAGACCATGCTATGGCATCAAAGGCTTGTACATATTGGAGAGAAGGGCCTTTGGATATTGCATGTAAATGGTATGGTAGAAGGTATGTCTAATAGCTCTCTGGATTTTGATTTCTGTGAACATTTTGTATATCGGAAGCAGAATCGGGTGATTTTTCCTTTTGGTTCTAAGAGGGCAAACAAGATATTAGAGCTTGTGCATAGTGATGTGTTTGGACCTGTGTCAGTTCCATGACTGGGTAATTCTGTGTACTATGTTTCATTCATAGATGCCTTCTCAAGGAATACATGGATATATTTATTGAGGAAGAAATATGAAGTCTTTGACAGATTTAAAGAATTTAAGGCTTTGGTGGAAAACCAAATAGAGAAGAAGATAAAGGTGTTGAGGAAAAATAATGGTGGGGAGTTCTGCAAGAAGGAATTTGAAGATTTCTGTAAGAATTTTGGTATAGCACGGCAGAAGACTACTCCATACACACCTCATCAAAATGGATTTGCAGAAATAATGAATAGAACTCTGATGGAAAAGGCAAGAAGCATGCTCAGTGGTACCGGGTTAGGACAAGAATTCTAGGCAGAGGCAGTGGAGACTGCATGTTACTTGGTTAACAAATCACCTTCATCAGCGTTGGAGGATAAGAATCCACATGAGGTATGGACTGGTAAGAAACCCTCTCTTTCACATCTGAGGGTATTTGGATGTGATGCATATGTACATGTTCCAAAGGAGAAAAGGACCAAGTTGGATAATAAATCTGAAAGGTGCATCTTTATTGGGTATAAGGATGGTTTAAAGGGTTACAAGCTTTGGAACCCATAAACAAGGAAGGTTGTGTACAGCCGAGATGTGGTGTTTAGAGAGGTGAAAGATGTTGTTAAACATGAAGTCCTATTAAAATAACCTGAGAAGATAGAGTTTGAGATAAAGGAGGATGAATCAAACTCTACAACAGAAGAAGACTCAAAAGAGGAAGAGCCACAAACTCCAGCTGTGAGAAGATCAGCTCGGGAAAGAAGACAACCAGAAAGGTATAGTCCATCTGATTTCTGTTCAAATTTTTCTTTAACTATAACTGATGATGATCCTAGAACTATCAGGGAGGTAGTAGATTTAGAGGATGGAAACTCTGGAAGGAGGCCATGGTTGATGAAATGGCATCCTTGCATAAAAATGAGGCATGGGATCTGGCGGAGTTGTCGGCTGGAAGGAAGCCCATCTGGAGCAAATGGGTGTTTAAGAAGAAGATGAATGTAGAAGGCAAGATGGAGAAATACAAAGCTCGGTTGGTAGCAAAAGGTTATTCCCAGGTGTCGGGAATTGATTTTGGTGATATTTTGTCTCTTGTTGCCAAAGTTACTTCTATTAGATTACTTTTATCTATTGCTGCTGCATTTGATTTTGAGGTAGAACAGATGGATGTGAAGACATAATTTCTTCACGAGGATCTGGAAGAGGAGATCTACATGAAACAACTTGAAGGCTTTATGGTGAAGGGGAAGAAAGAACTAGTATGCAGGTTAAAGAAGTCTCTGTATGGGTTAAAACAGTCACCAAGGATGTGCTATCGGAAATTTGATACCTACATATGGGGACTTGGCTTCACCAGAAGCAAGGAGGATCACTGTGTTTATTTTAAATTAATTGGTGATCGTGTTATTTATTTTGTCTTGTATGTGGATGATATGTTGTTGATTGGAAATGACAAAGAAATTATCCAAGATTTGAAGACCCAACTGTTCTCCAAATTCGACATGAAGGATCTTGGTGCTGCAAACTATATTTTGGGCATGGAAATTAAGAGAGATCGGGCAAAGAAGAAGCTCTGGTTAAACCAGAGGAAGTATGTTGAGACTATATTACAGAGGTTCAATATGCAGGATAGTAAACCGGTGAATGCTCTGATTCCTATAGGTACAAAGCTGTCTGCTAAACAGTGTCCCAAGGCACAAGAAGAAGAGGAGGATATGTCCCATGTTCCATATGAAAGTGAAGTGGGTAGCTTGATGTATGCAATGGTATATACTAGAACAGACATTGCACATGCAGTGGGAGTATTGAGTAGGTTTATGTCAAACCCAAGGAAGGAGCATTGGACAGCAGTGAAGCAGGTTTTCAGATATTTACGTGGCACTAGTGATTATGGCTTGTGCTACCAGGGAAGTCCAGGATTGGAAAGAGTGTTGGACATTCGTGGTTTTTTTTATGCAGACTGGGCTGGAGATCTGGACCAAATAATATCTACAAGTGGGTATGTGTTTAGCCTATTTGGAGGTGCAGTCAGTTGGATGAGTAAAAGACAATCTGTAGTGGCTCTTTCAACTACAGAGGCTGAATACATGACAGCCACTCATGCAAGAAAGGAAGCATTTTGGTTGCAGAGATTGTGTTCAAGTATGGGATTGGTGCAACAAGCTATAAGGATAGAGTGTAATAGCCAAAGTGAAATTTTCTTGGCTAAGAACCCTACTTATCATTCAAAGACAAAGCACATTGATGTTCAATATCACTTTGTGAGAGATATGGTTGAGGCTAAAAGGGTGTTGCTGGTAAAAGTGGACACTTTGAAGAATGTTGCAGATGCATTGACGAAGTCTGTAAGCACTCATAAGTTCTCTTGGTGTAGAGAAACAATGGGTGTTGCAGAACTGGGCTAATGAGTAAGCTCTCCTGTGGCCCCATGTGGAAAGAAAACAATAAGTGGGAGAATGCTGGGTATGTGTTATATTCTTTCCATGACTAATCACACGCGGGGGGGTCACAAGGGGGGTGACCCCACCCATGGTTTTGTGCATGGGTTTGTGCATGGTTTTGGGGCATGATGGTTTTATGCCCCTGGTATTTTGTAGATCCAGTCAAGGGAACTACGGTTATATTCTAATCCAGGGTTAATGGATTAGGGTTTATGTATGCTTCAGCATGTATATATATGTTTTGTAACACTAAAAGGAATATAATGAAAAATCAAGCTGGTCGTCCCGATTTGGGATCCAGGGAAAAATATCTGTGTTTATTTGTTTTATGTTCTATGCTCTCGCTACTGTTCATTTTTTGTCTTTAAGATTCGTTTGCAGATAATTTATGTATAGGGTTAAAACCTACAGATTTCCATTTGAGTTACCACCTGTTGTGGATGAAGATAACTCCAAAGTAGCAACCTATTCCAAAAGGAGGAGGATTTCCTCCTTTATAATATCCAACGTCTCGTCCATTTCCACAAGGTGCATGCACATATTTTAATCCATGAAAATTTAATAATAATTTCTAATTTTTTCCACTTGTTACATGTGATTTTGTCACCATGAAATTTGACCATCAATATGGATCTATCACCATCCATACTCATGCTTCCTTAGAATTAAGACACTTATATTCCTTAACCAAGTCTTTGAAACTAGGAAGAAAGCTCTTAAATACACTTAAATATGCCCTGCACAGTTTTTGTGGTCACTTCTTGCACATGCACGGATATTCCTAACCTTACCCACTGACATATGCACTCTATTTTCCTTTAAAACCTGAACACCCTATTTAAAAGAAAGAAAAAGTGAAAAGTGACTTCTAGAAGCATACCTGGGTGCATATTCTTCCAACTAAAAGCCTCTTGAGTCACCCCAGTTTGAGCCATATCCCTCCAACCATGGAATTTAGCCCCTTGGGTCAAGGAACCATAATCCCTTCATTAGAGGTTCACATCCCTCCATTGGTGGATCTGAAACCTCATAAATTTTTCCTATAAATTGAGCTAAAACTTTAGGGTTAGGGGGTTCATGAAAGGGTTCACTAAAGATAATATTATCATGGTCATTCTAGAGTGGAAATATTGTTAAACCAAGGAAGAATATTGTAAAGGCATACGGGATAAATTTGTACAACATCAAGGCTCAGTTGTAAGATTTCTCTTTATATTCTTGATAATACATTTGGATAATTTTTCTCAATGTGTTGTTTTTAGATTCATTAAAACAATGAAAATTCTTAATCTCCTTGATCATTAAGTTATGATGGTATTTGGATTATTATAAACTGCAAGTGCTTTCGATTCTTTGCATGTTTGTGATCGCTGGTTCTTCTGAGCATTGAAGGACTTCTTCGAGACAAAAGGCAAGGTCTTCATCAAACATCTCATTGAAAGGTAAGAGAAATATCCTCTCTTGTCACGTTTTGATAACCTAGATGCTAATAGCTTAGGGAAAGAGATATTCACATGGTTGTTTGTTTCTAGTTATCTGTTGGGATACTAGGAGATCACTCTTGTCCACAAGAGGGATTTATCTAGAAAAAACCACCATATGCTCGAGCCTATTAATTGAGGTTGAAAATTCTTGGGAAGCATTAACCATCCTCTCAATAACTTCTACAAGTTCTCCAAAATCCTGAGGATTCACCATCCTAAAATGAAAACGAGGACCAACCAAATGGTTTACTGAAGATAGATTGTCCAAACCGTTGTGACCTTCGTGCAATTTCCAGCAAGTGGGGTGGGAGGCCAAGAGAATTGATATAATGAGATAGCTAAAAGCCTTGCACAAGCCAATCTGAATTGAAAATAAAATATTCTTCAGTGAAAAATCACTAACATTTTTTAATTGCAGTTAAGGAAAGATCTGATTTAGATGCAATTGATTCTTCCTCTGTGAATGAGCCCTAACATCCTTGTTGCACCAGATTTGAGGATGATCCAAGAAATTCTACATTAAGAGGAAAATAACAGAGTTATACAGGAAAACTTCATGATAACTCCACCCGTACCTTTCCATTAAACCCTTGTAAACCTTGTTTTAATTTTGAGGACAAGGAGGGAGGTGAAAACTTTGGGAGGGAGAGTCTCAACAACCCACCTCTCCAGGAACCTCTGCCACCATACAATTGATGTGTTGGAGAATCATAGAGTTGGGACTTATAATTTTAAGAAAATGGGACAATGCACATTTTTTTATTGGTGCTAATTTCTCCCTATATCATTGAGGGTCCTTTCCTTTTTAATGTGTCAGCCTCTGAATTTAGATGCTAGAGGATATGAAAAAAAGTACACCTTTCAACTTGGAAAATAGGGAAATAATTCTTTGATTAGTGGTCGCAGAGTATTTTGTAATGGATGTCTTAGAATTTTTAAATTAACAAATTACCCGCATTGAATCTTTGAATATATTAATATTTTTTATTTTTTTCCCACTCAATTTCAAGTAGTTTCCGTAAGGGTTGTTGGTTTCCCTTCCTATACCCTAAGCGAATTGATGCAAAATTTTTCAATCAGGGACATAAATGGATGGTTTCCACTCCAACCTCCCCATTTTAAATTATAAATGGACATTTAACTTATTTTTGACATGGAGATTTACCTCCATTTTATCATGGAAATTCTTAATGTGTAAATAAATTAAGTATTCATTTTATTGTGCATATTATTAAATTATAAATAGACTTTGTTACAATGGCATGGATATGTTCAAATGACACATGTTTATACAAATTATTTTGTTAATAAATAAATTTAATTAAAATAGGACAAAGGACATACTTCTTTTGAGATAAATTTCAGCCATTGATGTATAACTACTACTAAGAATATTTTAGAGTATTCCAAAAAAGATAAATTCACACTATTCACCTAATAATTATTGGTAATTAAGATAAAATTATGGAATCCATATTTCAAAATAGAAATACCTATCCACATAAATATATGGGTTACCTCTAGAAATATTTATTATGTCTTCCAAAAAAATATTTGGCATTTAATATTCTTTCACAATTACCTAAAGATAATTTAAAATCTCCCCAGATTCAGGCGACCCAACAACCTCGGGTTCTAACTCCAAAGATCAAAAATTGCACTCCCACATGGCTCATCCTCCACACCAAGTGGCATTCACTCGCCCTCATGCGCTCCATTTTCCCTCATATGGGACCTCTCTACTCCGATGCCGCATTGTTAATTTCATTGTCCCCATGATAATTCCTCTCGCCAACCTCCACATTCTCCTTTGTGCTCTTTCGAGCTTCATGTCTACAATTTTTCTATGCATGACCATGGATCGTGATGGGGGGGAGAGGTCAATGCCCCGACATAGGGAGAGGTTAGGGGTGCTCCCCCAACCAATTTCAATAATGGCACCATTTCCACCATGTTTAACAGTGGGGCTCTCGACTCCATAGATATGGAGGTATTTTCTATAGAGGAATTTGAAATACACATGGATCACCCAATGCTTTAGGAACTTAGGAACTTCCTTGCGCACCTGATCTGGATCTGGGGGGAGACCCCCAAGATCTAAAAAAATGAAATGGGTCTGACAATATCTGCAAAATTAGAATGCAAGAAAAATGAGAGAACACACAGTAAATAAAACCACAAAGATTTTTTTTTATTAAAACAAAGAATAACTATACAAGATACATTGTGGTGGACAATCTGTGCTTTTACAAGATGTGGCTTGTTACTTATAGTATTTTTTAGTTACAATACCACAGGTAAATTCCATGGGTAGGTGAATACCATGGGTGAATGAATAACATGAGAAGATGTGACTTACAATACCATGGGTGGATGCCATTGACAATACCATGGGTAAATTCCATGTGTGGATGAATACCATGGCTGGATATATACCATGGGTGAATGAATACCATTGATAAGTGTCACTTACAATATGATGAGCGCATAAATACTATGGGTGGATGAATTCCATGGGCGTAAATCACTTTCCATTCAGATCATTCCTCCTTCTTTAAGAAGAAATGGTCCCCATGGCGTGTCACTCCATCCTGAGAAGCGTTTGTTAAATATCAAGAGCCACTGAAGAAAAGGGTTTTTTGTGGTTAACCCATAATCATGATGAACAAATATCTGAGGATAGAGTTACCATGTAATGCATGTGACCAATTGTGATACTGATAGTGTGCCGCCTATCAAATAAACTTCGAGGAAGCATGGGTTTGTGGATGACCCATAACCATGACAACCGAATATCCGAGGAGAGATATACCTTATATTTCTTGTGACCAACTGTGATGCTAACAATGTGTGGCCTAGAAAATGGACTTCGATGATGTGTGGGTTTGCTGATGGCCCGGAACTATGAAAAAATAATATCCGAGGATATAGATACCCTGTAATGCTTGTGACCAACTGTGATACTAACAATGTGTAGCCTAGCAAATGGACTTCGATGAGAAGGATTTTGTGCAGTTGACCCATAACCGTGATGTTGACTATTGATGAAGTAGCATGTACCCACATAGCCTGTGGTGGGAGGGAACATATCCAAATAACCCAAGTCGAATGCTGATATGTTGAAACTGATGAATGTGAAATAGGTGCCCACTAAAGTGGGGTGGGAGGGCACGTCTTCAAAGGGAACTTTCTTTGAATGCTGCTCCAGATTTAAAATGGGAATAACTCAGTCAATATAACTCATATTTTTTATTATAACCTATTTTTGGAAATAGAATGATAATTATACATCTTCCCATGTGTTTGAAATCTCTATATGGAGACTCTGGAAACTCATATTCGCGCTGCAACTCTCCCACTATCATAAAATTTCTAAAAAAATAGTTGATTTTAAATCAGCGATAAATCCCTCGTCTAGACTCTGATTAGACTGATTTGTTTTTTGAAATCGGGTGAATTTTCAAGGGAATCTCAGATATATAATAATTCCTCCAAAAATTTTCATTAAATTCTACAAAAAATTACAAGAGAGTCGCCATCCATGATTTTTTGTCTGAAAAATTTCTACAACACTACTGATTTTAAATCATCGATATCTCCCTCATCCAAACTTTGATTTGACAGATTATTTTTTATCAAATTGTCTCTTTTCTCACAAGGAATTCAGATATGATATTTGATTCTGAAAAGTATATACCAATATTTTCAAATATTCTCTACAAACTCATCACTCAAAAAAAATTTGCAAAAAAATGAAAAAAAAAATTCTTCCCACTTTTTCCAAGAAAGTGCTCCGTGGAGGTCGTGGAACTTGCATGGAGTTTGCTAAGGATGTATGAAAAAATTTGAAACTGAAATATAGTTCAAACCCTCATTCACATGGATTCGTAACCTGAATCTGATACCACTGATCCAGATCTTGTGGGGAGGTCCCCAAGATCTAAAATATTGAAATGGTTGTGACAATATCTGCAAAATTATAATGCGAGAAAAATGAGAGAAAACACAGTAAATAAAACCACAAAGAATTTTTTTTATTAAAAGAGAGAATAATTGTATAAGCTACATTGTGGTGGACAATCTATCCTTTTACAATATGTGACTTGTTACTTATAGTATTTTTTAGTTACAATACAACAGGTAAATTCCATGAGTGGCTAAATACCATGGGTGAATGAATACTATGGTTGAATGCATTGTAAGTGACATCTACCCATGGGTGAATGAATACTATGGTTGAATGAATACCATGGGTAGATGTCACTTACAATGCCATGGTTGGATTCCATTTACAATACCATGGGTGAATTCCATCTGTGGATGAATAAAATGGGTGGATACATACCATGGGTGAATTAATACCATGGATAGATGTCATTTACAATACCATAAGAGGATAAATAATATGGGTGTAGGCCACTTTCCATTCAGATCAACACCAGTTGAAGGAACATACCGAAGAGAAAATGAAATTAGTTGGCTGGATATTTGAATTCTCCTCTCAACAAAGTCAGGGTGCCTCCTCTCTCAGGCGACTTGCCAAAGACCCGTGTCTAGAATTTATACCCAGCATTACCTCCTCTTACTCCCTAACTCCTTCCCTCTCCCTCTCTTTGTCGGTTGGATCCTCCTCCCTGCCCTTTCCTTGCACCCCTGTGGCTCATCCCCCTCCTTCCCAAGCTCCCATTCCCTTGGTGGTTGATGCACCCTCGTCCCCTCTTCACCCCATCCCTTGGGTTTACTACATTCTCGAGGAGCAGTCGTTTGACACAAGAAGCATGCATGATCATGGTGCTGCATGGGTGCAATGCAGTCTCCCTAATAAGTCACTTTAGTTCCATCTCCTCAAAGGTGAACAACTTAGAGCCTCATGGCTCTTTGGCTTGATTATTCACCATTTTTTGGCACATTGTGCATTGATTTGTTATTTCATGCAAAAACTATGTATTTTCTATTCTCAACCACATGATTTTGATCAACAGCTATCTTGTAATGCAAATTACAAAACTGCAAAGCTCTAGTTTCTCCTTCCTAGGGGAGAGTCCTTCCGCTCTCTATCTCTAGTTTCCTCCTTCATAGGTAGAGAATGCACTCTTGACTATATTTTTTGTAACTTATCACTTTTTAATATAACGTGAATACATTTTCTTACAAAAAAAAATACAATTAACAATGGAGTCATCATGTTTTTAAAGAAGCTACCACGAAAAAAAACATGAGTTACCTAAACATTAAAACCATAAACCACCAACTTTAAGTTTCCTAGGAATTTTTATAGTATATGGTTTATCAACTCATAATACGCCCTTCAAGATAGCATAAAAGTACACCATTTTCACTCATATATATTCAAGTCGTCCATTCCACAACATGATTAGGCATAACTCCATGGATCACCACTCTACAACATGTATGATTGAGCAAAATGTTTTACAAAAATAATTGTAATACTTCTTACCTTTGGCTAGGCTTTACAATTTGGACCAAACACACTCTAAAGGGTTCATGCACTAGTATGGTTCTTCATAACATGTTGGTTAATTCATTACAACACATGATTTCATCCATCTAGTTGCAAGATATTTCTCTCACTATATCTCTAGCTCGTGTTGATCCATAATTTGCACATGATCCCTAACCTTCCATTAACCATCATCTACTATGTTAGTCTCACCTTGACCCACGAGGAATTCACAAAGGGAGCTATACCATACCACGTGGGGTCATATTGGGGCATACATATTGAGGAAAAAATGACATAATATATTTGGCGATATATATATATATATATATATATATATATATATATATATATATATATATATATATATATATATATATATATATATATATATTGGGGGATATATACGAGGTATAGAGTTTTTATATTGGCAGGTATAAAAAATGGAGCTCAAATTTAATGAAAAAATAAGAAGGGGTATAAAAAATGTTAATGCAAGATGTATACCTACAATATCTACTGAAATTAGGGGTTTTTTAAATTGGAAAGGTGCATTGGTTTCGTATTGGTAGGGGGTTAAATAATGTGATTTTTAGAGGTATTTTCCAATATGTAGTCAAATTAAGGGCATTGTTTAATATGCCATGAACGCACATGATATGTCAAAGGTTCATTGAGTGAAGACCCTGTGCCTTGACCTAGTCCTTCAAAATTATTTACACTCATCAAATCCATGTAATATGTTATCACCAAAATTTGAAAAGTGATCTTACATAAAGTCATCCTAATAGCTAATAAACTGTTTTTCTCAACTCTCAATTTCTTAGAAACAATATTTCATTACTATAAATCTTGGAATTCAAGGTGCATTTGCACACCACTAATTTTTTGATGCATGACATACATATTTAAAAAGTCCTCAGTAATCATGTTAACCCACCATGTCTGTCCATATGTTTGTGGATGATAAGTTGTATTGAAATCCAACTTTGTCCCCAAACCTAGAAATAAATCCTTCAAAAACCAAGAAGTAAACATGGCATCTCTGTATGATATGATCTTCTTGGGAACACCATTTAATCTCAGTATCTCCCTAATTAATATATGAGCTACCTCACTAGCTGAATTAGAATACTTAACTATAATGAAATGAGCTAAGTTACTTAATCTATCAACCATAAGCATGATAGAGTCATGCTGCTTCGACATACATGGAAAATATGTAATGAAGTCCATGGAAATGAGATCCCATTTTTGCTCTGGAATCAAAATTTCTTGTACCAAACCATTTGGATTCTTACACACTAATTTTACCTACTGAAACTCCAAAAATCTCTAAAAAAACACAACCACTTATTTCTTGAAGTTTAGATGGTGATGGGATTTCTTAACTATTCCCAATGTCTTCTGATATCCCCTATAACTTGAATAAAACTTGACATGAAACTCCCTCAAGATAAGCTTCTTGAGGTCACTGCTATCTGAAATATAAATTATGTTCCTGAATGTAAGCAAGCCATATGTCATGAGATGATATTCATCATCCTTGTCGTCTTCACCCTGCTACTGTAACATGTACCTCAATTGTTGATCCTTGTCGTCATATCGTCCTGTCTGCAAAATACACTCCTACAAGTATGTCCCATAAGAACTCACTACTGTAATGTGATTTTCCTACACTCTCCTACTGAGAGAATTAGTTACCTTTTTCTCCTTTCCCTTGATGTACTTGATCTTGAAGTCAAGCCCACTTAGGGTAGCCAACCATCTAGCTTGTTTAGCATTCAAAGTAGGTTGGTCAAACAAGTACTTCAATCCACTATGACCACTCATCAGAATAAACCTTTGACCAAGAAGATAATGCCTCCACGTATTCAAGGCATGAATGGTAGCTGCTAAATCAAAATCACGATTCACATAGTTATGTTCGTGCTTATTCGACTTCCTTGAATCATAACATACTACTTGTCCTTCTTGTATAGAGACTTCACCAAGTCCTGTCTTTCAAGCATCTGTACATACCATGAACTCTTTTTCAGGATCTACAATCTTCAAGACTGGACCATTTGTAAGGAAATTATTCAACTGCTCAAAACTATCTGAACACTCCTCAATCCATTCAAACTTCTTCCCTTTTCTTTGTTATCATGTAATAGGATAGGAAATCCTTGATAATTTCCTAATGAACTTCTTGCAATAACCTGCTAGTCCCATGAATGATATGACCCCATTTAAATTCCTATGATTTAGCCACTCCATGGTAGCTCTAATATTTTCAGAGTCCACTAATATACCTTCCTTGGAAGCAACATATCCCAAGTAATGAAATCTAGTTTGAAAAAAACTACACTTGCTAAGCTTACAATAAAATTGATGCTCTCTTAGAAATCTTAACACCGCTACTAGGGGCTCTTCATGCTCTTCCTCATTCTTAGATTATATCGATATATCATCAATGAACAATATCATCGACTTGTCCAGATAAGGACACAAAATGCTATTTATCAAACACATGAAAGTAGCTGGAGCATTAGTAAGACCAAACAAAACCACTACAAACTCATAATGCCCACACTTGGTACATAATGTAGTATTGTAGATTTCCTCTTCTTTCATGAGTACCTAATGATGTCATGATCTCAAGTCAATATTTGAGAACATTGTTTCTCCCTTCAACTCATCAAACAAATCTTCAATCCATGACAAAGGATACATGTTCTTAATCATCACCTTGTTCAACTACTTGTAGTCGATACAGAACATGAGAGTACCATCCTTCTTCTTCACAAACAATATTGTGCACCCCAAAGTGACACACTTGGCCTTATGTATTCTTTATCAAGAATTTACTTAAAATGAGACTTCCATTCCACTAACTCTGGAGTGCTCATCCTGTAAGGTTCCATTGATGTTGGTTCTTCTCCTAATACCAACTAAATAGAAAAGTCCACTTCCCTATGAGGCGGTAACTATGAAATATCTATTGGAAATACATCCTAAAACTTTTGTAAAATGAGATACCTCTTCAATACTTCATCATCCTCAACATCCTTACCCTTGTCATTGGAAACATGCACTACAAATAATGCACACCCTTTCCTAAATCTGCGCTTAGCTTGCATTGTTGTAATCATTCTCACTAATGTATGCTTCTTCTTTCCTTGAAATATTTTATTCTCTCCATCATCATCCATGAACTCCATTTCTTGTAAAGGTACAACCAATCCATGCCAAAAAATCATGCTATATGGCCCTACTGGAAAAAAAATTAGATGTGTTTTTGTAGGCATACCCTTTAGCTCAAATGCACAAGATGTCACCCAATGATGAACTCTTTTCTTGGTCACTATAACCAACTTCACCAAGCAAGACTCTGCATGCACTTCTTTTCTCAAGCCACATTTATCCACAAGGCCAAGATTAACATAACTATAATTAGATACAAGATCAATGAAAATGGAAACAACTTGATCACATAGATTACATTCCATCTTAATAATGGATGCATGGTGATCCACCTGCTTTTTATCAAATGCTACATATATCTGATGAATGCTTTTTTCAAAATACCCAACTATCTGCACCTCCTGGGCACTATAAATATGAGTTATACTACCCTGATGCAAAGAATAATCCTTCTTACAATGATCCTTTCCACATATCCAACACTACATCGGTTCTCTTCCACTACCCTTATTATGCTGCTCTCTAGGTTGAGTTCCATGTCACTTATTTATTGTATTGAAATTCTTATAAGGGGCCACATTTTCATTATCACCTACATCCTTAGGTCTTTCTTGCTTCGTAGGCCATTTTCCTTCGATCTTGTAATTACCTTTATAATCACACTTAGGCTCATTCTTTCACTTCAACCACTAAAAATAGTTCTTCAACTTCCTGATTACTTACTTCAATATTCGAGGTTCATCATACTCAATCTTATCCTTAAATGCTAATGGTAGTCCAATAATGAACCTATGAACCTTTGTCTTCTAATCCTTGAGTTAATGCATATACCTCAACAACTCTAGAAACTTAGTTGTGTACACTTCATCACTCATAGAACCCATCTTCATATCATGAAAATCCTTATCCTTTTTATCGCAGTATCTCTCGAACAATTACTTTTTCCTGAAGAGTTTCTTAAACTCATGCCAACTAAACTCCTCTATCCTAATGTCTCTGAAATGATTTTCATCTTCTTACTAGATATCCTCTTTCCCTTTGAGACTAAAAATAACTATCCTGACTTCCATATTATTTGTATAATCATGCAATTCGAATAACTTCTTAATTCTAAGAAACCATGATTCTACATCTTCTGATTTATTCATCTCTACATAAAATGTAGGTGGCTTGGTTTTATTGAAATCATCTCAAAAGTACACCCTCTCACTCCTCTTGTAAGGATGATAGCAGTGATGACGACGGTGTCTATCTGAACCAGAACTAGAATAGAACACATAACCACCACCTCCCCTGTCATGTGTATCCAGCCACCTTCCACTTCTAACTATGTCATCCCTATCCAACCTATGCTCTAATCGAGACCTGCTACCATATGACCCATTAGTCCTTTTCTCCTATCCATAACCGATCCTTGGTTTTCTCTGTCTTTGAAAATATGATAAACTCTAAAGGATCACTACATTAACCTCTGATTTCTTTTTTGAGTTCTCGCAAGACTTTCCTGGGACTGAATTATCGTGCCATTATGTGTCTTGAAACTTTCAATTTATGCCTTCAGAATTTTCAAGATATCTTATATGTCAAGAGATTACTCTTCTCCTTTATACGTAGCTGATCTCGAAGGAGTGTCACATGTGTTGCGTGTGGAGCCTGATTATCTTATTTATTTTGTATCACAGCGTTGTACCCCTATACCTTAATGGGGCGGCAACGCCACTCGTAATTAAACGTTGCCTGCGGGGTCTTAGGGGGGGTGGCTGCGACTTTATGGAGCTCCCCCCTGGCGAGGGGTTTAGGGCGTAGCACCCCTGAAGCTAAAAATAGATGTAAAATTTCCTTGTAAAAGTATAGTAATTTCTAGTCAATCTGGGCCATTCATTAGGCGGATGATCTGACGGTAGAATTTATGTTTAGTTTAGGGTTTTTTGCACTAGAAGGCAACCCCTCACTTGTATGAGGGCATTGTATTGTGGTTGTGTATTACATGTGTATTCTTAGAGCGAGAAACAGATAGGGAGACTGTGAGAGAGGACAGAGGATATTATAGCGAATCTGCTGTAGGTTGTGTCTCTTCATTTTGCTAGATAATAGAAAGGAAGGATTGGCTGTTCGGGGTGGACGTAGCCCAAACTGGGTGAACCACATATATCTCTGTCTCTCTGGTTTTATGTTTTTTGTGTGCTTGTGTTTTCTGCATATTTTATGTGTTTCATTGCTCTGTAATATATAATTTTCTAACAACATGAACTGGAATCCACCATTCTCCTCATCAGCTCTTATCTTCTTCTTCCTACAAAAATACCATGTGAGATAACCAAATATAAACATAATCAACCATACCTTAGTGAAGTTCATGGGAGGCTATATCGTCTGCACAAATTAGTCCATATTAACACGATATATATATATATATATATATATAATCAAACACACCTTAGTGAAGTTCAGGGGAGGTTATCTCGTCTTCATAAATTAGTCCAGATTAGCAAGATATATATATATATATATATATAGACACCAACATATCAACCTATCAACATCATCTCAATCATCAGGCATGATGCCACAAACTTTAACACCAAATATATACACAAAAACCATAGCCACTGCAATGCATGCATATGGAAGACATGCATGCATAACAAGCACATCTAGCCCATCCAGTCTAAACGTATGAACCTGGAAGTTCTAATATCAATTTGAAACTGCTCCTCCCCAGATTTACCTACATTTAGGCCCTTTGAGTAAATTTTAAACATAGTGATAATAAGATATGACCTGACCTCCAAGTCCTAGTTATGGAAGGGGGCCGAAAAATTGAAAAATTTGCTAACACCCCTCAAAGAGCACTGACCACTAAGAAGGTTGCAAACCACCCTAGGTGGTCAAACCTTGAGATATACCCATTTATCAACTGATCTAACACACCAAATTCATGCACAAAAAGGAAAGAGTATGGTTATAGGCCTCCAACCGCACACATACACCTTCCTCCATATAACTATGGGTAAATTTGCTCTGTTGTGTGCCAACAATTCAGAGATCTGAGCCAATTTTCTAGGACAACATCTAGACCACTTCCTAGAAATTCCTCTAACTTTATATAATGATATTATTCATGAAAAAAAATCTAAACATTCTAACATGAAACTATAACTTGACCTAGACTTCCTAGAACACACAAGACATTTTTTCAAACATATGGTAAACATGTAAGATACATGTCGTGAATGCATAAATGAGTATAAATCTCTGAAATTCATCTAAAAATCACCGAGAAGGTATAATTCCATCTCAAGTAGCTCCAACAACATTATTTAATTCATCCATTCATCAATCATTCAATAACTTATCAAATCATAACAAAAGCCATAACTATAACACATCATAAAACCATGATTATAACCAACATATAACCATAACATTAAACATGAAAAATAAACCATCAAATCAACATAATAAGAAATACAAGTGATCAAATATTACAATAGGAAAATAAATCTTATTAACTTATGCAAAATCCAACCAAGTCAGGGACTTCCACGTACCACCAGACCATAAACTAAGATGAACCAAATATTTTTTTCATCCAATCAATCCCATGCCATATTCCAAGCATGAATGTGGGATCTCATGAATTAAATGAAATTATGAGAGGGAGTAAAAATTTCTCATTCCCTAACACATCAAGTAATTAAGAATAAATGGGCATTTAATGCCGGGTTGGTAAAAACATATGGTAAAAATTTCATTTAGTAATTGTTAAGAACAAATGGGCATTTAATGTAGGGTTGGTAAAAACGTATGGTTAGAATTTTAATCGCAACTATTATTTGTATTTTGCAACATCTGCAAGTTTAGAAAATCATGATTTTAGTACAAACCTCAATCCTTGGTTTTAAATGTTTTGTCTTGCCATGTATTAAAATATTAAAAATGCATGTTTTGAACAAAATAACCATGTATAAGTCTTTTGCTATGTGTAGGATGTAACTATGAGATGTTTTGGATAGAAAATTGTGGAGAAATCTGTGGTGGGTGCCTAAAAACAACTTAGTTAGAGGGTTTTACCGTGAGTTACCCTGCAACTCGTGGTAAAGTGTAAATTTTAGTAAGAACTCATAGTTTTACTTGGTGAAGGAACTCCCACCTCCATTTATCATGCAAATTTATTTTATTGTATTTCTAAATTATAATATAAAGTTGTAATATCTTTATGATAATTTCACGTCTCATTTTTATACAGAGAAACCATTATATTTTGACTTTGTTCTGTTGAGCGTAATTTTATTTTATTTTTAATTGTTGAGAAGACATTGATTTTGGAGCATATTCACTAGCATTGAGAATTTTTTTTTTAACTTTTAAAATGGAAGCATCAAGCACAAGATTGAATAATCCTCAAATACATCAATTTAATTGAAAAAATTATGACTATTTGGCTATAACAATGAAGCATCTGTAATGCTTTGACACAAGAAAAAAAAGGATTTGCTGAGGGACAATAGGAATAAGGATTAAAAATGTATATTCTAAATTTTTTAAGAAGTTCATGAAAGTATTTTTCGAAGGATTGCAGCAGCAACAAAGTCCAAGAAAGCATGGGATAACCTCCATAAAACCTACCAAGGCATGGAAAAAGTAAAGACAACAAATCTAAAAATTCTAAGGAGATATTTTGAGACAATTTGTATGAAAGAGCCTCAGAATGAATACTCATTTTTAACACAAGTAATTGAACTGGTTACTCAAATGAGGTCTCATGGTGAGAAACTTGAGGAAAGAATAATAGTTGAGAAATTTTTGAGAAGTCTGCTAACAAGATGTGATGCCATTGATGTGGTCATAAAAAGTACAAAGGATATCTCATATTTTTTTGTGGATGAGATTCATGCATCACTTATTCATCATGAACATAGACTGAAAAGAGAAACAAGCTCCTCATTGGAACATACCTTTAAGACATAGGTCTCAATTGGTCAAGGTAGAGGTAGATGAAGACCAAATGCAAGAGGAAGAGTAAGAAGCCCACACAGAGGTGGAGGAGGCATCCCTTCAAGATCAAGTGGAAGGGGAAAAAATCAAAATCCAAGTAAAGGCCAAAGCCAAAATAAAGCACAAATTCAGAGGTATGATAAATCTCAAGTTCAAGGTCATTATTGTAAGAAGCATGGTCATAATGAAAATGAATGTAGAAAGAAGAAACATGATATAAGTAACAGACCTAGTGAAAAGTTCACAAAAAAAAATTGGAACCAAGATAGCATGTTGTTAGCTTGTAATGTAGCACAAGAAAACAAAGGGATGTATGGTTTTTAGATTCAGGGTGTAACAGCCACATGATAAGAAACATAGAAATTTTTTCCGACTTAGATGAAAGTGTGAAATATGAAGTGACATTAGGGATTGATAATAAAGTATTTGTTGTGGGAAAATAAAGTGTTAACATTCTAAAAAAGAAGGGGGAGAAGAATTACATTTCAGATGCCTATTTTGTCCCTAGTTTGAAGCATAACATCATAAGCATTGGACAACTCATGCAAAAAGGGCTACAATGTATTTTTCAAGAATGAGAGTGCACAATTTTGGATAATTATCCAAGAAAACAACCGTTTGCAAAAGTTCAGATGACAAGAAATAGAATGTTTCCTCTCAATCTAAAACCATATTCGAAGGAAGAAGGTGCTCAAGAACAATTATCAATGAATTCACAAGAGAATTAAAGAAATGTAGCAGTTTTCACACAAGTAAAATTTCAAGGAGAAGTTAAAGATGAAAACTGGTTATGGAATTTCATATTTTTCCATCTTAATTTTGGAGGTTTAAATTTGTTGCATAGGAAAGGCATGGTGAAGGGATTTCCACTCATAGAGAAACCAGACAGGCTATGTGAAGGATGCATCTTGGGAAAAAAACATAGAGAATCATTTCCAATAAGAAATCCATTAAGGGTAAAGGAATCTTTGGAGATTGTCCTTTCAGGTTTATGTGGACCAATGCAGACACCATCAATTGGGGGAAACTATTATTTTTTACTTTCATAGATGATTTCACAAGGAAGACATGGGTCTACTTCCTAAAACAGAAAATTGAGGTGTTTGAGAGCTTCCGCCAATAAAAATCTCTTGATAAGAGGCAAAGTGGACACTACATCAAAGTTTTGAGGTTTGATAGAGGTGGCGAATACATCTCAAATGACTTCCTACGTTTTTGCATGGATGATGAAATTCACAAGCAATTTACAACAAGGTGTACACCTCAACAAAATGGTGTCAAAGAAAGTAAAAATAGGACAATTATGGAAATGGAAAGGAGTTTCTTGAAGGAAAATAATTTTCCAAATGACTATTGGGCTGAAGTTGTCACTTGCACATCATATATCATTAATAGTTTTCCAACCAGAAATGCCAATAATATGGTTCCTGAAGAGGCATGGTGTCAAAGAAAACATAGTGTCACTCAAATGCAAGTGCTTAGATGTGTGGCATATTCACATATCCCGAATGAATTAAGGAATAAGTTGTACAATATCAGGGATAAATGCATATTTGTTGGATATAGTGATGAATCCAAAGCATTCACACTCTATAATCGATTAACCAAGAATGTAATAATCAGCACAGCTGTGTAGTTCATGAAAGAGGAAGCATGGGATGGAAGCTTGGAGAAGAAAATAAATGTGAAAACATGTATACCACATTAATATAAAGAGGAATTGACCACAACAAGTAATTCCTCAATGGTGACTCCTCCTACTCCTATTCAAGCTCAACAAAGTAGTGAACATGTGACACTGTCAACAAATAATAGGACAGTGTTGTGCAGTCAAGAAAGTACTACTCCATGCACACCGCAAAGACCCACAACGCTATCAAATTCAAGCACGACATCAAGTGACATGTCAAGTAAAACTTTTGCAACCATAAGAAGACAAAAATTCAAAATTTTAAGTGAAATTTATGATCAAAATTAAGTTGATAGTGTCACACCTATGAATTCCTTATTTGCATTATTTTTTCATGTAGATGAACCAATCTATTTTGAAGATGCAGTCAAAGAGGAAAAATGGATCACATAAATGGATGAAGAAATAGGAGAAATAGAAAATAATTACACGTGGGAGTTAGTGGACCTTCCGCAAGGGAAATAAGTCATTGGAGTGAAGTGGGTCTGTAATACCAAGAGCAACGTTGAAGGAAATATTGAAAGGCATAAAACAAGGATAGTTGTCAAAGGATACAATAAAAAACATGGAAGAGATTATGCAGAGACATTTGCGCCAGTGGCGAGGATGGAGACAATGTGTACATTGTTTTCAATTGTCGCACAACATAGATAGAAAGTGTATCAAATGGACGTAAAATCATTGTTCATGAATGGAGTGTGGAAAGAGGAATTATATGTTGCACAGTCACCTGGTTATGAGGAACAAGTGTCATAGCATTATTTATCACCTCTATATACTTGATGACTTATGCATTGGCCTTGGGCATCCCTTCCATTCAGACTTGATCAAACTTCTTAAAAAACAATATTTTAAAATCCATACGCGACTCTGCCCATTTTTTTCTGCGTGAAGACTTGGGTATACTCATATCTGACCCGCGTATGCTATTTAGAATATTAAAAAATATAAAAACTCCCTACTAATTAGGCAGGTTTTACGGTTTTTCCTGTAACTTAACTACCCTAGCCCGTGGCCTAACTGTTTCCCAACTGAAAAAACCTGATTTGAGGAAGTAGAAATACACCTCAAGGGAATGGGCTAAGGGATGAGAGAGAGAATGCTATTGATATTATAGCATGTTATAGCCCTAATCAAGTCTGATATTTCCCTGTGCCTCTTGCACTTCCCAGGTTCAAGAAACCCCTGTTTCCTTGTGATGATCACCCCCACTTTATGTGACATCATTTGTGCACCCTTTATGGAAGAAGCTTTGTGAGGCTAGGGCTAGACGGATCTAGAGGATTGTTTTTCTTGGAGCCGTGGGAGATCTTAGGTGATTTATCCACTTTCTCTTTACATATTATCAATAAAAGAAGCTATGTCCCGTTCTTTATGTATATGTGTTATATGTCTCCTACACATATTGAATGATCTTATAATGGTTGATTACATGTTATTTTTATGAGATTATATATGCTAACATGCTGACATCTAGGAAATATATGTTGTGCAACTAGTTTTTGTGCTTTGTCTTGATTGATTTCCAAGTTCTGAAGCACGAGGAGTAGTAGAGGGTTTGCACCCTGCGGGATCAACCCCAAACGTAGGACAAACGGGTAAGGTCATCTATCCTCAATTTTCTAGTTCAAGCATTAAAACTGATAATTAGAGTACTTCTTGTGATGATATGCCATACACTCTGTTAGGTCCCTCAACCCAGACCTTAGGGTAGCTTTTCCCGTAACAACATGTCCAATAAAACAACATTTATAGGTTGAATAAATCTCTTTATGGGTTGAAGCAAGAATTGCAAGCATGGTATAGTGGGATAGATGCTTACTTGATGGAAAATGGCTTTGATAAACGCGACGGCAATCCTTCTCTCTACATCAAAGAGAGTGATGATAAGTTTCTTATTTTTGTTTTATATGTAGATGATTTGATTTTACAGGGAGTGATGATTTCCTCATTGCTGATTTCAAATAAGTAATGAAAAGTGATTTTGAAATGACTGACTTTGGGTTGTTAAGGTATTTTTTGGGAATAGAAGTGAAGAAAACAAAAAATTGTATTTTTATTTCCCAAGAAAACTATGTAGTAGAAATTTTGGAGAGGTTTAATATGCAGAAAAAAAAGCCCACACAAACTCCAACCATCATGGGGTTGAAGTTGAGAAAATAAAATTGCAGCAACAATGTCATTCTAAATTATCCAAAATTATGGTGGGAAGTTTGATGTATTTGACAACAACTAGGGTGGATATAATGTATGCATTAAGCTTGGTTTCAAGGTTCATGGAGACACCCAAGGAGACACATTGGTAAGAAGCCAAAAGGATTTTAAGGTATGTCAATTGGAAAAAGGAGTATGGTATTTTTTACACTGCAGAAAATGATTTTAGGTTGGTTGGTTACATTGACAGTGACTCGGCAGGAATTGTTGATGATAGAAAGATCACGTTAGGATATTTTTTTAATTTAGCTTTGGGAGCCATTTCATGGGTTTCCAAGAAGTAGTTGATAGTATCATTGTTAACTGCATAAGCTAAATATGTCACCACAACAGCAGTAGTGTGTCAAGCAGTTTGGATGAGAAGAATATTGAGGGATTTATGCCATGAACAAGAGGGAACTACAACTATTTTATGTGAAAACAATTCTAAAATTTCACTATCAAATAATTATGTTTTTCACAAGAGGAGAAAGAACATTGACACTAAATATAATTTATTAGATAATTTACTAACACTTTTGAAATTGTGTTGCAACATTTCAGGTTGTAGGAACAGTTTGCAAACATCTTCACAAAGCCATTGAAGAGTGACCATGTTTTCTATTTAAGAGACTATTTGGGAATTGTCAATGGAGGAAGTTGTGATTAAGGGGGATTGTTGGAAAATTAATCCCAGCCACCGTAGTTATGATACTAACAAAAAATATCCCAAGAAAGTACAACAACAAATCAAAAACCTTTTTTCCTTGCACGGAGAAGATTGTGTTTGCAGACTAAATCTCATGAATTAAATAAAATTCTGAGCAGGAGCACAAACTTCCCATTCCACAACACATCAAGCAATTAATAACAAATGGGAATTTAATGTGGGATTGGTAAAAACGTATGGTTAGACTTTTATTCTGCAACTTTTATTTGTATTCCGCAATATTTGCAAGTTCAGAAAATCATGTTTTAGTACAAGCGGCCATCTCAGGTTTTAAATTTTTTGTCTTATACTGTATTAAAATATAAAAAATTTATGTTTTGAACAAAACAAATATGTAGAAGTATTTTTTTATGTGGCGGATGTAAGACTGAGAAGTTTTGGAGAGAAAATTGTGGAGAAATTTTTGGTCGGTGCGTAAAAACAACTTAGTTATAGGGTTACTCCGCAACTCTTGGTAACGTGTAAATATTAGTAAGAAATCATAGTTTTACTTGGTGAAGAAGTCTCCATTTATCATAGGAATTCATTTTATTTTGTTTTGAAATTATAATATAAAGTATAGTATGTTGTGATATCTTTATGAAAATTTCACGTCTGATTTTTACTGCTCAACCACTTTGTTTTTACTCTATTCTGTTGAGTGTAATTTTTTTTTTTTTTTAATTTTTTTACTGCGCAAGTCAATTAAGTGAATTAGACTCCACGGTTGTTGTCCAAAACATATCTCTCTTCCTGATCTTTCACGATCCTCATGGGCGACGAGCTCTTTTTCTACCAAAAAGAGATAAATGCAAAGCTTGATTTCTGTTTGAGTTACCACCTGTTGTGGACGATGATAAATCCAAAGTAGAAACCTATTCCAAAAGGAGGAGGATTTCCTCCTTTATAACATCGAATGTGTCATCCATTTCCAGAAGGTGCATGCACATGTTTTAATCCATGAAAATTTAGTAAGAATTTCTATTTTTTTCCACCTGTTACACGCACTTTTTTTCACCATGAAATTTGATCATAAATATGGATCTATAACCATCAATACTCATGCTTCCTTAGAATTCAAACACTTATATTCCTTAACCAAGTCTTGGAAACTGGGAAAACATCTCTTAAATATGCTTAAAGATGGCCTGCGCGGTTTTTGCGGTCACTTCCCGTGCATGCGTGGATATTCCTAACCTTACCCGCAAACATCTACACTATGTTTTCCATTAAAACCTACACATCCCATTTAAAAGGAAGTAAAATAAAAAAGTAACTTCTAGAAGCATAGTTGGGTGTATATTCTTCCAACTAAAATCCTCTTAAGTTGCGCCAGTTTGAGCTATATCCCTCCAATCATGGAATTTATCCCCTTGTATCAAGGAACCATAATCCCTTCATTAGAGGATCACATCCCTCCATTGGTGGATTTGAAACCTCCTAAATTTCTCCTATAAATTGAGCTGAAACTTGAGGTTTAGGGGGTTCATAAAAGGGTTCGCTAAAGATAATATTATGCTTCTGATTCTAGAGTGGAAAGCTTGTTAAACCAAGGAAGAAGATTGTAAAGGTATACAGGAGAAATATGTATGACATCAAGGCTCGGTTGTAAGATTGCTCTTTATATTCTTGATAATAAATTTGGATACGTTTTCTCATTATGTTGTTTTTAGATTCATTAAAACAATGCCAATTCTTAATATCCTTGATTATTAAGTTAAGCTGGTATCTGGATTATTATAAACTGCTGGTGCTTTTGATTCTTTTCATGTTTTTTATCGTTGGTTCTTCTCCGCATTGAAGAAATTCTTCAGGACGGAATGAAAGGTATTCATCAAACATATCGTTGAAAGGTAAGAGAATTATCCTCTCTTTTCTAGTTTTGATAATATGAATGTTAATAGCTTAGCGAAAGAAATATTGACATGGTTGTTTGTTTCTAGTTATCTTTTGGGATACTAGGGAGATCGCTCTTGTACGAAAAAGGGATTTATCCAAAAAACACCACCATATCCTCAAGCCTATTAATTGAGGCTACCAATTCTTGGGAAGCGTTAATCATCCTCCCAATAAATTCTACAATTTCTCCAAAATCCTGAGGATTCACCATCCTGAAATGAAAACAAAGACCAACCAAATCATTGACTGGAGACAGATTTTCCAAATCGTTGTGACCTTCATGAAATTTCCAGCAAGTGGGGTGGGAGGCCGAGAGAATTGATATAATGAGATAGCTCAAAGCCTTGCACAAGCCAATCTGAATTGAAAAGACAATATTATTCAGTGCATAATCACTAACATCGTTGAACTCCACTTGAGGAAAGATCTGATTCAGATGCAATTAATTATTCCTCTGTTACTGAGCCCTAACATCCTTGTTGCGCCAAATTCAAGGATGATCTGAGAAATTCTACATTAAGAGGAAAAGAACATAGTTATACATGAAAACTTTGAGATAATTCCACCTGTACCTTGTCATTAAACCCTTGTAAACCTTGTTGGAATTTCTAGGACGAGGAGGGAGGCGAAAACTTTGAGAGGGAGAGTCTCAACAACCCACCTCGCTAGGAACCTCTCACACCATATGATTGATGTGTTGGATAATCATAGAATTGGGACTTAGAATTTTAAGCAAATGGGACAAAGAACATTTTTTTATTAATGGTAATTTCTCCCTCTATCATTGAGGATCCTTTATTTTCTAATGCACCAACCTCTGAATGAAGATGCTAGAGGATATGAAAAAAGTTTACACCTTTCAGCTTAAACAATAGGGAAAAATTTATTTGACTGGAGGTCGCAGATTCTTTTTTAATGGATGTCTTAGCATTTTCAAATTAACAAATTACCCGCATTGAATCTTCAAATATATTAATATTTGTTATTTTTTTCCAACTCAATTTCAAGAAATTTTCGTAAGGGTTGTTGGTTTCTCTTCCTATACCCCAAGAGAATTGATGCACAATTCTTCCATCAGGGCCATAAAGGGATCCCTTCCGATCCAACCTCCCCCAATTAAATTATAAATGGATATTTAACTTATTTTTAACATGGATATTATTAATGTCTAAATAAGTTGAATATTCATTTTATTGTGCATATTATTAACTTATAAATATACTTTCTTACAATGTCATGGATATGTTCAAATGACATATGTTTAAACAATTTTTTTTGTTAATAAATAAATTTAATTAAAAAACCACAAAGGACATATCCTCTTTTGAGATAAATTTTAGCCATTGATGTGTAAATACTACTAAGAATATTTTAGAGTATTCCAAAAAATTTAAATTCACACTATTCACCTAGTAATTATTGGTAATTAAATTAAAATTATGGAAGCCATATTTCAAAATAGAAACACCTATCCACATAAATATATGGGTTACCTCTAGAAATATTTATTATGTCCTCCAAAAAATATTAGCATTTTTACAACCTCCTCAATTTTAACATTCTTTCACAATGACCTAAAGATAATTAACAATCTCCCCAGATTCGGGTGATCGAAAAACCTCGAGTTATCACTCCAAAGCTCAAAAATTGCACCACCACATGGCTCATCCTCCACAGAAAGTGGCATTCACTTGCCCTCCTATGGTCGAGTTTCCCTTGTACGAGACCTCTCTACTCCCGCACCCCATTATTAATTTCACCATCCCCATGATCATTCCTTTCACCAGCCTGCACATTATCCTTTGCACTCTTTCGAGCTTCATGTATGCAATTATGCTCTGCATGATCATGGATAATGATAGGGGGAGAGGTCAGCATCTTGGCATAGGAAGAATTCAGGGGTGCTCCCCTAACCAAGTTCGATGATGCCACCATCACCACCATGTTTAATAGTGGGGTTCCCGACTCCATACATAGGATGGTCTTTGTTATAGAGGAATTTGAGCTACACATGGGTTGCCCAATGCTTTAGGAACTTAAGAAATTCCTTGCACACCTATTCCGGATCTTGGGGGGAGGCCCCCAAGATCTAAAACGATGAAATGGATCTAATAAGCTCAATAAAATTAGAATGCGAGAAAAAGGAGAGAACACACAATGAATAAAACCACAAAGAATTTTTTTTATTAAAACATAGAATAATTGTAGAAGCTACATTGTGGTGGATAATTTGTTCTTTTACAAGATGCATCTTACTACTTATATCATTTTTTAGTTACAATACCATAGGTAGATTCCATGTGTGGGTAAATACCATGGGTGAATAAATACTATGGTTGAATGAATAGCATGAGAAGATGTCACTTACAATACCATGGGTGGATAAATACCATGGGCGATGAATACCATGGGTGGATTCCATTTACAATACCATGGGTAAATTCCATGTGTGGATGAATACCATGGGTGGATATATACCATGGGTGAATGAATACCATGGATAAAAGTCACTTACAATACCATGAGCACTTAAGTAATATGGGTGGATGGATACCATGGGTGTAGGTCACTTTCCATTCAAATCATTCTTCCTTCCTTAAGAAGAAATGGTCCCCATTTCATCTCGCTTCCTTGTGAGAAGCCTTTGTTGAATATGAAGAGGCACTGAAGAAAAGGGTTTTGTGTGGTTAACCCATAACCATGATGAACGAAGATGTGAGGATAGAGATACCCTATAATGCTTGTGACCAATTGTGATACTGATAGCGTGTGACCTATCAAATGAACTTCGATGAAGTGTGGGTTTGGGGATGACCCATAACCATGAAAAATGAATATCCGAGGATAGATATACCTTGTAATCCTTGTGGCCAACTATGATGCTAACAGCGTGTCACCTACCAAATGGAATTCGATGAAGTGTGGGTTTTTGGATGTCCCAGAACCATGAAAAACGAATATTCGAAGATAGAGATACCTTGTAATGCTTGTGACCAACTCTGATACTAACAGTGTGTAGCCTAGAAAATTGACTTCAATGAGAAGGATTTTTTTTCGGTTGAAACATAACTATGATGTTGACTGTTGATGAAATAACATGTACCTACATACCCTAGGGTGGGAGGGAACATCTCCAAATAACCCAAGCTAAACGTTGATATGTTGAAACTGATGAATGTGAAGCAGGTGCCTACTGAAGCGGGGTGGGAGGGCACGTCTCCAAAGTAAACCTGCTTTGAATGCTACTCCAAATTTAAAATAGGCATGACTCGGTCAATATAACTTAGAATATTTATTATATCATATTTTTGGAAATATAATGATCATTATACATATTCCCTTATGTTTGAAATCGCTATATGGAGACTCTAGAAACTAAGATTTGCATTGTAACTCTCTCACCGTCATAAAATTTCGGAAAAAGTAGTTGATTTTAAATCAACGATAACTCCCTTGTCCGGACTCCGATTCGACCGAATTATTTTTTGAAGTTGAGTGAATTTTCAAGGGGAGACTAGATATATAATAATTTATCTGAAAATTTTCACTAAATATTGCAAAAAATGACATGAGAGATGTCGTCCACGAATTTTCATCCACGATTTGTTGTTAGAAAAATTTCTGCAACACTACTGATTTTAAATCAGCGATATCTCCCTCATCCAGACTTCGATTCGACTGATGTTTTTTTTCAAATTGTCTATTTTTTCACAAGGAATCCAAATATGATATTTTTTTTCTGAAAATTATGTATCAATAGTTTCATATATTCTTTACAAACTCGTCACCCAAAAAATTCTTGCAGAAAAATGAAAAAAAAAAATTCTTTCCACTTTGCCCAAGAAAGTGCTCCGTGGAGGTTGTGGAACTTGCATGAAGTTTTCTATAGATGTCATAAAAATGTTGAAACTGAAATATGCTTCAAACTATCATTCCCATGGATTCGTAACCTGAATCTAATACCACTGATCTAGACCTTGGGGGAGGCCCCCAAGATCTAAAATATTGAAATGGATGTGACAATACTTGCAAAATTAGAATGCGAGAAAAATGAGAGAACACAAATTAAATAAAAAGACAAAGAAATTTTTTTATTAAAAGAGAGAATAATTGTAGAAGCTACATTGTGGTGGAAAATATGTCCTTTTACAATATGTGACTTGTTACTTATAGTATTTTTTAGTTACAATACCACAGGTAAATTTCGTGAGTGGCTAAATACCATGGGTGAATGAATACCATGGGCAGATGTCACTTACAATGCCATGGGTGGATAAATACCACGGGTGATGAATACCATGGGTGGATTCCATTTACAATTCCATGGGTAAGTTCCATGTTTGGATGAATACCATGGGTGGATGCATACCATGGGTGAGTGAATACCATGGATAGATGTCACTTACAATACCATGAGAGGATAAATACTATGGGTGGATGAATACCATGGGTGTAGGCCACTTTCCATTTGGATCAACACCAGTTCAAGGAATGTACCCAAGAGAAAATGAAAGTAGTTGGCCAGATAGTTGAACTCTCTGCTCACCAAAGTCAAGGTGCCTCCTCTCTGAGGCGACTTTTCAGAGACCCGTGTTTAGAATTCCTTCCAAACATTCCCTCCTCTTATTCCCCAAATCCTTCACTCTCCCTCTCTTTGTTAGTTGGATTCTCATCCCTACCCTTTCCTTGCACCCCTATGGCTCATCCCCCTCCTTCCCATGCTCCCATTTCCTTGGTGATTGATGGGTTACTACATTCGTGAGGAGCAGTTGACTGACACAAGAAGCATGCATAATCATGGTGATGCCTAGGTGCAATGTGGTTCCAACGTGGAAACGATATTGTTTCGGTGTGGCCGAATTTAGCTCTCGAAAACATGACAAATCTCAGGTTAGTTTTTCCACTACATTCTAGTCTCTCTAAAAGTCACTTTAGTTCCATCTCCTTGAAGGCGAACAACTCAGAGCCTCGGGGATCTTTGGCTCGATTATGCACCATTTTTTGGCACATTGTGCATCATTTTGTTATTTGATGCAACAAATATGTATTTTCTATTCTCAATAGCATGATTTTGATCAACAACTATCTTGTAATGCAAATTAAAAAACTACAAAGCTCTGGTTTCTCCTTCGTAGGGAAGAGTCCTTCTTCTCTCTATCTCGGGCTTTCTTCTTCAGAGGCAAAGAATGCACTCTTGAATGTATTTTTTGTAACTTCTCGCTTTTTAATATAATGTCAATACATTTTCTTACAAAAAAAAATACAATTAACAATGGTATAATCATGTTTCTAAATAAGCTACCACAAAAAAAAATAACATAAGTTACCTAAACATTAAAACCATAAACCACCAAATTTAAGTTTCCTAGGAATTTTTATAGTATAAGGTTTATCAACTCACAATCTCCCCCTCCAGCTAGCATAAAAGTACACCACTTTCACTCATATATATTCAAATGGTCCATTCCACAACGTGATTAGGCATAACTCCATGGCTAACCACTCTACAACATGTATACTTGAACAAAATGTTTTACAAAAATAATGGTAATACTTCTTACCTATGGCTAGGCTTTACAATTTGGACCAAAAACACTCTAAAGGGTTCATGAACTAGTGTGGTTTTTCATAACATATTGGTTACTTCATTACAACAAATGCTTTCATCCATGTGGTTACAAGACGTTTCTCTCACTATATCTCTAGCTCATGCCGATCCATAATTTCCATGCTCTCCCTAACCTTCCCTCAATCCTCATCTACTATGTTAGTCTCACCTTGACCCACGGGGAATTCACAAGGGGAGCAATACCATACCATGTGGGTTCATATTGGGGGATATGTATTGAGGAAAAAATGACATAATATATTGGGATATATATATATATATATATATCTGTGTGTGTGTGTGTGTGTGTGTGTGTGTGTGTGTGTTGGGGGATATATAAGAGGTATAGGGTTTTTATATTAACAGGTATAAGAAAATGGGGCTCAAAGTTAAGGAAAAAATATAAAGGGGTATACAAAATGTTAATGAAAAATGGATACCTACAATATCTACTGAAATTAGGGGGTTAAATAATGTGATTTTTAGAGGAATTTTCCAATATTTAGTCAAATTAAGGGTATTGTTTAATACGCCATGAAAACACGCAATATGTCAAAGGTTCATTGAGTGAAGACCCCATGCCTTTATGATACAGGCTATACCAAAACACTAGTCAATACTACTTTCTTCTGCTAGGTGAAACCGTAGCATGTTGAAGGTAGCGGAGCACTGGATCTGTATGCGTATCATCTCAAGGAATGTGCAGTGCCTGCGTAGTGAACATGTAGCGAAATGTGTAGCGCAACTTCTAGAAATTAAATTTCTCTGATTTTTTGCCTTGGGTGTTGAGGGCACGATGAATGATGAGTGAACCGAGGTTAAATTCTTTCAGTCACCGGTTCTTGGTACCCAAAGAAATAGAGTCCCTCTACCATGCTTCAAATCTGATCGCTTATGATGATCATTGAATCATGCTCCTATCCTCTGATAAAAACCCACTCAACACAACTTGCCACATAGTGATTAAAACATGCAAAATGAATGTGTCTTGCATAGCAACCCTCTCCAAGAAAGACCACCAATTCGGTGTATTTAGTACTCTATTCCACCACACCTCTTAACCACATAAGTCGCTCAATATTTGTACTTCATTTCTAATGCTGTCACAAAGCCTCGATTACGGCTCCAGGAATATATAACTTAATTCTAAATTATAGCTTGACTTCATTGTATTTGTGCTACTTCAATTAAAATATCAACCCTCTTATCATCAAATTCCCACTATTGATCAACCAAGAAACACACAACTATTGTCGATAGCCTATGTATTAATTCTTGACACAACTCTGTGCAAAATCCTCCATATCTTTTCCTGAAACTTCAAGAAATCTCTTCGTAGATTCTCGTTCACAACCGTAAGGTGAATAACATCCTTCATTTCACCCTTATACCCCGGTTAACTTTGCGTGCAAGGCAATAACACATTGCCTGTCACTTCTCTAAACTTAGAGCACGTGCTCCGTTTTCACCTTCGACATGCACAAAGGTCATTTCCATTCATTCTCTACTGTCAACTTCATATGTCCAACTTCTCCTATAGAGACACAATTCATAGTTTATATCTATGTCTGTACTCACTCAAATTCAACATGAAACTCATATGTAAGTTTCACAACCTTTTACATGGATTGTGCTGCCCCATTTTTTTTTACCAAATCCACAAAGTCTTAAAAGACTTTCTACAAAACTTGGAACCCTAGAGGTTCTACCCAAATTCAACAAATAACTTGAATTTTATACATATAAAATTCTTCTTAGATATTTAACCCCAGGACTGGAATCACAGAGTGATTCTACCTAGCCACTTCTTGTCATGTCCTTCATTCACATAGAAAAAGACCTTTCTCAGCCATCAGGATTCATGCAACAGTTAACCAATCACACAGATAATTATTTTCATCAAATTACTCAATCACAGTTCATTCAACTCATAGCAGAGACAAATCACATACACATGATGAACCTAATTTATCATTAGATAATAAAACTATACATGCCCAATAAAATCTTGATTCTACTCTGTCTATGGCCTGATACATCTCTCAATGGACATCTTCTCTGAATTCTCACTCTCTGCGTTTAGGCCTACTACCACTCGAGGCTTTTTAATTTGATTATTACAAATATGAGCTTATCTTACTCTCACAACCAACTCCTACAAACCTGTAATTAGTTCCTAGACTAATGCAACAAATTCTATGTTAAGAAAACCTCCCTTATCTGTAACTTATGACTCATCCAGCTACTAACTACAAACAACAACTACTCTCTTGATTCATTCCATTTCTTCAGGGATATGTTTACATAATTCATCATTAATTGACACCTAACAACTAAGCATATTACCTATCTATGCTTGCTAAGAAATAAACACTTTTTACATGAAATTTTAGAATGGCCCCTCCTTGGGATGATGTCTATACCTTTACGTATGACTAGACACTTCAAACTTGATCTTGAGAGCCAATGATCCTAAACCAGACCCCCAAAGTAGAATGAAGACATGATCACCTGATCATGCATCTTTAGCTTTCATCTTCCTCAATCCCAAACTCTTATTTGTTATTGTACATAAAATTCATTGTCTTCATCTCTCCTTGGTTGTAACCTTCTAGGCTTCCACACCTTATGCTGTAGTGCTCCACTGTCTTTAAATTCATCATTCTTCACTCTGCATTCAACTTTACAGTCGATTACTTTCTTTAGCTCTGGTGTATCTTTTCTTAGGTACTTGCATCAAATCCGATAGTTCATCTATGGCCTCTTGCAAATCAATCCTCTGCTGAAAACAAATCTTGCTTTTATTACTATGCCACTATATCTTACTGCACTTTGTCCATTCATCTTTAAACTGTTGATTACCTTCTTCATATTTTCCTACTTCAGCTTCTACTGTTGCTCTTAAGATTACTCTAGATATTGTTGCCACTGAAACTTCCTGAATATCCTTGAAGATATCTCCTTCTGTAATGTCAAATTGCTGATCCTTTTCTGCAAATTTACTTTCAAAAAGTAAATTGTTCTCCAATTCCCTGACAGCAATAACATATTGACTTACACTCCTATGTATACTAGAAAACATAACATAGTTTTGTAAACTAGTACATATCTATGTCTAACCTACAACTTGAGACATTCTTCTATCAATGACTACAATCCATTCCTCATACTCAGATGTTTCTAGCAAGCATTTCAACAATTCACTTTCTACTTGATTCCTCTCAAGAACTTCATCATTATGTTTCTCTTCAGTTTCAGCATAACTCTCTTCTTCTCCTTCCTTGACAACATCCAATCACTGTCCTTCTGCTCTTGGACTGATCCTAGTAATTACTTCAGCTTCCTTCAGTTCTAAGATTGATTCGTCTTTAGCATGGGACATGTCTGCCTCACCTTTGTCCAATTTCAATTGTACAATCAGAATATTCATTCTCTGGTTTTCTAGTCTATTCTCCAAAAGACTTAGCTCGTGCCAAAAATATGTTATCTCACTTGGAATTTCTTCCAAAAAATCTATACAATATTCACTATCTTCTTCTTTGTCACAAGTCCAATTTCTTGGTGACACTACTTATTCATTCTTCATCAGAATAAAATTATGACCCTCCATCTCTGTGACATCTTTAGATGTGTGTCCAACAGTCTTCCTTTGACCACTTAAGAAAGCCAATTTCTCTTTGTCCTTACCAATAACAGGTTTCTCATCATAAGACATAACTGTCTCATCTCCATTGAAGATACTTCCTTCAATAAGAAAGGAATTTATGAACTCCTTCTGCTACAATAACTCAACTTGATCTTCATATGAAAGACAATCATCATCATACTTTTCTTGGAAACTTTCAGCCTCACTCAAGACAGTTCCATAGGATGGTTTGTCTTCTACAATACCTGTAATCGCACATAAATTTTCAGTTTTAAAACCACAAGACCTGATGGTCTTGTCAACTGCACTAAGCCTCTCTTTCTCAGCATGTCTTCTGTCCTTTGGGCTCGGTATTTTGGAAAGAACTGGTTCTCTATCTTTGGAACCTATATTGAGAAACTCCATTTCTACTTGACTTCACAAAGATAAAATTACTCTCTTGCTCTGATACCAAATGATGCAAGGTATACCAGACCACTGATCAATACTTCTTTCTTCTCCTAGGTGAAGCCGCAACGTGCTAAAGGTAGCGGTGCACCAAATCTGTATGCGTAGCGCCTTAAGGAATGCGCAGCGCCTGCATAATGAATGCATAGTGAAATGCGTAGCGCAACTTCCTGAAATTAATTTTTTCTGATTTTTTTCCTGGGGTGTTTAGGGCACGATGAATGATGTGTGAACCAAGGATAAATTCTTTCAGTCACTAGTTCTTGGTTCCCAAAGAAATCGAGTCCCTCTACCATGCTTCAAATCTGATCGCTTATGATGATCATTGAGTCATGCTCCTATCCTCCGATAAAACCCACTCACCACAACTTGCCACATAGTGATTAAAACGTGCAGAATGAATGTGTCTCTCATAGAAACCCTCTCTAAGCAAGACCACCAATTCGGTGTATTCTGTACTTTGTTCCACCACACCTCTTAACCATAGAAGTCATTCAATATTTGTACTTCATTTCTGATTCTGTCACAAAGCCTCGACTACAGATCCAGGCATATATAATTGAATTCTAAATTAGAGCTCGAATTCTTTGTATTTGCGCTAATTCAATTAAAATCTCAACCCTCTTATCATCAAATTCCCACCGTTGATCAACCAGGAAACACACAACTATCATCGATAGACTGTGTATTCATTCTTCACACAACTCTGTGCAAAACCCTCCATATCTCTGCCTGCAACTTCAAGAAATATCTTTGTATATTCTCCTTCACAACCGTCAAGTGATTAACATCCTTCGTTTCACCCTTATACCCTGGTTAACTCTGTGTGCATAACACATTGTCTGTCACTTCTCTAAACTTAGTTCTCATGCTCTGTTTTCACCTTCGGCCTGCACAAAGGTCATTTCCATTCATTCTCTACTGTCAACTTCATCTGTCCAACTTCTCCTACAGAGACAAAATTCATAGTTTATATCTCTATCTGTACTCACTCAAATTCAACATGAAACTCATATGTAAGTTTCACATCCTTTTACAAGGATTGTGCTACCCAATTTGTTTTTACCAAATCCATAAAGTCTTAAAAGACGTTCTACAGAACTTGGAACCCTAGAGGTTCTACCCAAATTCAAAAAATAACTAGAATTGTTTACATTTAAAATTCTACTAAGCTATTTAACCCCAGGACTGGAAAGTCACTTCTTGTCAAGTCCTTCATTCACACAGAAAAAGACCTTGCTCACCGATCAGGATTCATGCAACAGTTAACCAATGACACAGATAATTATTTTCATCAAATTGCTCAATAATAGTTCATTCAAATCATAACAGAGACAAAGCACATACACATGATGAACTTGCTTTCTCATTAGAGAATAAAACTGTACATGCCCAATAAAATCCTGATTCTACTATGTCTATGGCCTGATACATCTCTCAATGACCATCTTCTCTGAATACTCACTCTCTGCGTTTAGTCCAATTACCACTCGAGGCTTTTTAATATTATTATTACAAATCTGAGCTTATCCAGCTCTCACAACAAACTCCTACAAACCTGTAATTAGTTCCTAGACTAATGCAACAACTTCTACCTTAAGAAAACCACCCTTATCTGTAACTTATGAGTCATCCAGTTACTAACTACAAACAACAAATACTCTCTCGATTCATCCCATTTCTTCACAGATATGTTTACATAATTCATCATTAACTGACACCTGACAACTAAGCATATTCCCTATCTGTGCTTGCTAATAAATAAACACTTTTTACATGAAATTTTACAATTTCCCCTCCTTGGGCTGATGTCTAGACCTTTAGGTCTGACTAGACACTTCGAACTTGATCTTGAGAGCCAATGCTCTCACATCACTTTACCTAGCCCTTCAACATCATTTACACTCATCAAATCCATGTAATCTCTCATCACCAAACCATAAAAAAATGATCTTACATGAATTCATCCTAATAGCTAATAAATTGATTTTCTCAACTCTCAATTTCTTAATAACAATCTTTCATTACTATAGATCTTGGAAGTGCATTTGCACACCACTCTTTGTTAACATTGTTCTTACTTTCCAACATCAACATAACCTCATTTCTATCTAATGCCACCATATATGTTTTTGTACACTTCCATTTGCTTGTGGACATGCACTTCAATAGTCAATATACGATATAGGATGCTTCTCTCTATTCAACTTTCATGACCTTTCCTTGCATGGTCTTTGCTCCCTCTTCACTTGGGTTTCACTCAACTATTATGACTTTTCTTTGCATGGTCTTTGTTTCCACTTCATCTGAGTCACGGATTGGTTCCGCTTCAAATCTATCTTACTATGCAGCAATAGGCAACCACCATTTTTTTTTGTTATTAGTATAATTTTTATCCAAAGCTCCAATAACAATAATTATAAAATAAAGAAAAAATCAAAATATAATAAACCCACAAATAAACACAAATCATAACAAATAAAATTCTGATTCCTTGGTCATTCAATCTCGAAGCATTAATAATAAAATTATTCTTTTAATAAAATTTATCCTTATCATCCATGTAAATAAAGTTGAGGGAAATGATAAGATTTTTTAATCTTTACTTTTCATGTAAATAAGTAGAGGGATGTGGTTTAATGGTCAAGTGGAAAGTTTAGCCTCACCATTCTTGTGTTCCAATCGAGAGGATATGGTCCAATAATTCAGTGGGAAAAATTGGTCTCACCCATCTTATGGGCCGCACAATTTTTCAGTGGAATTTTTTTTTATATATGCACGTGTTAGCTGCTTTAGGCACCATTTTTCGGTTGAAAAAAAAAAATAGATGATAGACTTTTCCAATAGCCATTTCTAACTTTTACGAGGAACCCGAGGTTTCTTATATCAAAGAGCATGAGTCTACGAGAGGAATCCAAGGGAAGCACCGAACAGATGGTTTTAAAAACTGATCATTATAAAAATAGAAATCATGCTATGTACATCGGGTGAAGAACATTTTGTTTGGTGAATGACCTACCAGCATCACTGCAGTCAGGACTGTAAGGTTGCCCTCCATCATGGATTTTACAAGGGCGGGCCATCGACATAATCCTGTCTGTGGGCCTATTGCCTGAAACGTTACGGCCTTGACGTCGGCACCCATTAGAAAACCTAGGCATATTGTTATCTTGTAGACACTAAGGTTGAATGGATAAAAATGGAGAAAAACGCGTTTTAAGATAAAGGATTGCAGACCAACTTTTGCAGGTGGGGCAGGGCAAGGCACGGCGCGATAGACCCACAAGCATGTGGGAGCGCAGTACGTAAAGAATCCGATAAAGAATTCATGGCATTAGCCATAAAGGCCGAAAGAAATTTCTATCTATAAATATGAACCTTCACTTTCTCTCCATCCCGTCTTCTGATCTTCTCCAGAGCTAGTCTAGTTCCAGCTGAGCTCAATATCGATAATGGCTCCAAGCATAAGTAAAGTTTTCTGCATATATGTGCTTGCTTTGAGTTTGTTTCTCTGTAACATGGAGGCGAGGGGGAGCAGATTCTTTAACAAAGGGCCTGCCTACGAAAACCCTAATGGCGGGTCAAATAACGCCGGGTACGGAGAAGGTTACGTCACCAGCGGCGTAGATAACGCTTACGGAGCAGATTCGGGCAATGTCTATGGTTCCTACCGAGGCCAGGGAAACGGTAACGGGTATGTATACGGCGATAGCGAAGTTTCCCGCGTCGGTTCTGGGAAAGGAGCCGGCTATGGAGAAGCCGGGAGCGGCTATCGTTCCGGTTCTGGTAGAGCTGGTGAGTACTATTCACAAAACAATGCCGGGAACGTCGCTGGTGCCGCTTATAAAGAAAATTTCGGCAACGGCGCTGGTTATGGCGCGGAATCTAGCTACCGTGGTGCGGCTTATGGTTCGGGATCTGGATCCGACTCCGACTGGCGTGGCTCTAATGGTGGCTATGAGCAAGGTGGCGATCAATACGCCTCAGGCTACGGCAGACGATCGGAAAGGAATGGCGCCTACCGTTCAGGTTATGTTGGTGGCTATGTCACCGGTTCTGGTAACCGTAATGGCTACGAAGCGGGCTCCGGCATTGGCAACGCAGAATATGTTGCCGATAATGGTTATTACAAGGAAAATCCCTAAATAGATTCTACTTAGTATAAAGGCTTGTCAAGTTGCTCGTCATGTATATGACTCTGTTTTGTTTTAATGATAAGATGGTCCGGTTTTGATGCAGCAAAAGGAAATAAAAAGTTAATGATTCCAACATTCGGTGTCCTGTTAATTTAGAATTTAGGTTGCAAGGCTAATCAGTTGTAAACTTGTCTCTATTTACAATGTATTTGTAAGTTTGTACTATAAGATAGCAAATACTGCTAGGTAAGTCCACACTTTTATATTGACAAGAGCGCCATTATTGTAAGATTCTGTAGTCTAGACTAACTGTTACATGCTTTGGAGGTTATTTTTGGGTTTATATTCTTTTTTTTGGTGGAATTTGTTTAAAAATTGATAATGGTGCGGTGGAGTCACACATTTGGTTTGTGAACTCTATCATGCAAGGGTTTGAGGGATTTTTCATAATGTTGAATTTCTATATACTCAAAAATATATTTTAAATCATAAACAATAAAAGATTGGACTTAAAATTATTTAGCCAAATTTTAATATCAATAGAGAACATCAAGTTTTTATGAATATATGTTTTTTGGGAAACTTGTACTGATGTTGGAATCACACATTTGAGTTGTCAACTCTACTATGTGAGTGTTTTGGGATTTTTTCAGAATGTTGAATCTTTATATAGTTAAAAATACATTTTAAATCACAAAAGTAATAAATTGAACCAAAAATTATTTAGCAAAATTTTGATATCAAACTTCAAGGTTTTTTGTGTATTTTTTTCAACTGAAATGTACTTAAACTTTAATAGTGATATGTTGAAATCACACATTTGAGCTGTGAATTTTATCATGGGAGTGTTTTACTATTTTTTTTTAATGTTAAATCTTTATATAGTCAAAAATATATTCTAAACCAAAAAAAAATACCACCAAAAATTATTTAGCCAAATTCCAATCTCAAACATCAAAGTATATATATATATATATATATATGTTTTTTAAGTTGTTTAAAATTTGAAAAGGATACTATGAACTTACACATTTGAATCGTGATCTCTCCCATGTAGGGTTTTTTCAGAATTTTGAATTTTTATATAATCAAAAATACATTTTAAACTAAAAATAAATTAAAAATTAAACTAGAAAATATTTAACCCAATTTCAATCTGGTATATTTTTTGGGTGGAATTTGCTTAAAATTTAATAATAATGTGTTGAAATCAGACATTTAAATTGTGTACCTTAACACATAAGTTTAGTAGTAATTGGTAGTAATGTGTTGAAATCACACATTCAAGTTGTGAACTCTACCACTTATAAGTATCATAAGGATTTTTCAGAAACCTGAATCTTTATATAATAAAAAATACTGTTTAAACCACCAAAAGTTGGACCAAAAATTATTTAGGGGCATTCCAATCTCAACCTTTAATATGTATAATAACTATACAACACCAAAAATTAGACAGCCAAATTCCAATCTCACACTTTAAAAATGTATAAGAACTATACAACACCTTTTCTGTAAGAGACTCAGACTATATCCATCCCAGTGACTTAGCTAACTGAGATACAAAAATCAACACAACATTATGTTTTCTGACTGTGAAAATATACAGCCATTACCCAACTAGAACTGCCAAAGCATTTGGAACTTTTATTCAACACAAATTATCAACGTCTAATCGATAGACCAGCGTACTAAAAAACGTGAATCTACTCAAAGTCGACAACAGTCATTTTATGCAACAGCCATTACATTCACATACCTATATAAGATCATACTATTCACTGAATCCCCATTAACACCAATCTCAATGTTTCCGCTGCTTGGCTTTGATTGTCACAACTTTAATTACCTCCACCAACAAATTCTCCATACCCAGATTCAGTCTGTTCATAACGTCCAGCAGTCCCAGACTTCGAACCGTAGGAATTATGATCATACACGCGAGTGCCCGGAGTGTAAACGTCGTGTTCGAACTTTCTGCCGTAACCGGACTCCGCATTGTAACTTGAATCGTAGCCACCGTTGCTTCCCGAGCGAACACCATACCCTGATCCGAATTCTTTGTTCTGTTCATAACGAGAAGTACTCGATCCGTAGACGGTACCCAACTCGTCCCGCGATCCTGCGCCACGGTACGGCCTGGCACGCGAACCGTATCTATTACCGAAGCCAGCGCCGCCATTTTGCTGATCCTCTGTATTTTCAAAGCTAGGCATTGTGTTTGTCAAATCTTCTTCGTTAAGGCCAACACCAGCGCCTTCTTTTCCAACATTTTGTGAACCGTATGCGCCATATGAGCCTCCAAAGTAGGCCTTGTTCGCTTCCTCATAAGTGGTGTCACTGCCAGAACCATAGCCAACTCTGTCACCCGACTCTGCACCATATCCATTATTTACATCACGAACTCCCTCAGGGCCATATTTACCTTTGTAACCCTCAGTGCTATATTTACCTTTGTAACCCTCAGTGCCATAGCCCTCGGTTTCATAGTTACCCTGGTAACCGTTAACACCATTCCTTTCGGTTTTAGGAGTATACTCATTGGCAGAAAATTTACTAAAAAAAGTGCTCTCTCTTGCTTCCACTATACAGTGAACATCGATCAGAAGAATGAATGTTAGCAGAGCCGAACATAGAATACTTGCAGTACGAGATGCCATTAGTCTAACAGTAAACGCAGCTATAACACTAATGACACTATTGAGTGGATCAAACTTCAAACCAATCCAGTGCTGTCAGCCAAAAGCATTTGTTGAAACTTGAGAAGGCATAATTATTTATAGCATGCTTTACTCACTTATGTGCTCCTTTATTTATCGATAAACCATTTGTAAGCCAGGGGCCCGCTTCCTTAAAAAAATTGATAGTTGTTCGTTTATTTTGGGAGTTAGTCCTTCATCTTTGACTTGCGCTTTTTAAAAATAAACTAAATGTGTTAGTTGGTGTTCATTTCCTTTGGAGTTGGTCTCTTGATATCTGAGCTGCGTTTTTAATTGTGTTTTTTAACGTTATCATTGAGCGGTTTTCAACGCAGTTTGTACTCTCTTTTGTCTGCAAATGTGAAGAATGCGCATGTGGATGAGTTTGGTTGAAGTGGTTGTACTCCGAAAGGAATATTTTCACAAACGTAAATCAAGGGAAATAGAAGTCCACAATTTTATGCAATTTGAAGGAGCATATTCTGTGAACAACTTCGTTAAGAAAATGTTTTAGGTAAGAGAATTTTGGTTTGGTAGCTTTTCGTGGCAGACAAGACAGGTCGATTGCTAGGTATATCTATACTCGTTCACCTACTAGCGTCATAAAGTCGCACTAGGGTTGAGTGAAGAGAATTGTCGCACTGTCATTTTCTCTTCGTCCTTTTGGGTGCCCAAAAATGTCCCGTCTTACGGACACTGCAATCCATATATTACTGCATTGTGAGAGATAATTAAACAAAATAAACACTATGCAAATTCTGTGCAAATTTTCTTGAATATCTCATATTAATGGACGGTTGACCTACATTGAAAATAAACCTTTCCCTTACTCTGGAATTCCAATGAGCGGGATGAATGACCTGGAATTTCGCAACCGTTGGGTTGTTCAACAAATACCACACCATGTAAGACGCCATTTCAAAAATGTCAAATTATCATTCGATTGAAAGGCTTTCGAAATTCCTATGAGCGGGATCAATGACTGGAATTTCGCGACCAGTGGGTTGTTCAACAAATACCTCATCATCGCACACACCATTTCAAAAATGTTAAACCAACATGTAATTAAAAAACTTTCTATTTAACCGGAGTTGTTATAATCGGAATAATGCTTATATCTAATCTTGTAATAAATAAACTTAATGTTTATCATCAGCAAAACTTTTATAGTATCTAATTTTGTAATTGGAGTAAAACTTTCACTAGAATTCCTCTAATTTATACCTGGTTACCATTTTTTTACTTATTTAGCTGTGTTCCCTTTAACTAATATAATTTATACCTGGTTTTTATGAGTACAGCTTTTCTACTTATTAGTGAAGGGGCTGTAGGGACTATTGTAATAGTTTTCTAACCTTTAATGAGTTTGCACAAAAATCTAAGTTAATTGAAAACATGTTTTCAGCCTTTATTCTATAAATCTCGTTGTCTTTAACTTGTGAATTTCTTCCTTCACTTATTTCAATCAATAAGAAATTTAGTGGTGCTATTTGGAGAAACTTAGGATAAATATCAATTGATATTGAGAGTTTCAATTTCAATTAACTAAGGATAACATTATTGCCTAAACTTTTTAGGCTTAATATATATTATCATTTCGTTTTTGTGGAGACATTTTATCTCACTTGATGGGGAGACATTTGCTTTCTCCACAAAAAAGAAAAACATGTGGCAAGCATGAAGATGAGTGGTACTTTCAAAAGAACTACTCGCAGTAACCAAGATCAAACATACACAACGGACAAAAAAGAATAGTTTCTATGAACATTATTTAGGAAGCAACCCACTAACCGCACTCCTAGAAGAGGAATTTTAGATGAAGAAAAAGAAGAAATAATCTCCATGCAAATTACTTCGGTGTGGACCTATAGAAGTTGTGGTTGAAATTAATGACTTGTGAAGAAATGGTACAAAATTAAACCTTCCTCCATGAGCAACAAATTCCACAGGATCTTCAAGTAACTTGAATTATGGATCTTGTCATCCCAACTCCTTCCACTCAGGCTCTGAAAAAGAGGACTGGAAGCAATAGGAGGAGAAGAAAAAGAATCTAATTGATGAGAGAAAGCAAAAGAGAATCTTCTCCAACAAAGAATCTGCAAAGAGGTCCAGAATAAAAAAACACCAACACTTGGAGGGCAGAAGATTTCATTCTTTGAGTATGATCTTTACAAAATGTTGGGTACATTTTTTTCCTCTTTACCAAAAAGAAATTTGTGTTGTTAAGAACATTACGATGCAAAACCCCAATTTCCCTTCTAGTTTCTTCTTGAAAAAAGAATCAAAGAACAAAAACATCATCCTAATACAAAATCAAAGCACTTAAATCAAACTTCCTTGGTACCTTGTAGTCTTATCTTCTTACTTCTAATAGACCATGTAAATAATTTGAATTTGAAATATTAAATTTGTAGTGTATTGTATTTTTTCATTTGTTTTTACTTATAATTTTCTACAAAATCCATGCTCTATATAGTGCTTGGCTGGCTCCTTCTTATGCTTCACCACCTCAAGCAAGATTTCCTCTTTTTGTTGTTTGTCGAAAAAGGCTCAACACCTCAATAATATTGCAATTTGAGGGACCCCAACACAAACCATTCCTAGGATATGGAAAACCATTCTTGAATTCAATGCATCTTGCCATCAAACCCTAAAGTTCATTTGGGTGTTCAATAACCATAAAATCATTTAAATGATACCTAATGCCAAGTTTTAGACAAGAAACATCATCATAGCTTGATATCCCAACCCTATTGAATGAAGAATAATCAATGTGAAGAGAATTCTCCATGTTTTGGATATACCCCCATAGATCTTGACAATTAGGTAGAGAGAAAATGCCTTTGGATTCTGAAGATTTTGTTACTAGAGATTTCCATAAAAATATAGATGAGAAATATATGAAGTGAACTCCATTTTTTTATTCTGGTCAGCCTCTTTCATCAAGTGACAACTCATAGATTAAATATAGTGATACAAAAGTAGATCCTAGCCACTTCACTAGAAATGTAGTAGTTGAATTGGCTGGAGCTCACCTGGTCTAATGGGGAAGTGAAGGGGTGAGTCTATTTCTCTCCATAGGAGTTCAAGGAGGTTATCCACCCTTAAACCATGGGCCATGTTCCACCTGTACTCTATCATTGTCCAAGGATTGTTGACCCTGCTCCACTTCTGCATAGGGATTCCTGCAAGGGTGTTAGTTCATATTAAATGAGTTTAGAGAGGGTCCATGAAGTGCTTGCATATATGACTATACTCTTGTTGGTATTTGTGGGCTAAACTACGATATATACTAGGAAAAACAAATATGGAGGGTATAAGGATGTTGAGAAAAATGTTGGTATAATGGGGTAAACATTCGTACCATTTCCCCTATCTTCACTTTAGCTACCTCTGTGGCCTATGTTCCACCAACCTATGCTTATGCTCATGTTGTGACTTACTTTGAGGCTAGATCTAAGAATTTCACTTCCATTGTTGTGGAGGTGGCATCAGGGTTGTTAATATGAGTTGAGAGGTGAGCTTCGAGTTGGCTTATATTTGGAGCTCACACTAAGGTAAGTATTTAAATCCAGGTTGACTTATATATTGAGCTCACGCAGAGGTAGGTATTAAAAACTAAGCAAGATAGGATGGTCCTGGAGGGGGTAGGGTGAAATCAATTTATTTACCATCCCTTCTCATTAATGAATATTAAAAGGTGCTTAGTTATGGCAAGAGAGAAATGTGGTAAGATAATGGGCCCAAAAATTCAAAGAAGTGATAAAATCATGGACCCACGAGGTTAGACAAGTTGTAATTTATATTTAATTCAATTATCAGTCAATGGTTAAGAAGTTTTGTATATGATGTTTCTGCATGCATTACATGTGTCTTTTGTAGGATATTTTTTTTAAATCAACACAACACCAATTTTTATAATACGTATGTTCCCATCTTCAGAATTATTAATTTTTCTTCACTTATTGCATTTCCATGTGAGGGTTGAGTTCCTACATGAGAATAACCAAGTGTAATGTGATCAATTTAGCAACTGGAACTAAGATATTTAGTGTAAGAATAAGGTTGATGACCATCTCAAGGAAATAGTGAGAATTATAACATTCCAATTACAATTACAACTGTATCTTTGCCATTTTTAGTTTAGAATTTTCACAATGTATACTTTTTGAAAGACCCCTACAAAGATATTGTGCCATATGTAACAAAACCCTTGTATTCTTGGGTCACCATTTTAAAAAAGGTTTTTTTAGCTACGTTAAATGTTATTAGGTTGAGCAGGGCCTTGCTAGGACTTGATCTTACTAGAATTTTCAAATTTAGTATGTATTTTTTTCTAACTTTGTAATCATATGATTTGAATTGGGTGTTGTGGAAAGAGGTATTGATTTGTTTTTACTATCAATAAAAGATTGGCAAGAAGAATTGAATTGGTCAAAGGAAAAATACATGATTTTGGGCTTTTAAGGTGTTGGTTTCTATCATTAATTAGGAGAATTGAATAAGTTAGAGTAGATTTAGAGACTTTGGCCCAATTATTTTTAGGGGAAGTTTGAATAAATGTTGGGAAGAAAAATTCGTAGCTACCCAAGGATGGAAATATTGATTTATAGGTGTTGATAGGCCTTGATGTTTAGGGAGAAAGAAGTGGGTAAGACTATATTTCGAGGATTTTGGGATTTAATTTGAATAATTTTGAGAGAAAGGTGATTTGATTAATAACTTATAGTTATTTTCTTGCCTATTCACCTTTTTTGTTCAACTATTAACGATCCTTTTTTTTATTAATCTAGAGATTCTAGTTTAAGAATGTAGATATATGGAATGCATGTGGAATATGGAATAAATACATGCCCAATTTCAAATTCAGAGCACCATTTATCTTCAACAAGATCATTACAAACTTCAGAAAACATCTCCTAGTGCTACATGCCAGCATTATTGTAGATATTGTGCTAGTTACCAAAGTTCTACGAGCTCATGAGATTGAAATATTTGTGTTCTAGTGGTATTACAATTGTATCCTAAGCTTCCAGACTTTAGACTCAAAGGGGAAATGAGTACATTTGTTTCTTATTTGGTTATTATTGGATCACTCTTCTCTAGGTGTTGTCAATCCATCCACACAGTCAATGAGTGACACGTACATTAAGATACCTATTTATACTTAAGGCGATCAATTATAGATTTCTTCATTCCTAATTCCATTCATTGAAAGTAAAGTAGGTAGCTACCCAAGACCGAAATTCTTGATTTATAGTTTCTGATTGGCCTCGATGTTTAGGGAGAAATAAATGGGTAAGACTAGATTTAAAGACTCTCGAGCTTTGAATTGAAGAATTTTGAGAGAAAGGTGATTCGATTGATAGCTTATAGTTAATTCCATGCTTATTAGGAACATATGTTCACATCTTGGATTTATAATTGTTTGAAAATATGTTATCATCTTGACTTTGGAGGTGTGTGGAGGTGGGACATTGAGAAGATAAATTGAGAACTATTGGATACTTTGTGACATGCAATTAAAAGCAACCCTTTCCAAAAAATGGAAAAAAACAACTGATGTTGTTTAGATGTATGATCTTATGAATTGAATATGAGTTTGTGAGTATCTCAATCTTACATGATGTGCTTCTCATTTGTGATTTATGATGTCCAGTTTTAAAAATAATGAAAGTGAGTTCATATACAAAAAACCTTTGAGAAGTTTTTTAGATTAAAACAAAGTGAACTATGTGAAATACGAGATTAATATCTTGTTGTTTGAATGCTTTTTCCACTTTTCTTACTTTTTCTCCGGAACCTCATGTTTAATCATAAGTCCATTCTCATTAGGCACCCATGTTCTCACCATTTATAGGGATGTTCTCACCAACCACTTACCAAAAGAGGAGTAAGAGTTTTTTGCAGGAACTTTTTACCTTATAATCGAAAGAAAAAAAAGTGTTGTGACACACCATTGGAGTAATTCTCAAGTGAATAATAAATTTTGAGTAAATTAGATGTATGAAGTTCCAAATTCTAATTTAAAGCAATTATTTGAGAAGAATAAGGTAGAAGTTGGTAGGTAGCTTTTAATTTGAAGTAGTAAAAAAAGAAACAAAATTGAACATGTTGGGAAACTACATTTCTATATTTTTTGTATCATACCAAAATGATTTTAAGAATAAATGGATGCAATAATTGTGTGAAACTAAATTTATCTTCTTCTAGCTTCTGATTTAGCAATTTTTGGAGAAAAAGGATAATTCCATTGAAAATACTAGATTACGACTTCTGGCCTCTAAAGAAATTATTTCTTTGATATAGACAATTATGTTATGGAAAAATAAAAAGTGGGTTGCAAGAGTATACCTGAAAAGATTGGAATATATGATCTCTAGCCTTTTGCTGAAGCAATTATCTATTTGACGTCTAGAAATTTTATGAATAATAATTGGAGGTTTCCTCAGAAAATTACATTTAGAAATGTAGCCAATAACTAGAGCATTTGAGACAACATAAATGAGTATTGTAGAGGACATTATTTTGCAATATTTTGGATATAATTCAAAGTATGTGGCAGAATGATGAAAATTTTTAGAGTGATATTGTAAATCATCGCTCATTGTAACATCCAAACATTGTTAGAATGAAAGAGGCCATGCAATTGATAAAAAAAAAATTTAATGGAGTACATGAATTAGATTGCACATCATAATTGATATTACTGACGGATTATAGGTATTATTAACACTAAATCACTTGGAAATTTTTATGTAATATGTATATGGGAGAGAGCTCTTTGGGAAAATTTGTAATGTTGGTTGATTTAGCAAGGATTAGGTCATCTTTCCTTTTTCTAAATCATAGGAATTTTTCCCTTAATTCCATCCTTATGTATTTTGTTGATTTCCAAAATCGTGCAGGATCATTTTTTATTCCAACAGCTCGTATCATGGGTGAAGTATTGGCGTTCTATGATAATTGGATAAGTTGTGTTATCACTGGAAAATCAGACAAGAAAACAAGACATTATTTAATTTTAGGAAGAAGGATTTACAGGGTTTAGAGACATCAGAGAATCTGAAGTATTTAAAAATCTCTAAGGTCTAAGAGGAAAATCAAATTGCACACTAAAGGAACTAGAAAAATGCGTCTTTGCGGGCATTTTTCTTCGATAATCGCGCCTTTGCGTGGCTTTTCGTCAAAAAGCCACACAGACCTGAGAGTGGCGGAAGTCACTATCCGGGACCACAAGGCATACTCCAGGACATTGATCCCACACTTGAGGCCACCTAAGGATAGCCGCCCAAGCCTCCTTAGGACCTCAACGGAGCACACAATGGAATAAATGTGGCACACAATGGAATCACCCTCCTCTCTTGGGTCACCATCCACAATGTACCAAGAGAGGGAAGGAGAGTATGAATTCTTCTATAAAAGTCCACCAAGAGATTAAAAATATGAGAACACATTGTTATGCTGACCAGAATTTCCCCAAGCAATCCAGCAGTGTGTGATCCAGAGCCAAGATAGAGGGAACTCATTTTTTGGCCATCCAACAACTCTAGTCCACCAAGAGTAGAGAAAGGGAGACTTTGTGCCAAGTTAACTCGAAATTAAAGACATCCTTGCATCGGGACTTGGAACTCCCTATTTCTAAGGGCCATTTGGCAAGTGGGTAAAAGTTTCATCCTTCATTCCTACTAGCACTCAATAAGAGGGGACGTAAGCACCATCGTTTGGATTATTGAAGTTGTTTGACTCTATTTAGAGCTTTTGTATTATTTGTTTTAGTTTAGTTTTTATGTTATGAATATGCATGTTATTTTTCTATCCAGTATGTTTATGTCTTAGAATGTTCCCTAACTTGCTTGAATCCGTTTATTTTCTACGTGTGACCAAGAACTTAAGAGGGAAAAAACACTCCTCTTAAGTAGGTGTTATTTGGTACATTAGTGTGCCAAACACACATACACGTGATTGGCGACTCCACTAACTTTTATTTCCAAGTTTATGTGGTTGTGCCTTTTTGCAGAGACCTCTTTCTTTGCTGAGGATTTGGGCTGGAACCACACCCTTTCTCTCCTTCACTGCCCGATTCATCCTCAGTGACAAGTTGAAGCTGAAGAGCTCCCAAAAAATTACTTTGCAGGAAAAATTGCAATATTTTTTTATAGACAGACATGCCCTTGTGCTCGCATTGAGCGGTGACCTTCACGCAGCCTTCGCGCATGTCTTAGCCTTTTGCGCACGGAAACCAGAAGTAGTATTTTTCTACTATTTCCATTTATTTCTTGCTTCTAAAGTGACTGGCAGCCCTTAATAAATATTCCATCACTGTTTGAGGTGTCCCGCAACTTGTTAAAGCTCACTTTTAGCTCGTTTTAGTAGTTTAGGTTTTAGTTTTATTTCAAGTTGATTTTTGCAAAGTTCACACATAGTTTAAGTAGGAGGCAAATTAATTTTCATTCTAAAATATTTTATGTTTTGCAAATTTAGGCACAAAAAAACACGTAAGATAATTATCCAAAGTAAGTGGCCCAAGTCCATGCATGCTTAGCTAAATATTTTTCATTTTTCTAGTGTAAAAGTCATTAGTTTAGTTCAATTTTTTGCACTGGGATTCCGGACCAAGTTCGAATTGTTTGGGGAGAGCAAGTAATATCTGTTGCCTTTGCACCTTCAGGTGATCCTAAGAAAGCATATGAACACTCTCCATTTATAACTCACCATCTCCCTACAACTGATCATTTAGATTAACTAGGAAAAATTGAAAGCGGCCCATATATGCACATGTTTTTCTTTTGAGCAAGGAACAACAAAACATAGTTTAAATAGGGGATTGTGAAAAGAATCACCGCATATCCACAAGTTCAAAATATGTTATTGTTCACCTTTTTTTCACACACATTCACACCCTAAGTAAATTGAAGATACCTAAAACTAACTTAACCAAAATCACTAAACTCTCCCCATAGGGGCCACAAGAGAATTTATAGTTTAAGTTAGGACCAAGGGGGTAGGCATCCAATAAGTCGCCTTGGTCAGTCTACATCTTGAAACATAGAATATGACTATTTAGGGAACTTTCAAATATGTCTATCTGTCTATGTCAAAGAAAACCCGAGTGTAACAGAGATCCGATTCAGAGGGGGTTAGGCTTAGGCCTATTGCATGCAGTGTTATTTGGGGCTACTTGACCCATCTAATACTCGATACTGGGAGCTGAATTACAAAGAAGACCAAGACTCAAACACTCACATGGGACAATGGTGCTTAGTGGCCAAAATTAGGGTATCCTTCCCTATAAGTGACGGTGGAGGTAGCACTAGATCCTCTACCTTTATATTGGTTGATTTTCTTCGGTTGACTCGGGGCGTCACCAGTTCTTTCGAGACGTTGTGCCAACATTCACAAGATATCTTATCAAGGCCCAGTTACATTTGAGCATGTGAGGACGATTAGGTCTTCTAGGATTTGAGTATTATACAAAAACAACAAAAAACCATATTTTTTTATTGACTGATCCCATAGGATTAATCTAAAGGGAAAATTTATCTTTTATTTTCGCTTTGTTTTATGTATTCGATTGGATATTTTATTTTATTATAATATTTATCCTCTAAAATGTTTCCAACCCATACCTAGTCAACGTCAGAATGGACCCAACAAGACCTCGTTGATCTAGACATTTTTTGTACCTCCACCCATTATTGGGAGGGGTTCCAAGTATTTTTCCATTTAGGAGTCAAAGACAGAACACTGCCACCCTTATTGGTTCATCCTTTATTTGGGAATCATTAGTTGGGAACCCTAGTCGATCTCCCAATACCACACCGGTGAACACCCCCACAGCGTCACTGCACACCACTCCTCCCACAACCCCTAGTGGGCAGAGGAATGCTACCCATTCAGGAAGCCAGGTGAACGCACAATAGGGTACATCACAAAAAAACCCTATTCCTAACCAGAACATTGTGTTTTCACAAGTTGCAATGACTACAAACTCGCATTCACCTTTCCTAGATTCGTTAAATCTACCAGATTTAACCAAGTTGATAAACAAGCCCAATGCGCACAACCCACATGGCCTCCCATGCCCACGAATCTCCCTTCGAACATTCCAAAATTCGAATGGAAGCAAGCGGAAGACCCCAAAAATCATGTTATGACTTTCCACCTCTGCTTTTCGTCGAACAACATCGTTGATGATACTATTCGACTAACATTATTTCAACACACCCTAAACGAAATAGCCACGAAATGGTATGTGTAGAAACCCTATGCTACACATGGAGCCTTTAGCGCCCTCGCTATTGCGTTCATGACCTATTTTCAGTTATCCATCCACCATGATTCCAGAACAGAATTACTCACCCACTTTAGGAAACCACCTGTCGTCCATATCTCGGACCATCTCCACAAATGGAGACAACATTGTAGTTTTTGCAAATAAAAACTCAATGGTCGAGTTCTATTAGACATGTTCGTAAAAACTCTCATCGCAGAGATTTCAAAGGATGTGGCGCAACAAAATCCCATATCTGAAGAGGATGCTGTGAGTAAGGCCCAACAACTCAAGATGATCTATACACAATGAGGGTATATTTACAATATCTTGCCTAATGCCTTGCACCTGCAAACTTACAAAGAATTTCCAAGTGCGTCAAACTCCGTAGACAGTTTAATTTGGTCAATGACCCAAAATCACCTAAGAAGTAGCGTTCAATATCCCAGTTACACATATGCTTCTAGCCAGAACATACCGCAACCTGGCTACCAAATTCATCCTGCGCCTTTGTAAAATTTGACCAGTAGGGCATCATCGTACTACCATCAGCACGAAGGACCCTATCCTCCAGCTCAGGGGACCCACTATGCAGCTAGACACATTGACAAAAGAGATCCCCCCCAATATCAATTTATGAACCAGGGATTGCAATACGCCCAGTCCCCAACAAAATACCCGCCCATGCAGAATAATGCACAGGTGAACTTTGTGAAACGTTCTCAAATCCAACCACGAAAACCATACAATCAGGAGAATCCAAGTTATCCTACTAACGCGGTTAATAAAAAAGGAAAAAACAAGCCTAAAGGAAATCCTAGATAGGGGGGCAACAATCAACAATGCCCTCTACGATCTCAGACTAGAGGCAAATCCAATCGAAATAAAAAATAGGAGCCAAATAACCCCCAAAGGCGGAACAAGAGGGAAAATATTCAGATGAACCACTCTTGTTTAATTTGTGGTGAATACAACCATTACACTCACCACTGTCCTCACCTCCCTGAGCTGAAGAAGCTTCAAGGTAACCACGGACAAGAGGGATCCTCCCAGTAAATAGAATTCATGCAGGAGCCTTTCCCCCATCAAGGGGTAGTTAGCACGCAATAAAAAACTCCCAAAGATTAAAAAAAAATAGCCACGAAATCTACATGACTGGCGAAGAAATGCTTTTTCAGACGCGGAACCGAAATTATGATACCCAACCAGACACCAATTTGTCAGGGGCTAGTAGAAGTGGACCAATAGTGCCTTTGACCATATTAAATATGCCTATTGAACCTTTTCCAAAACTGGCTAAGGGACCAACTAGGCAGGCAAAAAACTATTCCAAAGCAGTCCAAAACTATAGCATTGTGGATGATCTAGCTCAATATCCCACCACTATGTCATCTTTGCAGGTATTATAATCATTCCTAAAGCAACAGAAAGAATTACTTTCCGCATTAGGTGTCATTAATCGTGACGATTCGCGTCTGATGGATTTTGATTTAGATAAAGCCACCCCGAGGCTTCCCTTGATGGTCGCCTTTCAGATACTGGTGTCAATTCAAAACATCACCATCCACCAATGTGTAATTGAAGAGGGTGCATCCACATGCATCATGTCAAAGAATGTATGGCAGAAATTAGGGTCTCTCGAAATAAAGCCATCATACAACACACTTAGACAATACGATGGCTGTCCTTTAGCCCCCGTTAGTCTCTACCAAATTGTCCTGGTCTGCTTAGCCGACGAGACTCGCCGGGGAGAAAATTTTAGGGGCGAATTTTAGCCCAAAGGCGAATTTTAAGGGATTTTAAATTTTATTAGGGCGAATTTTTTATAAACAAGAACCGATTATGAGCAAGATAAAAAAATAAAAAAAATCGCCTTCCATTCTTCCTATGTATCATGGGGATTCACCTATTTATTATATATATAAATTTAGGGGGGTTCTTAAAATTTTTCCCCCGTAGACTACTCCCATAGACATTGAACTCTTGGACACACATCTGGATTACAATATTCTCCTTTGCTGATGTTATATGTATGCCATGTCAGCCATAGCCTCCTTCATCTTTCGAACTATGATGTTCCCCCATGAGGACCGCATCATTACTGTCGACCAGTTGACACGCAAAAAAAGTGATCCCAAACAAATATTTATGTGATTCTACCCTACATAGACACATCTGCCGAGACGATTACAAGGTACCAAGAGTATGGCCCCACCTAGCTCAAACTGTTGTCCATCCTCGGGTCATTCCTAAGTGACCCCCGTGTTATCTTAGAGCCATCATCTGGCATCACAGAGGCCCCATTATGCATAATGTCCTCATCAAGCACTGAAGCAAGTGAAGACACGAAGAATAGAAATAATGACATCGATTCCTCGGCCATGACAACCTCTCTAGCCTACGACGTCTCCCAAACTCCTTTTCTCTACCCCTAGTGTTGGAAATATTGTCATTGATGGAAAAGGAACACAAAGGAGTAGCACCTAAACTATCATTAAGGTAAAGGAGCAGAGAAGAACTAGAAATAAGGAAAAGGAGTAGATCAAGCAGAAATGCAGTAAGAAAGCATAAAAGAGAGGTAGAGGAGCTGCATAGAAGCAAGGAGCAGTATTAGACTATTGGCAGAGCCAGGAAAGAAGTGAATGCAGCTAAGAAGAAAGGCAGACAAGGAGAAGAGGAATCAAAGGCAGAGGGGGCTGCAGAGAAGTAGCAAAAGCAAAGAGGCAATGAATGTAGAGAAGCAACGAATGTAGCAGAGGCAGCGAATGTAGCTAAGAAGGCACCAAAGAAAGCAAGGCAACAAGGCAGCAAAGAAGCAACAAAAGCAAAGAGGCGACGAATGTAGAGAGGCAACGAATGTAGCAGAGGAAGCGAATGCAACAGAGGCAACGAATGGAACAGAGGCAGCGAATGCAACAGAGACAGCAGAGAAGAAGTGAATTTCTTCAACACATAGCAGAAGGTAATCGGATCCTCTAGACACAACGAGGACCAGATATCTTACACATAGCAGAAGCAGGAAGAGGCGAGAGCCGAGAGGAAGAGGTCAATTAAACAAAGATGATTAAGCCAAGAGAGAGAGGCGAGAACCAAGAGACAAAGAGGGATTTAATTAGTATGAAAAGACGTATGTCGAGTGTGAAAACTAGGGATGAGATTCAATAACAAAGACGAGCTTAGGAAAAATATTACGAGGAACAACATGGAGAAACTAGAGTTATAGAGTGGGACAGTGTAAACAAATGAAAAATCGACTAAGGTAGATAATTCCTTGAAGAAGTCCAAGGGAGGAAAACAGACGGTTAGGATTAGATCGCAAATATAAAGGCGAGAGATGGATGACGGAGATCGAATCGCGTCAAGAGAGATGTCACAAATCACAACATTTAAGAGTTAAGTGTTAAGGTGTCACATGGTAAGTTAAATTATTTGAGATGTGAAATGGAGAAGAAACATGTAGGCATGGCGCAACATCGCAGATCGCAAGAAATAGAGTATAACCACAAAGTAAATCTTATAAAGTGCGAAGTGTGACCAGATGAGGACCGTTAGATTTGGGGCAAATCAACAACGGATGGCAAATCGTGAGCCCGCACATCACAAATGTTAGCAAATAGTGCTAAGAAATGTTAATTTGTTTACGATGCCGTAAGGTTAGAAAGTTGCGATGCGGTGAAAGGGAGGAGCCACGTGTCGACACTGTGCATTAACGCACATCATAGAGTTTAAGATTTTTTTGCTTAAGGTTCACATGGTAAGGTAAGTGGGATGCGATGCGATCACATATCGCACAAGACATGAGATATGTTTAAGTTCTAAACATTAAAAGTTGCGGGCAAGTATTTGCGATATGTTGTGATTGGTTCTAGGATTGTGGGACTCAAAAACTTATGCTCCACATATACATGCGTCTAGTTATAAGCACCATGTTATAAAGTATACGATGTTGATTTCTAATTGTATGTATGTTAATGTGCTTTGTTTGATTTTTGAAACGTATGTATGTTGATAAAACTCAAAAATTGTAATCCGCGTGTTAAAAGGGAGTTTATGTGGGCCATACCCCATAGACCACAAAGGAAAGACCTGACATTAGGGGAATTGTGAGGTCTAAAATGGGCCTCCTAAAGAAATTATAAAATAATACTGGAAATAATAAAATAAGATTTGATGACATCATCAAATTTTAGAGGGAAAAAAGAAAAAACTACTTTTTCAACTCATATCTTCAATTTATCTCCCAAAGTTTTTACTCAAATTTTGAGAGGGAGTACTCGTTGGATGCAAAATTTAATTCCTCATCCAAGGAGTACACATGTTACATACTTTCAATGGGTCTTTCTACACAAAAAATGAGAAATACATGAAAAACGTGATTGTAATCACGTTTTTCAAGTATTTCTCATTTTTCATGTAGTAGGGTCCATCAAAAGTATGAAACATGGGTACTCCTTTGATGAGGAATTAAATTTTGTATCCAACGAGTACTCCCACTCAAAAATTGAGTAAAACCTTTGGGAGATAACTTTAAAATATGAGTTGCAAAAGTAGTTTTATTATTTTATTATTTTTTAATCTTTTTACCCTTTTACTTAAAAAATGGCGAATCATCGCCCATGGCTGACATCATCATATTCGATCATACTGGTTCTTATAAAGTTTATTTTTGTTGTACATTTTTCTTAGGAGGCCCATTTTAGACCTCAAAATTACCCTAATGACACATGACAAAGGACCAGGAGCTCGTGCAGAACTGTGTTACAGTAGTAAGTAAAAAAAAAGGCTGAACGTGGAAGAAAAGACTCGAGTAATAAAAAGAAAAGACTAAACACAGTGAAGAAAGGCTCGGGTAAGAAAAAGGACCCGGAGCCCGTGCAGAACAGTGCAACAACATGGGTCGAGTCAGGCAAAAAGGGAAATTATGCAGCAAAGTTGGAATATAATGGCATAAACATAAAAGACAAAAGGACAACAAGCAGAAGAGCACAAACACTCAGCAAAGTTAAGAAACTGAAAGGGTTGACTAAATAATTGATAGTAATTGTAAATGTATTATTTAATTTTATATCGTTTGTGATGCAAAGGCAAGTCTCGGTAGGTAAAGAAAAAACCCAATGTAATAATGAAATGAGTACACAGTGTTGTAACATCCTGAATGTGCCGAGAGAGGAAATGAGAAGGTGGAAGGCAAAGAGTCATACCTATTCATTTCATATTCCCATATGGAATGCAAACAACTATGAAGTGATCTCTATAAATGATGTTATTGTGATATGCATAAAGAGGTTAGAGAGTGGAAGAAGAAGATAGAGCATATAGAGAAGTTGTAAAGATCCAGAGATGATATAAAGCAGATTTGAAGGTTGGAAGGACAACAGTGAAGAAGGAGGAAAAAATATTTGATATCCAGGTAAATCAGCATATGATTTTATTGTAAAGTGAGGAAGTTGGTGCTTCCATATCAAGTTGTAGCTTGATAGATGTCTAGTTGTAGCTGGTTGAGGTAGGAGCCTCTTATGGGTTGTAGCCTACAGAAAATACACGGGATTTGGTGCTTCCATTTCAAGTTTTAGCTTGATAGATGTCCAGTTGTAGCTGGTTGAGGTCGGAGCCTCATGTGGGTTGTAGCCTACCAAAAAAAGATGGGAGTTGGAGCTTCCTTGCAAGTTTTAGCTTGTAGAATTTGAGTTAGTAGCCTCCTGTCGGTTGGAGCCTAGAGAAAATAAGTGGTGAGAGGGATTTGGAGCTGAATTTGCATCACAACAATAATAATATGTGGTTGTATCCCTTATGGGTTTCCACTTATATCTGTTGTCCATATGCATGATGATTATGTGTTTATTTCATGTATTTAATCTGCTTAATACTTGCTACTCACATATTAAGATTGTTGTTTCATTATATATTAAGATGGTCATGAAATGAAGGTGTAAATAAGTTTAATGGAAAGTTTTAAAATTCCATGAATGTATCAAACTGATTCACCCCCCGCCCCTCTCAGTTTAACTAAGGGTTCAACAATTGGTATCACAGCTAGTTCCTTCTATATTAGTTTAACAACTAGAAGGATATCTTAGGTACCCAAGATGGCTAGCCTAGAAAGATGCTCAAAAAATAAATCCCCTTTGTTTATTGGCACAAACTATGCCTTCTGGAAAATAAGAATGAGGACGTACATAATGTTGGAAATACTGAGAGGGGAGTGAATCAATATTTCTTTTCAATTGTTAATTATTGCCAGTTAGATTTCAAAATTAAAGACACAGAGGTGTATAATGATAATATTAAGGATTAATAATAATTTCCATCCCCTTTCTAATAATAGTATATAATAGATGGGTGAGGGCACCAACCCTTTTAATGAGACAGGCACCAACCTGTTGCCAAGCACCAACTTGGACTTTGATGAGGCTTCGACCTCTAGGGCTTTGAACCTATCTTCTCAAGGCACCAACCTTGTGTTTAGGAGCTCCTACTCCAAGGACACCAATACTTCTTTGCTTGTTTTAATAGAGAATGTGAATAGTGCTTACATGAATGTTCTTGACATATTCTTCACTGTGTTATTTCTTCCAAAATTATTCACTAACTTCACTTTCCACTTGTCTTCATCACTTTCCATCAATTAATCCATCAGTACTGTTGTCTTCACTGCCCCAAGAGGAAAATATCCTTGCTCAAATCCTCAAGGAGTTTCACTATAGGTATACCACAAAATGCAATTAATTACTCAACTATTCTAGCTGAACAAACTGAACACTATAATGAATAGACCGTATACAAAGGTGAGTGTTGAACTAGTTCATCATGCTAAAGTGTTGTCACTGTCCAAATATCAAAGTTCACCAATAATCCACCACTGCAATACGCAATATGAATGAGGCACACTCCGAATAGGAACAACACTTATCATTCAACAAAAACCACAGTCCGAGATAACACAACTCAATCCGAAGTTGCAGTCTAATGCTTGAAGGTAATCTGATGTAGGTGTCACAGACTCAAGATAGGCAAGCTCATAGATCCTGCCTTGTTCGAGATACAGGAGATAATGATGATAATTCTTGTCCAAATCTGAACCCTTAACACAGTCATAAGACTGAGGTTAATGCTGTTACTAATTCTGAACCTTTAATATATAATCTGATCTTCAAGAGACTGTAATTCGAGCTGCATTATTGTCCACACATTTCAGGATCGTCCGAGTTTCTTCAAATAGGTCCGAGTTGTATATCACTTGGTCTGAGGCACTATTATGAGTCTTCTACATAAGGGTCTGAGGTATCAAGGCAGTTAAGATATAACCCCTAAAATATTACCTCTTCGACCTCCTTAGTTCACGAGTTGTGAACTTACTTTGCTGTGTTATACTTCTGAAAATAATCTTCACTGAATTGATTATTTGAAAATGAAGTTTCAGTAATATATTTATAGTGATTTTCGACTGGAATGAAGTGTCACTTCCTTTGGAGGGAGGTCGACATGAAACTGTGAGTGAAGGTCGACTAGATAAAAAAAAAAAATTTCTTAAACTTAAAAATTCAATATCTCACAAACCGCTGGGAGTTTCAAGGCAAGTAAAGGCTCATTGGAAAGAGGAAAAATTCCTCTTTCATATGGTCTAGGACTCATTGTGATAGGCTACCTCCAAGGTGACAGAAACATAATTTTCTTTGTGACTGCCCTTAATTTTTGTGTGAAGAAAGTGCATATGACAAAATGCCTTATCCATTGCTTGGCTTCTTCTTCATTTGTCTTCTCCATTGTTTGGCTTATCATTCATAGGGTCATAGCATTGTCATCTGATAGTACCCAGCAAGGTCATGAAGGTATAACATCATGTATTCAATAATAGTGCAGTAATATGTCACAGTGTAGTAGCATTAGGAGAACTTCAAATGATACCTTCCATGTTATCATCTAGTCTTTCAACCTTCATCAACCTGTTGCCAACAATGACAACTTGGATTATCTCTCTAGGATTAGAAGTTTGGGTTTTTTTGGAACTAGGATATGCTCCAAATGATAATGACACAGAGAAAGAAGCCAAACAAGATTTTATAGCTAATGCAAAAGCTATGAATGCACTCTTAAGTGGTCTGTGCGAGGAATAATTTATCAAATTAATTCACACTTAGACTTCCAAAGACATAGGGGATACATTAGAAATTATCCATGAGGGAGATAAAAAGGTGAAGATGGCCAATCTAAAAACCTATAGAGCTCAGTTTGAAAATGTAAAAATGAATGAAGATGAAGATATAGATAGCTTCTTCCTAAATTTTGTGGAAATTGTGAATAACATGAAAGCTCTAGGAGAACCCATTAAGGAATGTGTAATTGTGCAAAATATATTGAGATCTTTACCATCCAGTTTTAACCCTAGGGTTTCAACCATAGAAGAAACAACAAATTGGGAAACCTTGACGACGAACCAATTGCTTAGAAACTTGACAACTTATGAGATGAAACTTCCACAGGGGAAGTCGAATAAGAGGGAGGCATCCTTTAAGGTAGAAAAGTGCATGAAATATAAGGAAGATACATGTTCATGCTAAGATGAATAAGAGGCAAAATTCGTTAGAAGATTGGATAAAGGCACAGGTAAATACAAAGGTAAACTTCCATTTAAGTGCTTTAACTGTGGAAGAGTGGGGCACCATGCATCTAAATTTCATCATAAGAAAATAGAGAACCAACCACAAGAGGGAGGAAAAAAAAAATGGCAGAAAGGGAAGAGATTCAATAGAAAATAATTTTATGCTAAAAAATATAGCAGTGCGTCTAAAAGCTCAGATGAATCTTCAAATGAAGAAGACCTATGAATTTGTGTTGATGGCCAAGGAAGAGACCAAAGGATTCCTTTTGGAAGATGAGGAAAATAGTGAGGTAGATCTTGAGGGGGGGCTAAGGAGTTCCCTGGAGGAAATAGACAGACTTAAACTCAAGAGCATAAAATAGAATGACATTCTCCTGAAATATGTAAAGGAAGAACCAGATTCAGAAAACCTCGTTCAGTTGAAAGTAGAACTTGAATAACCTAAGAAGGTGGAAGAAATTATGCTAAATCAAATTAAATATAAACATCAAGAGCAAGAGAAATTGGAAGAAGACGTGGTATAAATGAGAAAGAAACTAGAAAAAACCCAAAGGGAATTATCTATGAACACTCCACAAATGAAAAGCTCTGAACAGTTGGTTAAAATACTAAATGCTCAAAGATATCCTCTCATAAAGGTTGGGATAGGTTATGAAGGAGAAACAAGTAAGTCCAAGGTAGAAGATAACAGTAATATCATTTTTGTAAAAGCTGTAAAGGATAATGAAGCAGCCCAAAAGATTCCTAAAAAAGTAGAAGCCAACAAGAACATGACTTGCATTGAAGTAAACAGAAACAAGAAACAACCTCAAATGAAAAAGAACAAAATGAAGAAATAGTCAGCTAAAAAAGGATCTTACACTCATGAATATGAATTGAATAAATTCAGAAGCTATCAAAAGAGATTCTTTCCTCCTATGAGAAATATCACTTGTTTTTCCTGCCACAAACCTAGACATATTGCAGCATACTGTAAGACAAAGAAAATCTAGTCCAACCAACTAAAGATGCAGAAAATGAAAGGAATACCTCAAGCAAACAAATGGAGAAGACAATATATCACCAGGTACACAAATTATTTCCATGGCTACTGTTATGCATGAAAAAATTTTGGACATAAACTTTTTGAATGTAAATTATGTTCAAAAGGGAGCATAAAATATTATACATCAACTCAAATGTACCTTGGTAAAATAAGATGTTATGTATGCCTCAAGCTTCTTCAAAAAGAAAAAGACTATAAATTTCCATATACATTAAAGAAATCTAGACATATGATAGAATCCAATCAAATTAGACAAACTTTGAATAAAAAAGAAGTGCAAACATTATGAAGAACCCCAATAGAGTATGGAAGGAAAAGAGAAAGGGGGTGCCTGTTACTTCAATAACATAATGAATCCACCATAGTCATAGGGGGAGCTACTCTAGGAAGCAACACAAATATCTAGCCAACAATAGATAAGAAGAAACATCCCAGGGGGAGAGAAGTTCATAAATAGTCCCCATAAAAGTATTCCAGGAAGATCTCCTTGGAATAAGAACAACTAAAAGTTCAAGAAGGGAAAGGAAAATTCCGTTGACAGATAACTGTAGAGGAATAATGATACCTGAAGCATTCAATAGCCAACAGGTTTATGGAAGGAGAGAAGACAACAAGCAGCCATGGTGGTAAAGGGAATATCAAACATGATCATGTAAGCTAACAATACAACAACACACTAACTGATGAATGTTTAAAATCACAAAAAATATGTTTCAAGCTATAGAACTAGAAAGATCCATAAAGGATGATCACACTGTGTATCACACTACAGGAGTTAACAATGAATCAAAATTAATAAGGATGAGTAAGAGAACTGCTTATCATCATCATATCATTACATCATTCATCTATAGAAGGTCACCTTGGAGGGAAGAAGTTAAATAATGGATAAAACTATGAGTGGCCTGTCCTTGTAGATTCCAAGTAAAGAAATTGAAGATGTCTTCCCAAAGATCATTTTTGTTTAGATCAAATGAATTGTATATAGAGCAGCAATGATTCTTAAGCAGTCCTAGAAAGGAATATGCAATGAAATTCTTTTAAACCAGAATGACAGAATAAAAAAAAGGTTAATGATGCTAAGATCAGATTCAGTATATTGATGATTGGTGTTGAGAATAATGGAGAGCTCAATAGTAGAAAGTATGAAGTTTGTCTTAACTATGGGTGCATGTGCGAGCTGAAGTAAAATTATTTCATGGTTTATCAAAGTAGTATCAATTGGTATTTGGAACAAGAAGCCTTCCTATCAGGAGAATACCAAGTGTCATCAGTGGAGCAGTTGTATGGTATAGGTCCTCAGGATCAGATTACTATGGTAGAAGTACTTCAAGGTAGTATTCCCATCGTTATCTACATTATTAAAGCATGAAAATGTCAATAACAGTGCTAAAGGATCATTATCTTGATTACATTGGAAGTATTATATTGAGCATTGAAGGTATATCTATTTCTAGATATAACTGCATGTCTTTCTCAAGTCAGTATAGATATATCTTCAAGGCCTCTTTCTTAAGATCATTCATAAAACTGTGTGAAGTCTGTTTGCTGAAATATTAATTAAAAAACTTGAAGATGTTTTGTTGAAGATCATCATGATAGAACAGTTAAAGTATCTAAAGTATGAAGGACTAGTTGTGTTAATCTTACATTTGAAGCTCAAGATTCTTGTATTTATTCATGTAAAGCCTACTTCGGCAGAAAGGAATTGATGGTATTTCACCATTGAAGAGAGGTTGATAATTGACATACATATCCATTATGTCATAAATAAAATTGCATAGTTGATAAGTGAGACTGACCAATGCATTGAATGTATCAAACCTCAAGCGTTTGTTTTGAAAGTACTCTGTATAGTATTAAAGTCATGTGGTGTCTTTTATTGAAAGATATTGTATAATCTTACAATAAGTTGTAAGTTCTAGTTTGATTCATTGTTCACATCAGTATCAAGGGCCTTTCGACTATTAATGTAATATCCCTGTCAACAGTCTATCACATATCACCAACAACTAGAAGTAAAGGTGAACCTCAGCTATAAAAGATATATTGGCATCATATTATTCGAATAGATTTGTACTACAGATATGTATTGCAGAAAAATACATATTCCATCTACAATCTTCCTCGATAGATATGTATCTCAGATGAAGATCATAATATAGACTGAATTATATTTGGAGCATTCTAAGTATTTTCGTATTGTTCCAATGATGCATATTATATTATATAAGTCTAACTATGTGAGTTTTTTCTATGAAGTGTCCTTATCATCACTATCAAATTTATAAAAGTGCAAGGAGTCAATGATTCTCAAAGTGTTCTCCCAACAACTCTTGTACACCAGTCTGGAGCAGCAAGGTATAAAATCAAAAGAAGAAGGCCTAAACACAAATCAAAGAGAGGAAATGCAAATATAGAATCTGCTCTAGGAAATGTGCAACCCTTTGCGATTGATGTTAAAGGGGGAGGAAAAGTATGAAGAAGAATAAAGGCTCTTATGAAAAGCAAGCATAGGAGGAAAGATAGGATACTTCTCAGAATGAAAGGGGGATGAAGTCATGGAGGAATTATTAGAGTATTTCCATCAATGCCAAAAGGGGAGACTCTTGGAAATATTGTCATTGATGGCAAAGGAGCACAATGGAGCAGCACTTGAAGTATCATTAAGGTAAAGGAGTAGAGAAGAACCAAAAATAAGGAAAAGGAGCACATCAAGCAACAATACAGTAAGAAAGCATAAAAGAGAGGAAAAGGAGCAACAAAGAAGCAAGGAGAAACATTAGACTATTAGCAGAGGCATAAAAGAAGCGAATGTAGCTAAGAAGCAAGGCAGACAAGAAGCATAGGCACCAAAGGCAGCAAGGCAACATAGAAGTAACAAAAGTAGAGAGGCAGCGAATGTAGCAGAGGCAGCGAATGTAGCTAAGAAGGAACTAAAGGCAACAAGGCAGCAGAGAAGCAGAAAAAGTAGCGAGGCACCGAATGTAGAGAGGAAACGAATGTAGCAGAGGCAACGAATGCAGCTAAGAAGGCACCAAAGGTAGCAAGGTAGTACAAGCAGAAGGAGCAAACACAATAGAGGCAACGAATGAACTAGAGACAGCAGAGAGGAATCAAATTTCTTCAGCGCACAGTAGAAGGAAATCGGATCTTCTAGACACAACAAGGACCAGAGATCTTAGACATAGCAGAAGTAGAAAGAGGCGAGATTCGAGAGGAAGATGCCAAATAAAAAAATATGATTAAGACAAGAGAGAGAGGCGATAGCCGAGAGACAAATAGGGCTTTAGTTAGTATGAAAATGTGTATGTCGAGTGCGACAAATCAGGATGAGATTCAATAACAAAGATGAGCTCAGGAACAACCTTGGGAGGAAAAACGTGGAGAAACCAGAGTTATAGAGCGGGACAATGTAAATAAACGAAAAATCGACTAAGGCAGAGAATTCCTTGACGAATTCCAAGGGAGGCGAATAGATGGTCATGATTAGATCAAAAATATAAATGCGAGAGATGGACGACAAAGATGGAATCGCATTAGGAGCGATGTCAAAAATCGTAACATTTAAGAGTTAAGTGTTAAGGAGTCACATGGTAAGTTAAAGTATTTGCGATGTGAAATGGAGAAAACAAGGGTTGGCATGGCGCAACATCGCAGATCACAAGAAATAGAGTATAACCACAAAGTAAATCTTATAAAGTGCGAAGTCAGATTAGATGAGGACCGTTAGATCTCGTGCAGATCAATGGCAGATGGCAAATCGTGAGCCCGCACATCAAAAATGTTAGCAAATAGCGCTAAGACATGTTAATTTGTTTGCGATGCAGTAAGGTTAGAAAGTTACGATGCGGTGAAAGGGAGGAGCCATGTGTTGACACTACGCATTAGCGCACATCGTAGATTTTTTTGTTTTGTGCTTAAGGTTCGCACGGTAAGGTAAGTTTGATGTGATGGGATCGCATATCACACAAGATAAGAGATATGCTTAAGTTCTAAATGTTAAAAGTTGTGGGAAAGTATTTGCGATGTGTTGTGATTGGTTCTAGGATTGTAGGACCCAAAAAATCCTGTTCCGTGTATATTTGCATCATGTTATATGCACCATGTTATAAAGTATACGTTTTTGATTGATAATCGTATGTATGTTAATATGCGTTGTTTGATTACTGAAACATATGTATGTTGATAAAATCAAAAATTGTAATCTGTGCGTTAAAAAGAATTTTATGTCGGCCATACCCCACAGGTCACAAAGGAAAGACCCGAATGCATGACAAAGGACCAGGAGCTCATGCAGAATAGTGTTGCGGCAATAAGTCAAAGAAAAAGGCTGAACATGGAAGAAAATACTTAAGTAATAAAAATAAAAGATTGAACACAACGAAGAAAGGCTCAGGTAAGAAACTGGACCCAGAGCTCATGCAGAACAGTGCAACAACATGGGTCGAGCTGAGCAGAAAGTGCAATTATGCAGCAAAGTTGGAATATAACGACATAAATAGAAAAGACAAAAGGAAAACAAGCAGAAGAGGAAGAATTCTCAGCAAAGCTAAGAAACTGAAAGGGATGAGTAAATAATTGATTGTAACTGTAAGTGTATTATTTAATTTTATATTGTTTGTGATGCAAAGGCAAGTCTCGGTAGGCAAAGAAAAAATCCAATGTAATATTAAAATGAGTACACAGTGTTGTAACATTTTGAATGTGCCGAGTGAGAAAATGAGAAGGTGGAAGGAAAAGAGTCATACCTGTTCATTTCAAATTCCCATATGGAATGGAAATAGCTTTGAAGTGATCTCTATAAATGATGTTATTTTAATATGCATAAAGAGGATAGAGAGTGGAAGAAGAAGATGGAGTAGATAGAGAAGCTATGAAGATCCAAAGATGATATAAAGAAAATTTGAAGGCTGGAAGGAAAACAGTGAAGAAGGAGGAAAATGGGGCTGATATCCAGGTAAATCAGCATATGAATTTATTGTAGAGTGAGGAAGTTGGTGCTTCCATATCAAGTTGTAGCTTGACAGATGTCTAGTTGTAGCTAGTTGTGGTAGGAGCCTCTTGTGGGTTGTAGCCTACAGAAAATACATGGGAGATGGTGCTTCCATTTGAAGTTGTAGCTTGATAGGTCTCCAATTGGAGTTGGTTAAGGTAGGAGCCTCCTGTGGGTTGTAGCCTGCATAAAAAAAATGGGAGTTGGAGTTTCCTTGCAAGTTGTAGCTTGCAGAATTTGAGGTAGTAGCCTCCTGTAGGTTAGAGCCTACAGAAAATCAGTGCTAAGAGGTTGTTGGAGCTTGCCTTTGCATCAAAACAATAATAAGATGTGGTTTTCTCCCTTATGGGTTTCCACTTATATCTGTTTCCATATGCATGATGATTATGTGTTGATGTTTTGTATTTAATTTGCTTAATACTTTTTTCTCACATATTAATATTGCTATTTCATTATATATTAAGGTGGTCATGAAATGAAGGTGTAAATAAGTTTAAAGGAAATTTTTACAAGTTCATGAATGTATTTAACTAATTCACCCCCCACCTCAGTTTAACTAAGGGTTCAACACCCAGATGGTTTTTTATCCTAATAGGTCTTGGCCACCATGGTGTTACCAAACGTATATTTTGCAATCCCAGTCTGGTACCTAGTCCCACCTACTGGGACAAGAGCCACACACATCACCTCTACAGGGTTAGTCCCACTCACCTCTACTACTTGTGAAGACACGGAGACAAGCAATAATGACATTGATTCCTTGTCCACGATAGCCTTTGTAGCCTATGCCGCCTCCCAAACTCCTTTCCTCTACCCCCAGCTAGTTTTATATCCCAGCAGGTCTTGTCCACCGTGGTGTTACCAAACGTATATTTTGAAATCCCAATTTGGTACCTAGTCCCACCTACTGGGACTGTTGAAGTTTGTAACAAGAAATAGTGAAGGAGGCATCCTAAAACATTATCCTTGATCCTAGTTGGCAAATAATCACCTAAACTAGGTGGGGCCCACACAGGCTATTTTTAGGTGTGTGTCTATTTTTAGACATGGTGAGCATATTCTATATGTAGCAGGAGGCTATTTGTAGATGGTTGGTCAAATTTGAAAAATAGATGAGATTCTATTTTTAGAATATTGGACGAAGTCTATTTATAGATCGTCAATCTAAAAATAGATACATGTCGATTATTATTAGCTCTTAATAATAATCAGACTCTAAACAACAACTTATTCTCTTGGAGAAATTTATTTTAGTGAAAAAATTTGTAAACTCAGTGGGCTAAAGGAATTACGCAATTCCTAAGGGTTTACTAGAGTTCATGCATGGAGGACTTAGTTAGAACTGAAGTGGCAAAGTTATCACAGAGTTGGAAGAGTAGTTCATGGAGTTGTATTCAGTTTAACTCAGTTAAGTGAGTTAAACTTAGTTGAGCTAGTTGTATCTAGTCTAACTGAATGATACACTAGTGAGATTGGAGTGAATTAACTAGTTAATTAATTCACAAATAATAACTCATTAATCAACTGAATAATACAGCAGTTAACTACAGTGCATGTCAGTTCGAGTGGAGACCCAGTGCAGAGATAGGTGAAAGGGCAAGATGGACTATCCTTTGTGACTACTAGTGATGCATGAATTTCATCTGTATATACATTGGAGATGCCAATGATAATAATTCAGTCAAGGAGAGTGGGATTACATCGAATTGGTCTTTGTAATCAGCTTGGATTGTGCAGTGGAGGCAGGCTAGCAGGAGGGCTGAGATTGGTGCATGGATTTGCAGATTTTTTCTGATTAGTGTGTGACGATTGTATTGTACTAAGAGCTTGATGTACTAATATTTGTATGAGGATTGTTACATGATCTCCATGATACATAATATATGATAATTGGGGTTTTTAGCTTTAGGCTTTCTTGTTAAACAACTATGTTATGTGTGTTTTTATTGCTTCATGTGTTTTGTAATTGTTGATTAAATTTCTGCAAGAATTATAGTGGAATGATTTTGTATTTTGCAAGAAGTTAAATATTTTGAGATCAAGAGAGTCCGGATATATACATGCATATTTTATATAATTTCTACATGGTGTTAGAGCTATGTTATAGATTTTCTACATGGAATGAGGGCAAGAATTTTTGGGCGCGCGAGTTTGTAGAGAATATTTGAAATTTTTGGTGAAATATTTTCAGAAACAAATAACATATTTGGATTCCTTGCGAAAAAATACGCAACTTGAAAAAAAAATTGGTTGAATCAAAGCTCGGATGAGAGAGATATCATCGATTTAAAATCAACTCTTTTGTTAGAAAACTTTGCGACGCCGAGACAATTGCAATGTGCATGAGCCAAGAATCTACATGCATTGAGGTACAAGATGCATGCAAATATTTGAGGAGAAAAGAAGAGGTTAGTGACATGGTGGTTGAGAGGGAGCCTCTCAACATGTAGCGTGAGAAGCAGTCTCAAAATTTTGTGGAGAAGCCACAACTGGAGATGCAGAAAAATCTTTATAGATTTGATGTAGATGGGATTTCTATGGAGCTTCCTACTGTTGGGAAGTACAAGAAAGACATGCAATTGAAGCTTGAGAGGGAGAAGGATTTGCATGCAGGTAAGAGTGAACCTCAGGATGTGGAGCAGCCACAAGATGAGGATCATGGAGTGGGATAAACCACTCATGTAGAGAAATTTCATGCTAGATGGGCAGAGGGAGTGCATGCAGCTATACCACTAGGTAAGAGGTGGGGCGACATGCATGGATAATCCAAGAAGAAATTTCTGGGCAGGATTCATTGAGATGGTGTGGATCTCATGAATTGAACCTAACTACGAGGTGCCCATAGAGCAGCAGTAGCATGATCAGTTGGATTGATGCAGGTAGATCAAAGTGACAGCATCGGATACTGGAGCGCGATTCAGAGTTGACAGCAAGTGCAGAGTGCATGGGTGCAAAGTTCAACAACGCAGTGGTTCCTGAATACATGTGCAGTAGCTAAGAAGAAATTGAATACTTTGATTACATATGCATTATATTGATTCAGTTGTTTGGAGGCTATTCAGTTTAAGAAGTGTTGCATTAGAGTTGCAGAGCAGATGCATGGAGTTGCAGGGCGCTTACAAAGGTTGCAGGGTGAATGCATGGAGTTGCATGTCGCATGCAAAGACAGTCATTTCTTGTTGAGAGGGAGTGTTGAATTTTGCAACAAGAAACAGTGAAGGAGGCATCCTGAAACATCATCCTTGATCCTAGTTGGAAAATAATCACCTAAACTAGGTGGGGCCCACACATGATATTTTTAGGTGTATGTCTATTTTTATAAATGGTGAGCATATTCTATATGTAGCAGGAGGCTATTTGTAGATGGTTGGTCAAATGTGAAAAATATATGAGATTCTATTTTTAGAAGATTGGGCGAATTCTATTTATAGATCTTCAATCTAAAAATAGATGCATGTCGATTATTATTAGCTCTTAATAATAATCAGACTCTAAACATCAACTTATTCTCTTGGAGCACTTTATTTTAGTGAACAGATTTGTAAAATTAGTGGGCTGAAGGAATTACACAATTCCTAAGGGTTTATTGGAGTTCATGCATGGAGGACTCAGTTAGAACTGAAGTGGAAAAGTTATGACAGAGTTGGAAGAGTAGTTCATGGAGTTGTATTCAGTTTAACTCAGTTAAGTCAGTTAAACTTAGTTGAGCTAGTTGTATCTAGTCTAATTGAATGATACACTAGTGAGAGTGGAGTGAATTAACTAGTTAATTAATTCACAAATAATAACTCATTAATCAACTGAACAATACAGCAGTTAACTACAGTGCATGTCAGTTCCAGTGGAGACCCAGTGGAGAGATAGGTGAAAGGGCAAGATGGACTATCCGTTGTGACTACTAGTGATGCATGAATTGCATCTATATATACATTGGAGATGCCAATGATAATAATGCAGTCAAGGAGAGCGGGATTACATCGAATTGGTCTTTGTAATCAGATTGGATTGTGCAGTGGAGGCAGGCTAGCAGGAGGGCTAAGATTGGTGCATAGATTTGCAGATTTCTTCTTATTAGTGTGTGACGATTGTATTGTACTAAGAGCTTGATGTACTAAGCTTTGTATGAGGATTGTTACATGATCTCCATGATACATAATATATGATAGTTGGGGTTTTTAGCTTTAGGCTTTACCATTAAACAACTGTGTTATGTGTGTTTTTATTTTTTCATGTGTTTTGTAATTTTTGATTAAATTTCCGCAAAAATTATAGTGGAAGCATTCTATATTTTGCAAGAAGTTAAATATTGTGAGATCGGGAGAGTTTGGATATATACATGCATATTGTATATAATTTCTACAAGGACAGGAGCCACACAAATCACCTCCACATGGTTAGTCCCCCTCAGTCCTGAGGAAGCCCCACCTTTTAAGGAGACTGTTGAAAACATCCTTATGCAGGTAAATCCTACTGCAAAACCGATGATTAGGGCCAAGATCACTAATAAAAGAGGAAAGAAGGTGGAGAATCCCACCCCACAATGGGAATCACCATGTTGTGCCATATGTGATGTATTAGGCCATCCTACCCACATTTCCCAGAGCTAGACAAATTAAAACCATTCCTTAACTCTGCGGTAGACGTCATGGCACCAAGTTTCCATAAAAAGGAACCTGCCACCAAATTTCAAGGCAAAGCATTGCGTATAAATCATGCATGCGCTATCTACAAAAATTTTGGACATTATACCCACCATTTCCTAGATATCCCGCAATATAGGGACACCTTACATGCCATCGAGTAATCCTATCAAGAATATCCCTCCACTCGGTCATCTAGAGAGGAACCTCGCACCATTCTATACTTGCAGGAGGAACGATAGTTTCCAGAAAAACTCCTACTCATATTCCCTCCTCCTGTCATACGCTGTGCACTGTGTAATGAACGTGGTCACTTCATCAAAGAATCCGCGGCCTTGGAACTCATCCAAAGGTGGCATCCAATAGAGCGCGTTTACTATGTTGGTTTGTGGGCAACACAATTCACTTCTCCTTTATGTGCCAACAACCACATTTTAGAGGAGTGCCATTATATCCCTCGATTTCGCTTAGCACTAGCTATTTTGTGCTCTGCTATAATCCACCTCTCCCAGGAAATGGTGAATCCATGAACAACTCGAAAACTCAAGAAGACGTAATGAGTAGATCCATACTCTTTTTGTCAACTGAAAAACAACCAATCAAGGAACCCTTAGTTACCCCCAACTGCCCTCCCTGGAGAAGACCAAAATGTACATTTTGTAAAATGCCCAATCATGGGGTCGTCACTTGCCCTGACTTAGAAGCACTACGCCGCTGGTATCCAGTCATGCCATCAACCGAGAAGGATAGGAACACCATATCTAGGTTGTTTTTCGTGATGTGTCACGACAGTCACCGTGAGAAAAATTGTGCTTCTTTTATGTGAATTCATCCTCCAATTGATATGATACATACATTAGAGAAGAAACATGAAGATATTGTCAACCAATATTGTTGTAGAGGTAAATCCTCTCTGCGGACAGAGGCGATCCCTACTAGCCCAGATCGGGTCTAACAACAATCGCATCACGCTAAGGCGCAAATTCCTAATTGCAATAGACCAAATTGCGAATAAGGCCTACCTTAAGTCCAACGTTGTTGTTCGTAGAGAAGGTAGCGCTCCTGTTTCCTTGCTCTAGCAGATCATAATTCTCCCACTTGTCAAGATCGAACACCTCAACACACAAGAAATACAACAAACACACAAGCGTAAACCAAATATATGCAATTATGTATCAGTCAAAGAAGATACAACTCATAATCACAATGAAAAACACGAGTGGAACCATAACCGAAGTTGCTTATCATTAATTAATACAAAGAAAGATACAACCTGGCTCTGATGCTGAATCTTCCTTCGGCGGGTCGACAGTGGAATACATCTCGGTAAAGCTCGTCGGGAATGGGACAAGCCTCTCTCTTCGGTTGTCTTGACAATAATCTCCTTGCTACTGATTTGACTCTATGAGGACTATCAAGGCTCTTGCAACATTCTTTAGGCTATGAAGGCTCTTGGAGACTAGTTTGCAAAGGGAAATGGCAAGCTTATATAGATGGTGGAAGGGGAGTTGGGATCCCTAAAATCATGGGATTGGCCCTATCCTCAAGGAACCTTCCATGAGAGGTGGAAAACCACTTCCTCTACATGGAGATCTAGAGACAAACCTCCCAACTCAATTTAGAGACCAGCCGAGGAATTGGTTGGAGTTAATCTTCCGCAATTTATTTTAAAAAACACTCCTTAATAAGCCTGGTGCAGGTACAACACTGTGACAGTGCACCAGCTAGCACGCCCTCTTTGGAGGATTTCCCCAATTGGCACAAGGGCTAAACTGTCTAGTCGCACCAAGGAAAAAAGGCTATTTTTAGGGTTTTTCACAAGGAATTGTCTTCAGGGAAATGAATGTCCTTGTTCAGGGGAATGCCATGAAAGTGGTTTCAAGTCATGTCACTGCTCACAGGTCACGGAATAAGCCCTCCAATGTGCAAGACGGAGAATTGCAGGGACGGTGAAAAATTGATGTGTAACAGATGCCCCCTAAAGCATGAGGCCCGAAAAAGAGACAGGGGTGAAATGATTTACGTGAATCTGTCCAACTGAAAACACTACCGTTGGAAAACTTGCGTAGAGAAGTACAACTGATATCTCAAATACATGATATATGTGGTATGGGCGTAGCCGTCCATAGAAAAATATACAATAATCAAGATCCAAGGCATGGACGTAGCCATCCAATGAGGATCGATAAATAGACTCAGGTATGGTCGCAGCCATCCAATGAATGAGTCATGTAACCAATCACAATAATCCACATAATCGCGGCCCGGATTAATAGACAAAATCCAGGGTCTTGCGCTCCATCTCGACCCAAAAAAAGTACAAGTTCAAGCATGTGAATATGTGAGCTGAAGTTGAACATGCAAAAACATCATCTGATTACCAGCCAATGATGAAAGTTGTTAACAGACACGAGAGGAACCACCAATAATGACAATGGCTCTCAAGGTACTATAGGTACAATCCACAGAATGTGAACAGTGAGCTAGTGTCGAACATCCGTAGAATCATCCGATCGAAGGCCAATAATGAAAACCTTATTTCGAATGCGAAGAACCTGCCATTGAGGCATGCAGGCTCCAAGGTACCAAAAGGGAGTCCCTAGATCAGCTTCCCGGATAATGAGCTAAAGTCGACAGGAAGTGACCTTGATCGAAGGTGGGCCATAGTGTTTCCCACATCATCGACACGAGACAGAGGAACATAATGTTTTTGTGAATCAAGACCAGATGAGAATCAGAAGAAGGTTGAAATTGCAGAGGTCAACTTCTCTTGAATAGATCGGCGGCATGATAGTCGATTTGGCAGTATTTGACATCAAAAGATCAGAGGTCATGAGGATGAGGCAAAGAGCAGATGAGAGGTCAAAAAGGATTACCCAAACCCACGGAGGCAAATGGATAATGAGGTGAGATGTCCTCGACTCGACACGAATGCAGACAAGTGCCATGTTCAAGAGTGACATACTACCGACACGACGATGATACTCGTTCCATCCTCCCCACCATTTCTGGTGAGTACCCAAATTATTTTTGAAGACAAGCTTGAAGGGGATAACATATGCTTGTAATATAAATCCGTCCTTCGGACGAATCCATCCTAGTACATTTAACGATCCCTAGGAAGGAGAAAATTGAATATCGTCATTACAACTGAATCCAATGTCATTAGGGTTTAACGAGTATGACAAAGGAAGAAATCGGCGTCTTTTCATATTTAGAGAGTTTGAAAAGGCAGCGAAAAAGTAAACTCCAATAGTCCCTTTTCGTAAATAGTTTCTCAGATCCGAAAAGGTAGAAAACTATGTTTGAGAAAACCTCCTAGTCGCGATAGGCTAGGGTATTCCTTTTTCATAAAGAATGTATCCCAGCCCGAAAAAGGGGTAAACGTATAATGGGTAGATGTCATTTCGCAGCCACTTTAACGAGATCGAAACGACAAGGAACTTGGTAATCTTTTCATGTTTAGAGAGTCAGAAAAGAGCTGAAAGATGACTCCTCTTGGAGGAACGAGTGGTATAAATGGTAGCAACTGGTTCCGGTAATGGTGGAACTAGTCAGAACAAGAGAGGTTGTCTAACAAGACCACTAATCGCAACGGTTCCTCAGGAACGGGTAGAACAACCAAGTGAAGGCATATAATCAGCCAAGAAGATAATGACGATGGAGTGAGAAAACCAAGGGTCATCTGGAAAAAACAGGATGATAAAATGGCAATCACAAGAGGTAAAATGGGAAAGGTTTCATTTTTACACAAGCTTGAAATTAGGAAACTTTGCTTGAAGTTGGTTTCATTTTTACACAAGCTTGAAACAAAGATAAACTATGCTTGAAACCGGTTTCATTTTTACACAAGCTTGAAACGGAAACAAACTATGCTTGAAAAAGTAAGCATGCCCCCGGCATGGTGACTCAATTCGAGGTACATGCCCCCAAGCTTCAATCCATATGAAAAGCAGATGGAGTGAAGGTTCAAATTACAAGATCAAAAGAAAAGACTCGACTGGGATTTTACGAGATCTTATCAAAGACTCGAATTGAACAGGAACGTGTTTCATTATTTTAACGAGGTTGACACATTAAAAGAACTATCCTCGGACACCCTTGTTTCATTTTTTAAGGAGCTTGACACAAGACAAGGAACTCTGCTCCGACAACCTTGCTTCATTTTTTAAGGAGCTTGACACAAGAAAACGAACTCTCACTTTAATGAGCTGACTGCATGGTTTAAGGAGCTTGACACAGAAAATGAAGTCATCGAGAACAACCTCATCATAGGGAGCAAAGTCATCAATTCCATAGTTCCACTCAGTGGAAGGAAAACATCTTGGAAGTCGGGACCCAATGCCCCCAGCAGACTATGCACGATGGCATCATCGCTGAGTACAGGCACGGGGTATGCAACCACATAGTTGACCTGTGGTGGGGCAGATACAACGGGTGGATAAAAACTAGGAAGGGATGATGTAGTGGGCCGATTTGCCACATCGGACGAAGAAGCAGATGATCGTGGTCCGTCACATCATCCATATGAAAACGAGACCACACGAAAAAGGGAGGAGGCAAGTGCTCCCATGACATAGGTGTAATCGCGCCCCAAGATCAGATTGAAATCCAAGGGGCCTCGAACAACCATCACATCCATATGGATGGTTTTTCCTCCCAAAGTAACAGGTAACCTTGGAAGGATCCATAACGGTTGACTCGTTCTTACATTGAATGTCAGTAGTTAAATAGCAGTGCGACGGTGGCGAATCGAAATCTTGCCGGGTAGTTGAGGATATAACACTAACAGGCGCGCCTTCGTCTATAATGGTGTTGGGTACGACCCTACCAAAAGCCTGTACTGTGATCTCAAAAGGCACATAAGACAGAAGGCGGTATCCTACAAATCGACTCCAATCGAAGGAAGCGACCAAACTACTTAGAGGGGCCACCATCGAACTGAGATGGTCTTCCCCTAGTGTTACAGAAGAAGAAGGAGCATCCTCCACAACCTCCATCTCGAAGGTGGGAGGGGCATCCTCCGGGACCTCTATCACGGGAGGCGAAGGAGCAGCTTCTTGAGGTATAGGGACAGGAGAATCTTTCTCCAAGTCTGAAGAATCTAAAGAAACAAGAAGAACCTGAGGGGTGTGAGGTCCACTCTCAACGGAAAAGACTTGGTGGACCGTAGACGGGGCCAGCTCAACCGATCCCACGACTAATGGTTGGTCGGGAACGGATTCCTGAATTTGAATTTCCGAGGGAGCAGGATCGACCAAGGATGACTCTTGACCAATCATAGGATAAACTGGTGGAGGACTCAAAGAAATTCGTTTATAACCAGCCGGGAGGCATGGTGTAGAAACGGTTGAGTTCTCCAAGAATCTCTTGGCTTCATCCATATATGGACAAAGGTGAATGGCATGGTGCCCTTCACACAACTTACAGGGATTGGTAATCTTACCCTGCTTCTTAGGAGCCTTACCAACACCAGTTGAAGACGTGCCCCAACCTAACTCCCAAGCCAAAGGCAACGGTGGAAGACCGTTGGACCATACTTCGAGCACCTTGGGAATGCCAGGGCAATCTCGAAGAAGATGGTCTCCCGTGCACAACATGCAAGGGAACTTGACTTTCCGTGGAGGGTTGGAAGGTTTATCAATAAGAGCAGTAGCTGCAACTTTAGCCTCTCGCTTATCAGACTTCTTATTCTTTGTCTTCTTCTTCTTCTTCTTAACCCCCTGGTTACTTGAATCCAGACTTTCACCAGGCGAAGTAGAAGATGAGGACGCAGAAATAGGTGAAGAAGGGGAGAGGTCCACCTTGGAATCAGCATGATGTTGTTCCGGCGGAGGAACTGATTGAACAGTAGTGGAGACATTCGGGACTACAGAGGTTGAGAACAACCAAACGAAACCCGACGGTTAACCAGGAAGGGATTAACATTGCCATATAAGTGAAACATTCAAAAAAAGGAGAGAAAAGGACAGGTCTGCCCATGGAGGGATTCCTTGGTTGGTGAACTCTGGAAAAGTTTCCATCAACAACTCAAAACCACACACGGGTGAAAAACCAAGGCACACAATCAAACGGCCAACAAGCAAACTCTAAAAAGGGCGTGTGATCGCAGGTGATTGATTTTACCACATTGAAACTTAGAAAACTCACCGTTTCATGTTTTAAGAGTCGAGAAATGGATGAAAGATGACTCTATCTCTTTCAGTTTTGAAGCAAGCGTGAAAGGACAAGCGCTTGGTGATATTTTTAAATTTAAGGAGTCAGATAAGATCGAAAGGACTGCTCAGGAATGCTAGGCAAAGGGTGTACCAAATAACCATGAACTGCAATATACACCTTGGTTTCAAAATGAAGGAGAAATCAACCAAGGACTTGACGTACGTGCAGGCAATCTCCCCGAATGTTGTGTTTGGTGTATCATGGGTATAAGGTAGAAGACTCGGCCTCCTAAAGATAAAGGATAACAACCTAGTGGGGTCTCCCTTTATATACTCAAAGGTACGGGGAGTACAAGTCCGTGCTAGTGCTATCTAAAGCCAAGAGGCGAACGAAAACTACTAGGTTTAATGATGCCGGAACACGTCTCTAGCCTAGACCTCTAAATATTTCGTTAATGTTTCAATGCAGCTTTAGCGTAAATTGAATAAATTTTAATTTTAATCTTCAATTATGTTTCAATTTTTAGGCCCTAGCGAGTGTTATGTCTCAAAATCTCCTAAATGCACACTACATGCCACAGTATATCATTCGATTCGATGAAAGCTAATTACGAGAGAGTTAAGAGCTTTTCACACAATAACAAAATGACCAGAAAACAACCAGTGACGTCTCTAATGTAGCTAATGGAAACTAAAAATATTTTCTTTCAGAGTTACTAATCACTAATAACATAGAAAAGATTTAATTCACACTAACTAATCAAAAGCAAAAGAGATTTTTTTTTGTATTTTTAGTGTTTGAGAGCAAAGTGCACGAAACAAATGAAAATGAATGAAATGAACAATTTGAGAAGCAGTAGAAAAAGAGTAAGAGAAAGAAAATTTCACTCAATGCAAACACACAATCAGACCTCAAATTGACAAAACAATCCCTCAAAACCAAGAGAATCCCAAAGACTCAAATGAACCATGTAATCTAGGCCCAAAATGAGATAAGGCAGAATTCGAATGGGGAAGAAACCAATCACTCAAAAAATGCAACAAAATGATAGAAAACCACCAAACGAATGCAGAGAAGCAATCACAAAGTTGACTGAATAGATAGAAACCAAAAACTCCCACGGGAGGCTCGACACACTATAGCACCTAGATGCCCTAGGGATAGAATGAAAAATCAATAGAAGAGGGAAAAAAACAAAAGGATGAAGGCCACAGTCAGTCAAACAAGACTCCAGAACACTCGGGCAGTCATAAAAATGAAACCAAAATCACAGATCAAGCTCAGAAAGCTCAAAACAGAGCAAACCCTAGCACCTTACAAAATTGGCCCGACTGTCAGGCTGAATATAGTGCCAGAATAGGATTGGCGTAGGTAATACACTGGGAACATGTGCCAATTGGCATGACTGTCAGGCTAATAAGTGCGTCAGTTGAGTTTACTAAGAAAAAATAAAAAAGAGCAATCCAAGAAATAGACTAGTGATGGTAAAGCTAAACAAAAGCCAAACACACGAAAAGAGCCAACCAAAAGAGTTGATCAAGCAAGCAAAGTCAAGAATCAACCGAAAAGACAAGATAATACTCCAAATCAATGTCTCCCTAGTGGAGTTGCCAAATTTGTTGTAGAGGTAAATCCCCTCTGCGGACAGAGGCGATCCCTACTAGACCAGATCAGGTCTAGCAACAATCATATCATGCTAAGGTGCAAATTCCTAATTGCAATAGACCAAATTGCGAAGAAGGCCTACCTTAAGTTCAATGTTGTTGTTTGTAGAGAAGGTAGCGCTCCCGTTTCCTTGCTCCAGCAGATCACAATTCTCCCACTTGTCACGATCGAACACCTGCACACACAAGAAATACAGCGAACACACAAGCGTAAACCCAATATATGCAATTATGTATCAGTCACAGAAGATACAACTCATAATCACAATGAACAATACGAGTGGAACCATAACCAAAGTCACTTATCATTAATTAATACAAAGAAAGATACAACCTGGCTCTGACGCTGAATCTTCCTTCGGCGGGTTGACAACGGAATACGTCTCGGTAAAGCTCGACGGGAATGGGACAAGCCTCTCTCTTCAGTTGTCTTGACAATAATCTCCTTGCTACTGTTTTGGCTCTATGAGGACTATCAAGGCTCTTGCAACATTCTTTAGGCTATGAAGGCTCTTGGCGACTAGCTTGTAAATGAAAATGGCAAGCTTATATAGATGGTGGAAGGGGAGTTGGGATCCCTACAATCATGGGATTGGCCCTATCCTCAAGGAACCTTCCATGAGAGGTGGAAAACCACTTCCTCTACATGGAGATCTAGAGCCAAACCTCCCAACTCAATTTAGAGACCAGTTGAGGAATTGGTTGGAGTCAATCTTCCACCATTTATTTTTAAAAACACTCCTTAATAAGCCTGGTGCAGGTACAACACTGTGACAGTGCGCCAGCTAGCACTCCCTCTTTGGAGGATTTCCCCAATTAGCACAAGGGCTAAACTGTCTAGTCGCGCCAAGCAAAAAAAGGCTATTTTTAGGGTTTTTCACAAGGAATTGTCTTCAGGGAAATGAATGTCCTTGTTCAAGGGAATGCCATGAAAGTGGTTTGAGGTCATGTCACTGCTCACAGGTCACGGAATAAGCCCTCCAATGTGTGGGACGAAGAATTGTAGGGACGATGACAAATTGTTGTGTAACAAATGTGGAAGGCAGAATGCCTTGAGGCCACCTACCCCATACCCACATTGGTGTAATGGGCAAGTTGGGATGATGCACCAACCACGCATGACCTAGGTTCAACCTAGGATAACATACGAAGAATGCGACCTGATTGGCCATCGCTTCAATCATTACAAAGAAATGAAGCCCCTCGCAAATCATTTTTGCATAGTCTCTTCTCTCCCACAGAGACATCTCTCTAACGAAAAGACAATCACGCACAATTATTGTCGGATTTTTTCACACTTTCATCATAAAATAAAATGCAAGCATCTCTCAAAGCTTAGAGTGAAAAGAGAAGATTTAAGTCTACACTCCCCAAAATATTTAGACAAACCCACGCCAAAAACTAGGAAATGGAAGCAAAAGACCTCATCTTCAACATCAGATCCATTTAGAGCATCTACTTCAGGGACAAAGAGTAGTGTTGAATCCAACGCAATCTACTCAGTTGGCATAGTGGTACCATGCCCCATTTTCACTGGCCATAACCACAAATCAGAGGCATGCCCATTAATGGAAGCATTCAGGCACCTCCACACCAAGCACAATTTCCACCTACCGGAAAATGCCAATCCTAAAGAAGGATTTATCCTTTCTCTCACGCAAGTTCCCATCACGGAAATTCTTCCCCCACCAAACACCGATGACACGATACACAATATACGATTCATATCATCATGTATTAGAACTAGGACTCAAGTTTCCTGCACATCTTAGGACCCCAACCATGTCCCTATCATAAACAATTGGGGCACCTTATGCTTTTGCATTGATTTCCATGAGATCCAAAATTCACATGCCGCCATCGAACTCCTCGATGATACCCAGCCTCTGGAACATCATCTAGTACAACTAGAGTTCGTCCATGGAAGCAAAAAACAATCACTGCAACACAATGAGGCCCACAAGAAACAGGTAAAAGCATCATTCGACAGCCACATCACCCCTTTCTCATTCATCAAGGGAGAGCTACTCCTTTGCTACGATGTCGCAAAAGAAGCCCTACGTCCAGGAAATTTCAAAACTTTATGGAAAGGACCCTACATCATAAAACATTGCCTCCTGAGGGGTCATACATCTTGACTGATCTAGACGGAAAATGCCTCAACAACCCCGTCAATGGCCTTTATATAGAGAAATTTTACCCATGAGGGCTGAGAAGGCCCTCCCGTAGAGTCAACGTACACACACCCAAAAACTTTAAAATTTTTTACCAAAAGACTTGGCACAAAACACACTCTAGTGTCACAATGGATTACCAAACTAACCATTACTTCAGATTTGTTGGTGGATCATCGCGATGGTCTCAAAGTTTAGCAATAGCCGCCTGGGTTATCTATCACCCTGACTGATCACCACTCTGCACCAATGGTGTTTGTATCGGCTCAACAACAAAAAATCAGGCAGAATATGATGCCATTATCAGAATTATGTGTGATGCCTTGAATCAGGGCATACACCATATGAATATCTACCTTGATTCCTAGTTAGTAGTATCGAAGTTTAACCAAGCATTTGAGATAAGGGATTCACATCTATTTACAAAATACTTGCGTGAAAAAATACTATGTTGAAAATTTGACTACATTACATTCACACATGTACCAAGAAGTTAAAACCAAACAAATGATCGCATAGCTAACAATATTATAAACTAGAATGCATCTCGGTAAGCCATCATACATAAAAAACAAAAAACATAGAAAACATATATATCCATCAGCATAGCATAATACATAAAAAAAATAGGGAGCACACCATGTAGAGCCACAAAAAATATCTCTTGCATATATACCAAAAATTTATGTGTCTGAGTACAAAAAATAGTATCTCTGACTCGTAAGTTAGCCCAAAAATATAGAAATATACAAGTTGACAAAAATAGGGGAAACATCCTCATAATGGGTGCTTTTCCGGTATACAATAAAATTCTAGGGCGATGCGCCCCCAGGTGGGGCAGTTGGATCCATAGCCACTCTCGGTACCAGTACTGGAGCCGCTGTCAAAATAGAGACAGCCACATGGCGCAAAATTACCCGATAGCCCCTTTGTGCTTCCATTAGTGTCTCTAGCCATGCATCGTCGAGGTCGTCCACAAAACCTCGGGTAAGCGTCCCCTAGGTCAAGCAGTCCAATCGACCCCATGCATCCTCTACCACTGGAGTCCTAAACTCTAGAGTAGCCATTTTCTCTGTCCGCTCAGTAACACAAGCTTTAGCCGCATCAGCACGAGTTTGGTCAGCAATAGTCTCGGCAGTAGCCAAGCTGCTACCCTCCCTCGAGGGGTCAGCCCCTCCTCTCGGTGCTCCACCCAGAGGCTTCTCTGGAGCTCCTCCCTGCCCCTCGTGAGCACCTCGAAGTCGTCGAATCGGATGGTACCCCACTAACCGAGCCATTGGATGTTCGACCTCACCAACATCTGCAAGAGTAACAAAACTATGTCAACGTCATTATAATACACATACAAAACATATATACTAAAGTAAATACAGAAAACACAAAACCATACCTATTGGTCCCCAAGCATATCGACTAGGCAGACCCATGTCTGGATCTCCTCAGAAGTCCATCCCTGCATAAGGGAATGACAGGCACATTTGAGGATTGGCCTCAAACCAAGCCTCTGTGGTGGCATTCTAGTAACGCCCCACACTACCTTCGCCTCGGTGAGGCATCACAGGGTTCCACCTCCTCATACGAGGCTCCCATGGCCCCCAAGTAAGCACATCCACCGTAGGTCTCAGCAGTGCCACCCTCTCATACATGATGCTACATAAGATGATAGCATAGGTAAGAAAATTCGATCCATCCTAGACCTTAGAAAGTTGTGCCAACATCACGTCATAGCAAAAGTGGGCAAAGTAAAAAAATTTCCCGACCCTAAGCCGACGCAAGAAATTGATCTGTGGTCCTGATGCCTAATGAGGAGCATACAACCCTTCGAGTCTCACAAGGGCCGCCAGAGCACACCGCTCGGCCAAGTATGTCACAGTAGAAATTGCTATGCGCCCCTCCATAAGGGGCACCCCACCACAATGGCCTACTGAAAATATCTCAAGATCCACTCTCCCATAGGGAAGTGGATAGCAAAGCACCTCACCCTGAGAAAGCATCCTTGTCACAAAATAGATATCTGTCTCAAGACAGATAATAAGGTCGCACCACAACAATGCCATCACCGTGTGCCTCATGTTCCAACATCGGATCAGGTAGTGCAAAAGACGATCCTGTGATCGTAGCACATCATTCTCCATGAACTTGAGAAGACCCTAGCATGCTAACTGTTGGCACCCGTGACCATCAGTAGCCAAGGCGGAATGAAGATCGGGCCAATCCCTCTCCCCCCACAACATACTGTCATCAAATAGGCACACATCAGTCACACTGAAAAACAGAAAAAAATTCCAATTTTTTTGCAAAAAATAGCTTCGGCCCTCCGCACGCCTATTCCTCAGACAGGGATGAGGAGAGCACATTTTTCCTTAACACAATCGCGCCAAAGGTGTGCCTAAATCTAAGAAAGGCATGATAAATGCACGCATAACCTTAATTTTGCTTGAAATTTGTTCGCCTGTACCTTAATCGCCCACGTAGTCAAGGCAAAAACTAACCTAGAATCCATACAAACCCATCTTGTATGGACCCTGGAACCAACACACTGAAAAAATTAAAGTGAAGGATGTTATGGAGCTTACCTGACTCAAAAATCGCTAGTCTTGGGTGCTTAGGCTGATCACAATTGCAAGAACTACTGCGCAGAAGCCTGAACTGCTCCATAGAAGCCTCTGACCTCTCAAAACCTGGAATGCTCAAACAACATAAATGAACTTAATTGAGACATATTCGCCTATATGTTGCGCTTTTGAGAAACTTTGGAGGACCATAAAGAGAGCTCAGAAGTCCCAATCATTGGACAGAAAGAAGCACTATGATCAGCACTCCATAATGCCCAGGGGCAATGCCACACACTTGCATCCCTGGAAAAATAAATTTTCAGTGCTGACAAGTATGCCCTCTCTCATCTTATTTTTTTGAAGCACATGCCTTTCAATAATATTTTAATAAAGAAGATGCTTTCACTTGGGATATTATTTTTTTTGCAGGTAGTGTGAAAACAATCCACTACAACATCCATTGAAAGTTTCAGAGCAAGTATCATTCTACCCCCAACATGGTAGAGTCCCAGAAAAAAATTCTGTATCCTGACATCATTTATTCATAAGAAATTAACTATAGGTTCCAAACACCCGACCATGTTTATCATCACGTCACCTTGCACATGATAAGCATCCTCATTGGTCAGTAGAGCCTCCCCTCCATGGTGCCTGTCACCCATAGTAGACCATACATTACAAAAATAATGACACCATGGCCATACCACTTTAGTCCAGGAAGCACCTCATGCCCATCTCACCATGCATTAGGTTAATTTTTACCATATCAAAATAAAACCCTTTTCTCGGACTACCAAGTTTTGCAAGTAGATCGAAAGCGAAATACTGCACCTCGCATTTGGCCTACCATACCTCCATCAGCGTAGCCCATCTGCGACATTTTCCATCCGCTTTATCAACCCCACACATGATACCAACCAATGGGGACTCCACCCTCAACATAAACACCTTCCTCACATCATGAGTGAGTGAACATTTTCATGTTTTGGAGCACACATCTCTATGTTTTGTACAAACCAAACCCCATTATTTTATCTTTTGGTAAGTGTCCAAACACCGCAAACAGTGCTCTATGTCCCCCACCCACCTATTCATTTTTCCTCCCATGGCAGCAGTCCCTCATCACCCTTGGTCGAAGTATCACACCCTCACACATAAGCCACCATGACATTCATAACAAATATATACCCACCCTAGATGTCCTATTGATTCCAGGGATTTCCCCATCAGAAATAGTTATGATTGTCGTGAAGATTATTTTCTACTTCGAACTCGGGCCACTGAATCCCCATCATCAAATTTCACTCACCCCTCGCCATAATGCCTATGTTAAACCTATCACATCCAGGATCTTGATCCCCTATATAAACGACCCTGTCATTTGCTTGAGGCTCCCTTTTTGTCGACACCAAAACCTATTTGCCAAAAAGGAAGCAGTACCTTGGATCACCCCTCTCCACAAAAGGGACATCCTCGGGTGGAATTGTGGGAGACATAATTTCCCAAAGATGTCATCGATCCTCCTGAAATTCGACTACAACACGAGCTTTCATGTCAAGATGGTATCCTACCTTACAACCATTTAAATTTAATCAAATTCATCGAAGACCCGTGCCTTTATAAGTGTCTCTTTCAGCAATTCTTACATGGGAAAGTCTCAACCATCAAATGTGCATACATTGTGCATTTATATGCCATACCAAGCTTACACATATGGGTACCACATTCCACCTATTTTCAAAGAAAAAATGCCCCTGAGGGCATCAACAGTCGTCATCATCATTCAGCAAATCACTACCATACTAGTGACATAGACATAATTTATATTTATGAATTAGATTTGTTTAGCTAGCAAAAGCATAACGAGCATGGGACATGCCCACCTCATAGAAAATTTGTATTTATTGTATTGTACCATTGGTTGTAGGGTTCCCACAGGACATGGTCACTCTCTGACCCGGTGTAAGGTGTCTCCAACTACGTGCTACATGCAGGTCTCTCTTTGTCTCCGCACAGTACACATAATAGAAACTATATTGTATTTCCACTATACAGTTCTTCCTAGACCTCACACATTAGGGGAAAACCGTTATCATTGGAAAATCAGACAAGCATATATGACATTATTTAATGTTAGGCAGAAGAGTTTATAGGGCTAAGAGACATTAGAGAATTTGAAGTATTTAAAAATATTTAAGGTCTAAGAGGAAAATCAAATTGCGCACTGAAGGAACCAAAAAAATGCACATTTATGTTCATTTTTCTTTGATAAGCATGACTTTGCACTGCTTTTCCTCAAAAAGCCGCGCGTACTCGAGAGCGGTAGAGGTCACTTTCTGGGACAACAAGGCATACTCCAGGACATTGATCCCACACGTAAGGCCACCTAAGGATAGCCGCCCAAGACTCCTTAGCACCTCAAGGGAGCACACAATGGAATAAATGTGGCACACAATGGAATCGCCCTCCTCTCTTGGGTCACCATCCACAATCTACCAAGAGAGGGAAGGAGAGTTTGAATTCTCCTATACAAGGTCACCAAGAGATGAACAATATGAGAACACATTGTTATGCTGGCCAAAATTTCCCTAAGCAATCCAACCGTCTGTGGTATGGAGCAGAGATAAAGGGGACTTAGTTGTTGGCCATCCAACAACTCTAGTCCACCCAGAGTAGAGAGAGGGAGACTTTGCGCCAAGGTAGCTCAGAAGTAAATACATCCTTTCATAGGGACTTGAAACTCCCTAGTTCTAAGGGCCCCTTCGCAAGTGGGTAAAATTTTCATCCTTCATTCCTACTAGCACTCAATAAGAGGGGATGTAAGCACCACCGTTTGGATTATTGAAGTTGTTTGACTCTATTTAGAGATTTTTTATTATTTGTTTTATTTTAGTTTTTATGTTTTGAATATGAATTCTATTTCACTATCTAGTATGTTTATGTCTTATCATGTTCCCTAACTTTCTTGGCTCCATTTATTTTCTTCCCGTGAACAATAACTTAAGAGGGAAAAACCAGTCCTCTTAAGTAGGTGTGATTTGGTACATTCGTGCGCAAAACACACATACACAAGTTGGGTTAGAAGTATTTCTTGGATGCTACTTTGGGAAAAATTTGAAGCATTTTTTTTTATGTTTCTTTGGGAAAAATTATAAGTCAATCCTCTTGTCCTTTTGAAATAACCTCATTGTAACAAATCTAGATTTGGGTCCTATGCAACAAGTTTTTCATCAAGATCTCAAGCTGGAGAACACACATTTGGATGGAAGTATTACTCATGTCTCAAGATATGTGATTTTGGTTACTAAAGGTGTTAATTGTTGATGTAGATGTTTCTTCTCTGAGAATTAGCCTTTTAAATAGGTTCAAGGTCCATGGAAAATACAAAGAGACTGAGTTTGATCTTGTCTTCTTGTCTCAAGTCCTAGAGTGATGCATCAATATAGGAGGTAAAGAATTTTTATTTTTGAAATTACCTTAATAGTGATTTTTTCTTTACAGTCCTCATTGCTTCACCCCAAAAAAAATCAACTGTACGAATCATGATTTAAGTGAAGAAATAGATCAACTTAGAAAGTAAAATGAGGAGTTAAAAATGATGGCTTAGGCTAAGGTCACAAATGATAGCGTGGAAATGGAACAAAAATTTTCAGTGCTCAAAGATAAATTCCATATAATGAATATGAGCAACTTGGAGGAAAAGAAGAATTTGGAAGATGATAATGTGGGGCTAGCTTGGGAATGTAAATCTATCGAAAAATATATTTTGATGTGTGAATGACTTTCATTCATGGAAAAAAACCAAATGCAATTGACAAATGAATAGTTAAGAAGGTTGTGGATATGGTATCCTAGCTATAAATGATAGTCTCTATGGTACAAAAGACAACTACAAGTTAATAAGCTAGTTCTAGCATAGACCTATAAAAGGCTTCATTTACATTTTCTTGACTGTGTATAAAATATGTGGCTTATCCCATACATTGCAATAGAAGGTAAGGAACACAATTGATGTGAATGAAATTTGAAGAGCTAAGGTTTAAAAATGGATCAAATTAGTAAAGTGTACTTTCTACATATTATATTGTGCATAATCCGTCCTAGAGAAACCCAAACTATACTCTTGTTAATACAAAATGACTAGTTATGCCAATACTAGGTATAAATTGTCTATATAACATCAAAACTTGGTGTTTAATATCCTTATCCATAAAAAAAAATGTGTAAAAAACTTTTCTAATATGCCAAATAGGATATTTTGTACAAATTTTATAGGTTGCATAAGCATGGAATGAAAGTCACTTCTAGAGCATTGTTTTCCTCATTTATTGAGAATTATCTCTGGGTTTAGGACACCAAGATTAATTTTATTATATGGATTCACTAATTCTTATGGATGGGATTCTTTGCTAGAGCAAGACCACTTCAAATATTCTTTTATAATAATGTAAGTTTCAATTGTTTTCTATCTATACGATCTTGTCATTTTTAAATAATACAAGTATAATATTCCTTTAAGGAACTCAATTTTCTTGAACATCAAGTTGGGCTATGCATCCTTAATGTATCTTCAATTTATTTTTAGCACTCCCTCTCATGTTGTAAAATAATAAAATTATCTCATATTATATTATCTAGTGCAAATGACCTATTTTGGTCATAAATTTGGTGGACATTAATGCAATCACTTAGTAATTTGGCTTTACAAGTCTCTTTCATTTTCGAAGCCACAATATACCTCACAATGTTGTAGCTGTCAGTTGTGGAGATCACCCACATAAGATTTCGTTGACCACTTGCATGGTCAAGGAACAATTATGTTATGAAAATAAAATTCATAGAGGTTGTTCCTTTCTTCCGAGTTCAAATTACCTTTACACTGCAAAATGGAAGACAAGTTCATGGAAACATAATGAAAATTGTGTTACACTGTGAATTTTTTGTGGGGAGTTCTCTTGTAGACATGTATGTCGCATGTTATAAAACTCGTATTAAATTGGCTTCATGATCTTTGTCTTCAGTACCTTACCTTTGCTTCACTCATTGACAGGGACTTGCTACTTCACAATGTCCCTTATTTACCTTTGTTCCCTTTAACAAATAGATCCTCTTTATTTATGGGTTGTTTTGTATATATATCTTGGTCCTATTACAAACTTTCCTTAACATAAATAAAAAAGTTTTAATGTTTTATCCTTATTACATCAATTTTAAGTTTTATTTCTCGATTACATCAATTTCAACATTGTTTTTTTCATAACAAATTATATGCGTAGCTTATTTTTATAATTATTTAGTTTATAATAAAATTTTAGGTGATAATATTCGGAAGTGGGCTAATTTTCCATGTTTTTTTCAAAATAATGATTCCTTAATTTCTATTTTTTACAAAAATTATTCGCCCAAATTTTATAGTATAAAATTGTTTTACCATAAAAAGCGCTAAAATTTTATATCAAGACTATATAGAATTATTAGAAATTTGAATATTTTTACAAAAATATTGTCAAACATTTTAAATATTAAATATTCTCGACTAGTAAGATTTGCCAATACTTCTAAACTTTAAAATGAATTTCCATCGTTAAAAAACTCCTTAGTTTAAATGAAACTGAGAGAGAAAATAGACTAAAATTTTCAATATAATCTATATTGTAAGTTTTTTTGATAAATTTCTAATATGATATATGTTCGAGTTTAAAATATTGAATTTATAATATACGGTTTTATAATATTAAATTAACATTAGGATTCATAATATTAAAGTTTATATATATATATATATATATATATATATATATATATATATATAATATTAATATTAATATTAATATTAATGATTTTTAATATTAACATATATTTCATTATTATATATATATATATATATATATATATATATATATATATATATAACTGAAACTCGGGTCTACATATTTTGATGGATGGTTCGAATCTAGTGAGGCTATGGGTTATGGGCACGCGGTATTTCTCCCTCCACCTTATTTTGCAGCGACGAACCCAGGTTCATAATTTCCCTTCCAAATCTAGACTCCAACCACAATTACGTGTACACCATCATCCTCCCTATGGCCTCGTTTGCATCAGTTGTTTGAGCCTCCTTTAACACCAAATCAGGGCCTGAACTAAAACACTTGAGCACTCTCCTTCCTTATGGATAAGCTCATGGACTCCACATCAAGGTTTGTATTGGGTTGGGGGCCGTGCTTCGTTACTTTTCCTTGAGCCCGAAGGCCTGACCAATGTGCTCACTTGGTAACATGGATTCCTCCTTCACATCCTGTTGCCATTCTTTATTCTAGTCGTCTTTGATGTGATTCCAACCTTCAAAATTTGATGGCTTACGACCATCCGGGGACTTCGCCATTCCCAACCTCCACTGAACTTCATCCTCTGTGATCATGAATCTCCTCTAAACACACTGATTTCGGTCTCGACGAATACTCATGGGTTTCGATCATCGATCCCTATGGTGATCAATGATCATATTGTTCCACTTGTCAACACTAAAAAAAATGGTGTCTCTCACATAAACACACGCTATATATATTCAAACAAAATTACTACAACCTTTGAGGCATGACGCGTAAACTCGGTGTGATATTACATTGTCAATGGCCACACCTTATCTGACATTAGAAAGTGTACCATATAAAGGAAACAAAGCCTAACAATATTCTAACTGAACGGACCCCGTTCATTTGCCAGCTCATGCCTTGTAAAGGTCTACATATTTTCGTTTAAAATTACAAATTTTTGAGGAGAATTGTATTCTCTTGCACGTTTTCCATGTTGAGCCGTCTAGAGACCTCTCAAAATCAGAATCTGATTTGGGGTGAGTCGTTGCTCCTCCATCAATAAGATAACGGTGAGGGATAAATAACTCTTATTATTAGTTACCATATGATATATAATATACGATATTATTATATTATATATTAATTATGTTATAGTTTGGAATATAATTATTATTATATTAATATAATGTTATATAATAATATAATACTACATTAATATATAATGTAATATTAATATAATTGTTGGGTGTTAAGATGTTTCTAAATAACGAGTTCATAATTTATTAATGCAGGATTCATATTTTTGTTTCAAGTCTATCGACACATTCTATGCAAGGATAATATTTTAAATTACAAGAGCATATCTAAGACCTATACGAAGGAAAAACTATGAAAAAACATTTTCATAAAGACTAAATTCAATATGAAAACAAAAATGAATCATTCTGCAGAAATCATGGAACTACTTTACTTAATTTAGAAACAAGCATCAAATCCTACCAAATCAATCATTCCTATTGTGATGCGAAACGTCAAGAAATCTAATAGAAATGAATCTACTATTAATTATTAATTACTTCAATCCTGTATAATTGATTAACAATAAATTATAGGAAATAAGAATCCACTCTATTATAAAGTAAATCTGGAAATGCACATTCTAATTGGAAACTTACTCAATTCAATTAACAAATCTACCCATTCATAGTACCGAAATATAAACATAAAAATTCATACACTAGGCAATAAATCTAAGAATTCACACAGAGTTAATTATGAATCTATAAATCCACTCAGCGAAATTAAGGATTTACATAAAAACATTGATTATTCATAGGAAAATAAATAAAGAATAGTAATAAAAAGAGGCAATAATATTTCCAGGGACTGGGCCCATGGTCTCTGGAAGTAACTGCCTTAAGAAAGATTCAATAGAGTAGATAAAACTTGAACCATTAAGTTTTCATTAACATAAAAGATAAATTACAAAAGTGGTCTGTAAACTTAAACAATTTTGTTGTTCACGTTTACAATCAGTGGAATTAATCTCAAATCATCGTAATCATCATTCTTACTAAAGGTTTTCATTTATATTACAGCGCATCTCTAACATTGGAATGAGAAAGCTATCCTAAGAATCAAAAATTTTGAGGATTGCTAATTTAAATTAGCAGATCTTTTAAAATAAAAAATCATATATTTCTTCCATTGTTCTATGCAAATAGATAGGAATTCTCAATCAACACGCTATGATCTCTCAAGCGGTCCTTCAGAAGTAGTTTTCTTCTTTAATGCTCCAAGGGAACAACATTTGTTCAACATATCTCTTATGTTCACAAATTTACCCAAATTACTACTTTATGATAACTAAAATACTCAAACTAATCTACTAAAAAAATAAATACTAAATCATTGTTAATTACATTTTCTAAAGCTTCTACTTCTCAAATTATTATAAACTAGATTAAAAAGACTTGCAAAATAGATGTTTAACTAGAGAATCAAAGGGAAGAAACATACTAATTTTGTGACCCAGCATCACTCGGCAGCTTACCTTTTTTCATGTCCTCATGCAAAGAGATGATTAATAGGTAAGAGTGTCAAAGAGTAACCCAGATAGGACTGTTCACCATAGTACCAGAATCCAATTATTTTCTGAATCTCTTTAAGGGACGTTTCATTATCTTCCTCAGAAAGTTCATATTCAAGCTGCTTATCCACATATGGAGGATATTAGATAATAAGACACGGATATCTACAACCAATCAATCTAGGTCATTCATATAGGACCAATTGAGCATATTTTCAGAATCTATTGGTTGCTGCCCCAAAGATTCAGTAATTAAAGGGTTCTCTATTTTTAACTTCGGTGGAGGGATTCTACTAATCTTTAATTCCTGAATTCTGCTTTGGGGCAGTAAACCTCACTAAAGATAAAAAAATTCCTTTGTGTGCCTTTTATCTTTAGTGAGGGTACGCAAAGGAATTTTTGTTTCCCCTCTCACCCAAAGGTCGAGGCTATTTTCCCTCGTCCTTTAGGTATCATGAGCATGAGACCATTTAATCTAGTTTCTAAAAAAAGATAAAAGCTTGGAATTGTGCATCACCAATGAAAAGACTACAGTTTTCATCCCTTTGGTCTTCTAAGGAAAAGTTTTGCATATAAAATTCATAGAAAAACTACTTAATATTATCATCCTACCATTGAAAGGATTTAGTGAAATTGGATACAATATCAAATTTAGTAGATTTTCCAGACAGGGTAGCGTTGACTTTAAGAAATAAATATCTCTCAAGCAAGAACAAAGCATAGTTTTTGGTTGGGCACCTGTAGGATAAAGAATTAAAATAAATGGAGGAGACCTCTTTGATTTTCTCCAAAGATTTATGGAGTTGTCCCTACACCATTTCTATATTTTTCTTTTCTGCCCTAAGATCAACATAGGTGTCATCTTCACTAGTTGAAAGTTCTTTGAACTTCTGTAATAAATGTTGGTGCACTTTCCAGGGCACTAATTCTCCTCGACACTAGTTTATAACCTCCTATGATTCCTCCAATGTTTTATTTAATACCCAGATGGTAAAATCCATGATTAATGTGGTATACGGTGGTAAGACTTTGGTCTGAGTGTCTTTATTGATTAAAACCAATAATTTCATTTGGCAGGTTGCTTCAGTTCTGACCAGATTAAACTCTAACTCAATCTGGGCTTCTATAGAAATAATATAAATTTATTTTGTCTGTGTTTCAGTAGAAACAATGGAAATATCCTATGTTTTCATTTCAGTAGAAATGTAAGAATTTTCAGTCCAGACTCCAAAGGTATGTGTTTCCTGCTTCTTTGTGTAATGTTTCCTACTCTCCCTTAGTGAAATTTTAGGCTGCTTCAACTTCCTTCATAGCCTATGATTTTTTTTATTAAGCATCCATATTTCATGGCTAGTTTTCCTTTTTTTTCTTTCAACGAATTATTTATTTTATGCAACCGAAGTGGACAGAACGCCAATGGTATTCTCGAGCTCCTTAGTTGCGGTTTCTTTGACTGCAGGAAAAATGCCAAGGCCTGTAAGGTCCTTATCAGTTTTAAACATATCAGTAAGATCGTTTCTCATTCCTTGATGATCGAATGATGTTGGAACTGCTTCCTCAAAGGGAGATGCAGTTTCCATTAGAGTTTCTGTTGGGGTTCCTGTGTTTTGGCAGGTTTGGAAATACCAAAAGACAAGACAACATAAAACCACTTTGGGATCTCAGGATCTCGCCCTCCTAGATCCATAGAGGGATCTCTCTATAAAGGGCAAAGAAATATATGTCTTTGAAGTTCAATTTTAAGGTATTAGGCTAGTAATAAGGCATAAGGGTTGTTGTTTTGTTTTGTTTGTTTGTTTGGTTGTTGGGAAATATGAAAGAATGGTTCAATGTAAGACAAAAGTGAGCACAAGAGGATTTTTGGCAATGGGGAGATAATTCAAAGAAAACTCAAGTCCATTGGGCAATGGGGTCATAAAAGGGGTTTACTTGCAATTCAATATCCAAGGCTTTCAAATGGGCTAGTCATCTAAAACAGAGGATCTCTAAAGATGATAATATGGGATGAAATGATAAGGAATGAAGGTGAATGACAAGGAAACCTTCGAAGGTGACCACTTAGGAGCAAATCTAAGGACAGGGCATGCCTTAATCATCTATGATCAAACTCCTATGAGGTTAACTCTTTAGACAATAGAAAACATTTAAGATTGACATAGGGTGAAGCCTAAGATCAGAGAAAGGCTTTTAACTTTCAATTCTTTTGACATTCAACTTAAGGGATCTTAGAAAAGCTTAACCGTTGGAAAAGGACCCTAGTGAGACAAAATCAACTCCAAATCTCCCAGTATCCCAATTATTTCAATTAAAACCAGACAAGAACATCTAAGAACAGACTCTTCAATTTGCACATCAGTAAGCAGTGAATAACCAACTACTATACTGGTTAAATTATCTCAAATTTGTTCTCAGATCACACAATTAGTAGAAAACATCCAATATAGAAAGAGCAGGAAGCATTAGGGTACCATGCAGGGGTATATCCTAAGCCAGATTACTAATTCTTATCATAGAAATGAAATATGATGAATAACAAAGAGAAAACATTGAGAAAGATAGAATACATCACCACTGCTTTAAATCAGGATCCAATGAACATGCTTGTCATATTAAAGAGCAACACCAGTCACATACATCATTGTCCAACAGCTTGATATTCAGTCTGAAATCATCTCCTCGGCCTATTTTACAACTAATACATAGAACTCTATCTCAAAGGAACAACTTACAATCCATGGTTATCCAAGCAACAACCACAACAATGTATTTTTCTTGAGTTCTTATAGCTAAAAGAGAGGCATGAGAGGTAGATAGAGTTTTAAATGAAACATTAAAACAAAGGAAAAAGAGTGCTCGAGGCCCATTCTGTTTTAATATGCCTGCATTGACTTTCAGTACTCTTTGGATGAAAGAGTGGTCTTCGACAGGCTGATTATAACTTCAGAGGTATGTTATTTGATGTACTTTTCGGCTGTTTGTACTCTGAAGTACTTTGGGACAAGTAAGGCATATAAATGACTTCAGGCCTGCCATACTATGTAACTAATGCTCTGGCAACCTTAGGACTACTTTCAGGGTGGTGATCTTGTCACGAACATTGATGGAGAATAAAAACATTATGGGAACTCGTCCTTTCTTGGGAAAGAACCTTCTGTTGATGTGAAAAACTGATAAGGTTTGTCTCATGTGCTTTAGGCCTTATTAGGACTTCTGGATCATTCATGAGGTCTTCAATCTATATATTTTCCCTCTAAACACTGGATTAAAGATTTTAATATTCAATAATGGGCTTTAAATCTCTCTAACTGTCACTAATACTCTTTGCTGCTTCACTTCGGTCTTGTCTGTGAATATGCAGGTTTAATGGCGTTGGAGGGTTTGCAACAGAGTTAATAACTCTGATTTGGATAAATAAAAATGCTTTGAAACCTCTCTGGTTGTCTCTCCTACTATCTTTTGGCTCTGAAAATGAAATTTTGCACCACTGTATAACTCTGTTTGTGACTGTGAGATAGAGCGCAATCGCAGTCCTTTAATACCTGCAAAACCAATAAAATTGTTAAGGAAATCCATGGGAGTGGAGGAGGATTGCTTGGAGGCTTATGGAAATGGTGGCGCAGTGACAAAAATGGTGGATGCAGGTGAAAAACGGGTGAAATTTGCTGTGTAATGGTGAAAACATGATCTGATGGAGGTCTGGTGCGCAGATGGTTTTGGACCGTTGGATTAGACTAATAGATGATGATCGATGGTCAGGATTCACCGGTGGGATTGTTTAGAAGAGTTAGACGGAATAAAATAACTTTAGTGTAAAACACCAAAGTTTTAATGTTTGGGAAAATATAAAGGAAAAAAGGTAAAATCGAATGAAATCGGGGTAATTGGATGGTGGGACCGGGATGGTGGAGGGAAAACGAATGCGGACCGTCGGATCAGTAAAGAAATCAATGGCAGATATCTTCCAATGAATTCTTTTGGGAAGTCTGATGAAAATAACATGGATGGGAACGCGATGAAACATGGGCCGTTGATCCGGATTAGATGAACAGTCGGGATTGAATGAGGGATTATATAAGAGAGGGGCAGTTTTTAGAGGAAAACTGTTGTTTTCGCGCAACTTTGGAGTGGTTTAGAAATTTTTCCAAAAAAAACGCGATATGATTTTCCACCCGACATGTGTCCCTCCCAAAACTGCTTTCATCACGTAAATTTGAAACTTTAACTGCCGGACACTAAAATCGTGCAATATGCACCTCACCCGTTGGATGTAGGACAGGGAGATCTGATGGTGCAGGATAGTGCACGATATGGAAGGATGCACGGTCAATAAGGTGGGGAATAGTCAAAGGCATGTTCACTGTGGGCCGTCAGATTTGTAGAATGGATGGTTAAGATCAAAGGTAGGAGTGCCACTGTTCCAAACAGAAAAAGGTTAGATAGATGGGCGGAACAAATCCTGACCGTCGGATCTATAGAATGGATGGCAGAGATTTAAAAGAGAAAGCGGAGGCAAAGGGGTAAGTGAATGAGCGGGGAGAAGAAGAGCCATAATATCTAAGGGAATGAGCGGCAGAGATCTGATCGGGGGCCGGCGGAACAATGGAAAGGAGGAATGGTAAGGCGGCAAGCGATGAAATATGGACCGTCGGATCTAGGGAATGGATGGCGGATATTCAATCGCATTGTAGAAAGGCAGGGGACCAAACTCCACGGTTCACTGATCTTGCGATTTACAATTTAGCGCAGACCGTTGGATCATGAAAGAGATCAGCAGTGGAGATTTGATCAAAGGGGAATGATGGGGGGCACAAGGGCGGAGCACGATTAAATCTGGGCTGTTGGTCCTTGTGGATTCAACGGTCCAGATTAAATCGGTGGGGCAATGATGGGCTCTGTGAACAAAAGCACGGATGAATCCTGACCATTGGTTCTTTGGATTCAATGGCCAAGATTGAATCGGAGGATCACGAATTGGAGGGGGCAAAGGGTGGCACTTAAAATTTTGTGATTGGCGATCATGTGATGGTCGTCGGATTAAAGGGGGAAATCAACGGTCCATATGCAATCGGCGAGGTAATGAGGAGAGAGGGTGGGGTGCAGTGCGATAAGTGCTGACCGTCGGATCTGTAAAGATCGACGGCTCATATTGAATCTGCGGTCGATAGAACAAATGTTCATCACATCAGGAAATTTTCCATTAACAAAGGAAAAGGCCAAAGGGAAGCTTCGATTGCGATTAGCGCCATGGGGCTTAGTGCTTGTTCCTGGGCATGGGTTATATGCGGGAAAGGGGCCAAGGGCTAGGCCGAAAGGGGCTTAAGCCTGTCATAAGGTAAAAAGTGGGTTTTTTAGGCTAAAAATAGAGTTTTTAAGGCTAAATAGTGGGTTCGGGTAAAGGGAAAAAGGGATTTTTAAACCAATAAAAGGGATTTTTAAAGGTTTAGGGGGATTTTGGAGGGTTTTAGAGGAAAAAAGGGAGTTTAACAAGATGAAAGGAGGCTTAATGAAAATAAATGGAAATGAGTGACAATGGGCAATTACAAAAGCCTTTTGGAGCATTCTTTTTCACAACACAGCGAGGCTCTTTTAATGGAAACTGCAGTGAGTGGCTCTTTAAAGGATAAACAACACAAGGAGGCTTCAATACTGATAGGTTTTCAAAGTAATTGTATCTCTTGAAGACTAAAAAAAAAAATTTAGCCACCTGTTTGCTATGTCAAAATTTTATAGGTGGCTAACAGTGGCTCCACATGGGGATGACATCTTCTTGAAGGTGTCAAGAACTTCAGAAATAATCTTTGGAAGTAGGCCAAATGCCTAATCTTTAACCATATTTTTCTTCTTTGATCATCTGCTACAAATATGATGGATATTAAGTCAGCAGAAAATATTCCCCCAAATAATCTACCTACCCATCCTACAGTCCTAACATTTTTTCTTCAAGGCACATTTAAATTTGCAAACCTTCTTCATCATTTTTTTTTAAATTGAAAGCAGAGAAAAAACAAATCTAGTTCTACCCTTATTCCTCCATGAGACCAAATTAAACATTTGGCCTCATAGATTCTCTACCTAAACTAATATCTGCTAGGATTAAACTGTCTAGCAGATTTCTTTCTCTACAGTCTACAACAGAAATTAAAAAACAGTCAAACCAGGATTAGACTGTTTGGTTTGTTGTGGGTCCATAGCATAAAGACAGCTGCACATGAACTAAACTTTGCAAGCACTTGAAAAAAAAATGTGAAGGCTTTGAATTTCTAGAACTTTGAAGCATCCTTATTTTCCTTGTGACTCAGGTTTTGAGCTTATTAGAGTCACTTTCTTTCTTCATTCAGCTCTAGTTTTGGGCTTGTTAGAGCTGATTCTTCTTCTTTCTTTGCTAATTTAGGTTTTGACCATATTAGAACCATACTCTCACTCCTTTTGGCTCAGGTTTTGAGCTTGTTTGAGCCATTCTTTTGGAACTTCAGAGTTTCAGGTTTTGAGCTTGTCTGAACCTCTCATTCTCTCTTTTTTGAAACATTTTCTCTCTCTTTCTTTAAAATAAAACACAACAATGATATTTACAATGGAAATGAAAGCTTTAAACTAGAACTCAACAATAGTAATGCTTGAGCATCCTGCCATTGACAGGACCCCCAAATAGATCTGTACCATCTAGTTCTTGCAGAAAAAAGGCATTTGGACCAATGGTGGATTGGATGATGTAAGGACCTTGCCACAAACTGTCAAATTTGCCATTCTTTCCTTTTTCCTCTCTCCTAGAGCCCCACTTAAGTACCTTATCTCAAATTTTGAAGTCACAAGCTTTTGTTCTTTTATCAAACAACTTTTTTTATATTTTCTTTCACTTTCAGACCTCTGTTGTAGAGTTCTTCTCTTGTCTGCTGGAGATGTATGGTTTGATTTATCCTCCTTACCATGCTGTCCTATTCTGACTAAATTTCTTGGACCAATTTTATCACTGGAACCCCCTTGTTGGTGGGGAATACTACATCTGCTTCATAGACTAACTGATATGGGGACATTCCAATGGATTTCTTTGTTGTTAACCCGTCAGCCCATAAAGCATGCACTAACTTGTTATCCCATGATTTTTTATTCTCTTCAAGAAGCTTTATGATGATGGTCACCAAAATTTATTTGATGATTCTGCTAGCCCATTACCTTGTGGGTAATAAGTAGTAGAATGACCAAGTGCAATCTGATACCTGTGACAAAAATCAATCATCTTTTTGGAACCAAAAGCAACAACATTATCTGTGATAATCTTCCTAGGGCAGCCAAACCTAGATAGGATATGGTCTTCAAGGAACTTAATGATAACATAATTTGTGGCATTCCTAGAAGGAATGGCCTCTATCCATTTCATGAAATAGTCTGTGGCTATGAGAATCCATTTGTGTTGGGCAAATGAAGTAGGATGGATCTCCCCTATGAAATCTAGGCCCCACTATTGAAAGGGAGCCTCAAAAGTTATTGGTTGTAATGGTAAAGGGAGGAGTTTTCTTTTTCCATCAAAGCTCTGGAACTTATGGCAGGCAACTATCATTTTGTGGATATCATTGAATGGGCCAGTAATAGCCAGCCCTGAGGATTTTGTTAGCAGTGGTTTTTCCAGTTTAGATGGCCTCCACACTCCCCTGCATGGAACTCATGTTTAATCCTCTCTGATTCAGCTTCAGGAAGACATTTAAGCAGCAAACCATTTTCATTTTTCCAGTATAAACGTTGATTTAAAATGCAATAGTTTCCGGCTTTTAACTTTATAAACCTGGCCTTAGTCTTTGATAAATCAGGAGGAGCATTAAGATTTGTAAGCACATACAGGATATCAGAATACCAAGGAGAGTTTTGAAATTGTTCTTCAACAGTAGGAGCAGGAAATCCTTCATGTTCATCCAAGGCATCTACCATGTTTATGTTAAGGGCTTGTAAGTTAGATTCAACCATTAATTGAGCTAAGCCCTGACCTTTGATAAGTTTTGTGGGCTTTATTTCCAGGTCATACTCTAGTATTACAGCAATCCATTTTCCCCTCTTTCCATTTGGATCTTGGGACAAAATGTATTTTACCACTATGTTTGGCACGTAGGAAATGATGTGAGAATGCAGAATATACACCCTGAATTCTTTCAAGGCCTTTACCAAGGCATAGGCCTATTTTTTCATTATGTTATACTTCAAGGGTGCATCCCTCAGCGCCTTGCTGAAAAAAGCAATAGGTTGTTCCTGTCCCTCTAGATTCTTCTGCAAAAGGACTGCAACCACTGTATGCTCTGTTGCAAAGGAGAATATAAGGAAATATTTTGAAAAATCGGGGCTGATCAGGATTGGTGCCCGGGTGAGTGCATGTTTAACTAGTTTGAAATATTTTTTGGCCTCTAGAGTCCATTTGACCCCCACTTCCTTTTTCAGCATGTTTGTCATATCTCTAAGGAGTTCTACTAAGTTGGGAATAAACCTCCTCAAGAAGTTAATTTTCCCAATAAAGGACTACAATTATTTTATGTTTCTTGGGTCTCTAATCTGCAATATTCCCTCAACTCTTTTCGGGTCTATTTTGATCCCCTTTTCTGATATAATATGGCCAAGAAGCTTACCTTCTTGAAGGCCAAATACAGTCTTCTTGGGATTTAAAGATAGCCAGAACCTTCTACATTTCTCAAATACTCTTCTCAGATGTTTGAAGTGCTCCTCATCAGTTTTGGAATATTTTGTTACGTCATCAAGGTAGATTATGATGAAGTGACCTATTTCCTCTGAAAAGGCTATGTCCATAGCTCTTTTGAAGGTTGCACCAGCATTCATTAGTCCAAAAGGCATTTTCACGTACATGAAAGTGCCCCATGGAGTGGTGAAGGTTGTCTTAAGCTGATCTTCTGGGAGTACTAAGACTTGGTTATACCCTGAAAAGCAATCTAATAGGGAGATCATTTTTGAGCCAACTACCCTTTGTAGGATGTGTTCCATCTTGGGTAAGGGGTAATTGTCCTTAAGTGAAGCTCTGTTAAGGTTTCTAAAATCAATGCACAGTATGATATCTCCTGTCTTTCTCCTCACAGCTACAAGGTTGGAGACCCAATCGGAAAACCTCATAGGCACTATGATTCCTGCCTCATACATTTTCTTGATTTCCTTTTCAACTAGAGGAAGTTGTACTTGATTAATTCTATGCAGTTTTTCGCTAAAGGGTTTTTGGTTTTCTTTCAATGGGATCTTGTGCATGATGATTTCTGTATCATAGGCTTTTAAGTCCTCATAGCTCTAGGCAAACACATCAACAAACTCTTTAAATAAATCAATGTATTTCTTCTTGATGTGTGTTGGTAAGGATTTAGCTAATTTAATCACCTTAGGCTTATCCTCGGTGCCAATATTTATTCCTCAACATTGGATTCTGTGTGTTCTATAATGGGTTTCTTTGCTACAACATTGAAATAAAAAATGTCTTCAAGGGGTGCTAGTCCTCTGGGTATGTTCTTGTCTTTGGAATGCAACACCTCTATGTCTTCTTTTTTTGCATTCTTGTATTCTTTAGTTTGAGTTCCAAGTTCTTCAGTTAACATGTTTATTTCTACATTATGGGGTGATTTTTCTTCACCAGGGGGATCTTCATTTAGGCATTTTTCATCAGATTTAGAGTCTGAATTAGGAATTTCAAACTCATTCCTACCAAACAGGAAATCCTCTATCTGCTTGTCACCCTCAAAGACCTGCCAATACTTCTCATTATCTGGCATTGTAGGCCTATATTTTGTTTGAATGATGATCAGTTTGTCAGTAGGTGATTTCTGATATGAACTAGCAATGCAGGCTAATCCATTTGCAATAATGTTCTGACTCCTAGGAACAAACACAAGCTCATATTCTACAAAGGTCTTCAGTAAATCCATGGCATCATTTCTGTACACCCTAAATCTAGGATGATTTGCAGTGTACTCTCCATTCGCTTGTTTGATGACTAACTCAGAGTCTCCATGTACAACTATCCTTTGGGCTCCTAGGTTTTTCAATAGATTCAATCCTAGGATGAGAGCTTCATACTCTGCAATGTTGTTTGTACATTTAAAATCTAGGTTGAAGGCATGACTCTCAGCATAGTTACTTTCAATATTATACAACCATACCCCAGCTCCTGCATTCTTCCTAGTGGAAGACCCATCAAAGTTCATTCTCCATAAGGGGTTTTTTCAAATTTATTATCATATACATCCCTAATGCTATGTTCACCATTATGTTGCATTATGGGGTCTGCACCATGTTGTGTAATGTTTTGTTCTTCAGGACTTTCATGGAGTTCAGAGTGATGAGTAGTCTGCTATTTGCAGTCTTGGTTTTGTTCACTCTGATTATCTATTTCATCACATTGTCCAAAGGTTTCTTCTTTGTTTTCATCTATATCTAGAGCTGCCATTGTGTTAAGATCTGTGGGCTCTACTTCGTTGTTCATACTTCTGTCTTTGAGTTATGGCTCATCTATAGATTCATCATTGAAAAGGATAAAAGAGTCCAGATCTGTATGGACAGAGTATAGAGGTGAATTTTTAGGTTTCTCAGGCTGCTAACCATAAACTTCATGTGTGCCTCTCTATATAGTCTTCTAAGCTGGCTAAAGACAGGGATTGTGGCATAAGTCATGTCCATTTGCATTTTGCCTTGTAGCTTGGCACCCCATGACCTTGAAAACAACATGCCATACTTAGGAGGCACATCTGCCACTACAACATCCATTACCATGCACTTGGCTGGGATTTGGGTCAGATTCACATAGAGACCTTTGATTAGGCCAAGGCACTTCACTCTGCTAGAGTCAAATGAATACAAATCCTTATAAGGTTGGGTTATCTCTAGGCCTAACTTCTCCATAATCACCTTTGGCATCAGATTGTGTGATGCCCCAGAGTCATGCATAGCGTTGTGAAGGATTTTGTCATGGATATTGCGGCTGATATAAAAAGAAGGAACTACCCCTTCCTAAAAATTCCCTTCAATTTTTGGGCCAAACAAAAGAGTTGGTTGATCATCATTTAAATTGATAGTGTAACTATTTTCTCCTAGATTTAAAGCTTTCAAAATTTGATCTTTATATGCATCTTCGGTGGCCAACTCTGTGAGAGGCACTAAAATTTTGATTTTGGCTATCTCACTTTCCAAATTGAATGGATATTGACTCTTTGAAAGGCTCAATTCTTTTTTATTAACCACCATTTTATTGGTAGAATCAGCTTGCTGATTCTCAATATGTACAATGTTTGAAGCTGTTTTATCAGGAGCATTAGCTACAATGCTAGTGCTGCTAGTTTCTTGGCTTTGTTTATCAGTAGTTTCGATTTCCTTTTCTTTGTTTCCAGAACTCTCAACTGCTGATTTATTACTTTCAGCAGTCACTTTAGGAGTTTTCTCACGTCTTTTCTTGATGGTGATTTTAGAGCCCTTTGGTTTGGGAGTATCTATGTTCTTTTTTCTTCTGAGTTCATATTTTTCTCTGACCTGCATGATGGAATTTTCAAATCCCAACCTATAGTCCTCAGATTCTAACCCTTCCTCATCCTAATGTGAGTATGTGGTACGATTATATTCTGTGGAAAAGGTGTGAATTTGGTTGTCTACTTCCACCATGTTTATTTTGGTTCCCTCGGACTCTTCTATTATCCCCTCATCTTCATCAAGGAAATTCTCTTGAAATGGGGGTATGACTTGTTGATCAAAGTCTCTCTGTCTATTTGGGGGATTGTTTCTCCTAAAGTTTTGGTTCTGGTTTCTATTCTGATTACTGACTTGGACAACCATTTTCTCCATCATTTTTTCTATCCTTTCCATGTTTTTGGCTAGAATTTCATATTTTGGATCAGATGTGGAGGCTGATGCATCATCCCTATAGGTTACCTTCTTCTCAGCCCTCATTCTAGCTCTTTTTTCAATCATTTTTTCCTCTACACTTACTGCTCCTTTTTGCATATCTTCCAATGTGTTGTAATCTCTTTCCCTAAGCTGGTAGGCCATGTCAGCATCAAATCCTTCAGGGTATTTCACTAAGGCAATTCCTTGGGGAGGTTTCATATGGGGTGGAAGAGCACTGTAGACACTGTTGAATCGGGTGGAATAGTCATGGACACTCTCTCCCTGATTTCTTTTCAGATTCTTATATTCTACTAATATTTGGAGAGGTTTTCTTTTGAATTCCCATTTATTTATGAAAGTTTGATGTAAAGAGGGAAGGTCATTGATGCTATTGGGAGGTAGGCCTTTAAACCACTTCTTCACTTCTCCTCCTAAACTCTAAGCAAATATCCTCATATTAATGTTTTCATCTCCAATTTCCATATAGTCAAAGGCATCTTCCATCCTATCTACATGATGTTGAGCAGTGTTGGACTCTTTTCTAGTGAAATGAGGGATTTTTGACTGGTAATCATTGGGTAGTGGAGCCAAAGGCTGTGGTAACACTAGAGGGGCATACCATGCTGCCATGATGGTGTTTTGAGGAGGTAAAGGATTGGCTTGAGCAGCAGGTATATGAATGACAGAAATGCTAGGACCAACAACACACTGTTGAGTTGATTTAGGGTGATATAGGCCCAAGTTTTGAATGAAATGAATATCAGGGGGTGTATATGGAGGGGTCTCTCTGTCCCTAATATGTTGACCACTATGAGATGGTGAACTTGGAGGCTCGAGGTCTGCCTGATCTAAAGAATTGAATGACTTAGTTCTTGGTAAATTGCTTGGTAAGTCTAACTCAATTTGAGTGTCTAATAGAGCTGCAAATTTTTCAGGTGCTGAATTAGCTCTATGAATGTGTCTGACAATAGTTGGCTTTCTAGGGGTGGGAGATTTCCTAAGAATGCTCTTAGGGTTGTCAACTATTTCAGGTGGGTTAGGGTTAGGATAAGCTCTAGTGTGAATGGTTCTTGAAGCCAGTATGTTTGTTTCTTAACAAAGAGGCTTAATCCTATGTGTTTCTTCTAATATGGCTGATGTTGTAATGAAAACTGGTCTCCCAGTGGAGTCTTGTGAAAACAAAGATAATCAGCAGGCCTATTGATCACCAGTGGAGTCTTTAGTCATTAAGGAACTGTGGAGTTGCCAGGTGGAAGGTTTAGAATTTTTCGAAGGAGATTTAATGTCCACCACGGTGATTAACTACCAAAACAAGGCTAAGTTGGTCTTCTTTGAGTGTTTAGAAATGTTTAAAGGAGTGTTTTACTCAAATTATGTCCCCAGTTGAGTCACCATTATGTTGGGGTTCTCGTGTTTTGGCAGGTTTGGCAATACAAAAAGACAAGACAACATCAAACCACTTTTGGATCTCAGGATCTAGCCCTCTTGGATCTAGAGAGGGATCTCTCTATAAAGGGCAAAGAAATATATGTCTTTGAAGTTCGATTTTAAGGTATTAGGCTAGTTATAAGGCACAAGGGTTGTTGTTTTGTTTTGTTTGTTTGTTTGGTTGTTGGGAAACATGAAAGAAGGGTTCAATGTAAGACAAAAGTGAGCACAAGAGGATTTTTGGCAATGGGGAGATAATTCAAAGAAAACTCAAGTCCATTGAGCAATGGGGTCATAAAAGGGGTTTACTTGCAATTCAATATCTAAGGCTTTCAAATGGGCTAGTCATCTAAAACAGAGGATCTCTAAAGATGATAGTATGGGATGAAATGATAAGGAATGAAGGTGAATGACAAGGAAACCTTCCAAGGTGACCACTTAGGAGCAAATCTAGGGACAGGGCATGCATTAGTCATCTATCATCAAACTCCTATGAGGTTAACTCTTCATACAATAGAAAACATTTAAGATTGACACAAGGTGAAGCCTAAGATCAGAGAAAGGCTTTTAACTTTCAATGCTTTTGACATTCAACTTAAGGGATCTTAGAAAAGCTTAACCATTGGAAAAGGACCCTAGTGAGACAGAATCAACTCTAAATCTCCCAATATCCCAATTATTTCAGTTAAAACCAGACAAGAACATCTAAGAACGGAATCTTAAAGTTACACATCAGTAAGCAGTGAATAACCAACTACTATACTGGTTAAATTATCTCAAATTTGTTCTCAGATCACACAATTAGTAGAAAACATCCAAGATAAGAAAAGCAGGAAGCATTAGGGTACCATGCAGGGGTATATCCTAAGCCAGATTACTAATTCTTATAAGAGAAATTAAATATGATGAATAACAAAGAGAAAACATTGAGAAAGATAGAATACATCACCACTGCTTTAAATCAGGATCCAATGAACAAGTTTGTCATATTAAAGAGTAACACCAGTCACATATATCATTGTCCAACAGCTTGATATTTAGTCTGAAATCATCTCCTCAACCTATTTTACAACTAATACACAGAACTCTATCTCAAATGAAACATTAAAAAAGAGGAAAAAGAGTGATCGAGGCCCATTCTATTTTAATATCCCTACATTGACTTTCAGTACTCTCTGGATGAAAGAGTGGTCTTCAACAGGCTGATTATAACTTCAGAGGTATGTTCTTTGATGTACCTTTTGGCTGTTTGTACTCTGAAGTACTCTGGGACAAGTAAGGCAGATAAATGAATTCAGGCCTACCATACTATGTAACTAATGCTCTGGCAACCTTAGGACTACTGTCAGGGTGGTGATCTTCTCAGGAACATTGATGGAGAATAAAAACATTATGGGAACTCTTCCTTTCTTGGGAAAGAACCTTATGCTGATGTGAAACACTGATAAGGTTTGTTTCATGTGCTTCAGACCTTATTAGGACTTCTGGATCATTCATGAGGTCTTCAATATTTATATTCACCCTCTAAACACTGGATTAAAGCTTTTAATATTCAATAATTGGCTTTAAATCTCTTTAACTGTCACTAACACTCTTTGTCGCTTCACTTCTGTCTTGTTTTTTAATATGCAGGTTTAATGGAATTGGAGGGTTTGCAATAAAGTTAATAACTCTGATTTGGATAAATAAACATGCTTTGAACCCTCTTTGGTTGTCCCTCCTGCTATCTTCTGGCTCTGAAAATGGCATTCTGCGCCACTATATAATTCTATCTATGACTGTGAGACATAGTGCAATCGCAGTCCTTTAATAATTGCAAAACAAATAAACTTGTTAAGGAAATCAATGGGAGTGGAGGAGGATTGCTTGGAGGCTTGTGGAAATAGTGGTGCAGTGACAGAAATAGTGGATGCAGGCGAAAAACAGGTGAAAGTTGCTGTGTAATGGTGAAAACATGATCTGATGGAGGTCTGGTGCGCAGACGGTTCTGGACCATTAGATTAGACTAATAGATGATGATCGACGGTCAGGATTCATCGGTGGGGTTGTTTAGAAGAGTTAGATGGAATAAAATAACTTTAGTGTAAAACACCAAAGTTTTAATTTTTGTGCGAATACAAAGGAAAAAAGGTAAAATCAAATGAAATCGGGGTAATTGGATGGTGGGACGAGGATGGCGGAGGGAAAATGAACGCAGACCATCGGATCACTAAAGAAATCAACGGCGGAGATCTTCCGATGAAGTCTTTTGGAAATTCCAATGAAAATAACATGGATGGGAACGCGATGAAACGTGGGCCATTGATCTGGATTAGATGAATGGTCGGGATTGAATGAGGGATTATATAAGAGAGGGGCAGTCTTTAGAGGAAAACTGTTGTTTTCGCGCAAATTTGGAGTGGTTTAGACATTTTTCTGAAAAAAAAACGATATGCTTTGCCACTCGACATGTGTCCATCCCAAAACCGCTTTCATCACGTAAATTTGAAACTTTAACTGTCGGACACTAAAATCGCGCGATATGCACCTCAATCGTTGGATGTAGGACGGGGAGATCTGACAGTGCAGGATAGTGTGTGATATGGAAAGATGCATGGTCGGTAAAATGGGGAATAGTCAAAGGCGGGTTCACTATGGGCCGTTAGATCTATAGAATGGACTGTTAAGATCAAAGATAGGAGTGCCACTGTTCCAAAAGGGAAAAGGTTAGATAGATGGGTGGAACAAATCCTGACTGTCGGATCTATGGAATGGACGGCGAAGATTTAAAAGAGAAAGCGGAGGCAAAGGGGTAAGTGAATGGGCGGGCAGAAGGAGAGCCGTAAGATCTAAGGGAATGAGCAGCGGAGATCCGATCACAGGCCAACGGAACAGTGGAAAGGAGGAATGGTAAGGTGGCGAGTGATGAAATCTGGACTGTTGGATGTAGGGAATGGATGGCAGAGTTTCAATTGCATCAGAGAAAGGCAGGGGACCAAACTCTACGGTTCATTAATCTTGCGATTTGCAATTTAGCGCGGACCATTGGATCATGAAGGATATCAACAGTAGAGATCTGATTGGAGAGGGAATGATGGGGGGCACAAGGGTGGAGTGCAATTAAATCTGGGCCATCGGGTCTCCGGGATTCAACTTTTGCCTAGATTAAATTCCAAGCCGGAGCGATGATGGGCTCTATGAAAAAAAGCACGGACAAATCTCAACCATTGGTTCTTGTGGATTCAACAGCCAGGATTGAATCGGAGGATCACGAATCGGAGGGGACAAAGGGTGTCACTTAAAATTTTGCGATTGGCGATCATGCGATGGCTATCGTATTAAAGGGGGAAATCAACGATCCATATGCAATCGGCGGGGTAATGAGGAGAGGGGGTGGGGCGTAGTGCGATTAGCGTTGACTGTCGGATCAGTAAAGATAGACGTCTTAGATTGAATCCACGGTCGATAGAACAAATGTTCATCGCATTCAGAAATTTTCCATTAACAAAGGAAAAGGGAAAAGGGAAGCTCTGATTACGATTAGCGCCATGGGGCTTAGCGCTTGGTCCTGGGTGCTATTTATATGCAGGAAAGGGGCCAAGGGCTAGGCCGAAAGGGGCTTAAGCCTGTCATAACGTAAAAAGTGGGGTTTTTAGGCTAAAAATAGAGTTTTTAAGGCTAAATAGTGGATTCCGATAAAGGGAAAAAGGGATTTTTAAACCAATAAAAGGGATTTTTAGAGGTTTAGGGGAATTTTGGAGGCTTTGAGAGGAAAAAAGGGAGTTTAACAAGATGAAAGGAGGCTTAATGAAAATGAAGGGAAATGAGTGACAATGGGCAATTACAGAGGCCTTTTGGAGCGTTCTTTTTCACAACACAGTGAGGCTCTTTCAATGGAAACTGTAGTGAGTGGCTCTTTAAAGGATAAAAAACACAAGGATGCTTCAAGACTGATATGTTTTCAAAGGAAATGTATCTCTTGAAGACTCATAAACAAATTTAGCCACCTGTTTGCTATGTCAAAATTTTATAGGTGGCTAATAGTTTCTACGGATTCTACTAGCTATTTTTGGGAAGAAAGATTCTCATTGTCCTCTAGGGACTGCAATGTCTTAGTAGCTTCAGATTTTGGAGGGGAGGCTGAAAAATTGGGCATTTGAGTTCATTTAGGTATAAACTCCAAATGAGTTGTGTCCTCTTCAGAATTGAAAAGGGTCCCCATATTTTCCAGTGTTTGCGCTACCTCTTCCTCCTATATTTGAGGTGAGTGTTGTTGTTATTCCTGAATTTGAGGAGATTTCTGGGGTACATATTCCTCTCCAAATTATGTGCTAGGGTCCGAAGAATTTATTTCTTTAATCACTCTCGCTGATCTCCTACATTTAATAGGTAGGGATGTTAAAATATATGTTATTATTTTCTTCGCTCTAGTCAATTTCGATTGGCCTAAGGTTTCAACTAGTTCTCGTGTGATCCTCTCAACATCTGTTTGTGTAGGTTCTTTGGCATGTGTTTGAATTTGGGGTGGAGGCTCTATAATTTCAATAAGATTATCCCAGGTTATTTGTGCCTAGTTTAACTCTCCCATGACTAGTAGCTTTATAAGGCCATGCTTACTAACTACTGAATTATGATCCTTTGCTTTACAATTCTGTCAACTCTTTCATGCAAAAGGGAATTTATAAAGAAGGATAAATTTATGGTTACCTTCTACTTTAGTGCTTCCAACAACTTCAAATGTTGTGGTCGCATTACATCATACCGATCTTCACAGGTAATATATCTCTACACTATCTTTGCTAATTCGTCCCATGGTTTTGGAAGGACGTCGGATGATAAAATTTCCCTTTCCGAAACAGTACTTTCCTAGGATACATGCATGTCAGCATGGCGCCTTGCAACCCAGTGTGCCTATCCACCCACTTCTCTCCTTCCATGGAGAGGCCTGTGACAGCTTTTGCTATAACTGTTTCATTCACTGCTATCTCTCTACATCTCACTGTTGTTACTCCATGATTCAAGTTCTACAAAAATTCTAGGGTGACTGAATTATCAAATAATTGTAGCATTGAAAATACTTAATACATCCTAGTTGTTCCAGAATTCTTCATGCTTGTTTAGGCACTGCTAGTTGAGGTGGTTCACTCCGGATATATTTGCTACCCATTCTTACACTTTTTTGTTTCTGCGTACAGAGCTTTTGAAAACAATTTTGCAGAAAAGTTGCAATCTATAACAATGATCATAATATAACATATGAGAATAAAGTTACTATAATGATTATCCATCATGGTTAAATGTGTTAGCATCATTTCATGCATGTGATACTTCTCATCTGAAGTTTTCCTTGAAACTCTTGAAATATGGAATCGTACAACAATGACCAATCATCTTTCTGAAACTTATTATTTTTAATGAACGATCATGCCACTTATCCCTCTATTGTTGGATAAAATTTGTGCGTTGCAATGTCAATAGGTGTGATTTGTCCAACTCATTTAGCCGCTGTAATTGTTGCTTTTGTGCTTCGTGATGTCTAGTCCAACTTCTTGTGCAGTTTTAAGAGTCTTTATTTCAAAATCAATTGGAAAATAGATTCTTTTCCAAAAACAAGAAGATATGGTGATTGGCCAGTAGTGTTGTGACATGTCATCTGGTAAGCCCATAAGGCTTCTAGAAGTTTAATTTCCCAATTTCGATGGTTTGGAGATACTATGTTTGTTAAAATTTCCTCCAAGTTATTATTAGTGCTCTCTACTTGTCCGTTTTACTCGGCGATGAGATGAAGAAGTAACTATGTTCTTAATGTGATAATTCTGGAGGGTGGATGAAATCTTATGAGAAGTAAATTTTGAACCTCCATCTATTATTACTTCTCTAGGTAATCCATATATCACGAAAAGTTCAAATAAGAATTTGATAACTGCTTCTTCCATGGATTTTGGAAGGGCTACTGCTTCCTGGAATCTGTGCAGACAAGGATGTATGCTTTTTGGTTTATGTTGGGTTAAAAGGTCCCAAGAAGTCTAATTTCCATCTCTCAAAAGCCTCTATTACCAGTTGTGGTTGTAGAGGCATTTCATTTTCTTGGCCAGGACGACCCATTATTTGGCAACTATCATAGCTCTAGACATATTTTTTAGTGTCCTTAAATATCATGGGCTAGTAATAGCTGATATGTAGTACATTATGTCTAATTCTACGATCAACAAAATTCCCACCGCAGGGCTCATCATGGTAGGATTTCAAAATATCATAGGTTTCATATTCTCTGATGCACCTGCGAATTTAAAAATCAAAGCCAGTGTGGAAGAGATATCTTCCTATCCAGGAAAATAGACCGTTGTGCTGAACAATCAATTTCATCTCTCATGGTGACAAATGTGATAGCAGTTTCCTGCTTCCAAGTAATTATCCACATCAACATACCAAGGTTATTTTATTGTCACAAAAAACACATGGTCGTCCAAGAATTGATCATCTAGAGGTGATGGATCAATTATTTTAGGTACTCGAGAAAAGAAATATGAAACAATATTTTCCTTTCCTGGGCGATCCTTGATGGTAATATCAAATCCCTACAATAACAACAACCATTGAGTGACATGACCATTAGTAATAGGTTTTTTAGCCAAATTTCTAATAGCAGAATGATCAATATACATAAAAACTGGATATCCTCTTATATAATGTCAAATTTTATTAATAGCATATATAAGAACTAAAAATTCCTTCTCTATCACTGTGTAATTTAGTTCATCTGGTGTAATATTTTTTCTGATATAGTAAATGGCATATGATTTCTTGTCTTCCTCCTATCTAAGGACATCACCTACGACTATGTCTCATGTGTCCGAGGAGATATGGAAAGGCAGATTCCAATTCAATCCTCTCAATACCAGGGCCGTTGAAGCTAGTTTCTTAATATCTGCAAAAGTGACATCGCATTTTTCAATCCATTCGACATCAACATTACCTGTTAAGAAATACAACAATGCAACTATTTTTGAGAAATGTTCTATAAATATACGATAATATCCAAGATAGGCAAGGAAACTTCTTACCTCAGTTGGCGTACGGGGTGTGGGTAACTTAATTACCTCGCTCTTTGCCAGATCCACCTGAACTCCTGCAACAGAAATATAATGTCCTAAAACTACACCTTCGGTCATCATCATATGACATTTTTTGTGGCTAAGACATAATCTGGTAGCAATGCATCTTTCAAGTACTTTTTCCAAATTATTTAAAGCTTGATCAAGTTCATCACCATATAGACTAAATTTTTCCACGTACCATTCAATTCCTTCATTAATGAAATAGGAGAAAACGATCAAGATTGCTCTCTGAAAAGTGGTTGGAGCATTACACATCCTGAAAGGTAAAAATCTATATGCAAATATTCCCCATGGGTAGGTAAATGTGATTTTATCTTGATCCTTGGGTGCAATCTAGATTTGATTATAACCACCAAAACCGTCTAGGAAGGAGAAAAACTTCTTCCCAGCAAGAGTGTTAAGGAATTGGTCTATAAATGCAAGGGGGAAATGGTCTTTCTGGATAGCCTTATTAAGTTCTCTGTAGTCTATGAAAATTATCCACTTCCTGTTTTTCTTGTGGACTACAACAAACAAAGAAACCCACTAGCTCTCTGAAATGGGGTATATAAAATTAAAATCCAACAATTTCTGTAATTCTTGTTTTACTATATCCTTGAGACGTGGATTTAATAATATCTGGGGCTTCCAAATAGCACGATCATCTATTTCTAAGTAGATATGATTTGTACATAATTGTAGATCAATTCCCTTCATATTTGAATATTCCCTAGAAAAATCCTATTTATATCTTTGAAGATCTGGATTAAAATATGCTATTGTTGGTCATCTAGATTGGCATTAATGTTAAGGGTTTTACTTGGCTCAATTTCAATTGGTATGCTATTATGAACGAGAGTCATCGGTATATGATTGTCATTTGGAATTTGTAATGGGTCTTCATGTTCTTCATTATCAAGTATGGCTTTTAGAATTCGACTCGTTGGGTTCCCTATGGAGGACGGTCTATTAACGAAGAAATTAATTACATCATTTTCTCTATGATTTTTAAGTTCAAGGGCTTCATCTAACGTAAGAGGGGAGCACAATTTTTCTTCTCGGTACCCATGTGGGCATGTCCGATAGTTTTAATAGTTGGGTTGATTTTAGCAGGAAGACACATAATGAGATTTTTCATGGCATTTCCCCTAGTAATCGTCATGTTACCTGTTAGGAAACCTATATATGCATCCGCTATTGCCAACCATGGCCTCCCTAATATTAGAGGATGCCCATTCAATATATTCCTTGGATTGATAACCAAAATTTCTATTGGGTATTCTGAGGAATCTACATAGACAATAATGTCTTCCATAGTACCTTCAGGTTTGACTACAGATCTGTCAGTTAATTCCAATAAGGTTGAAGTTGGCCTGAAGGATGTGATGCCCAAAATACTATAAACCTCATAAGTCAGAAAATTGATGTCTTCTCCTAAATTACTAGAGTATTTGAAAAGGTACAACCCTGAATTTGGATAGTTTCTACTGGGTTTCCTGGGTCATCATACTTTACAGGTACTTGTTTTCCTAAAATGAGGTCAGATAATGTTCCTATGATGTAAATTGTTGATGGGTATTTGGTTTTCCTTCTAGGCCTTTTACCACATAATTATTTTATTGTTTTAGCATAGATTGGAATGTCTTGTTTAGCCTGAAGGACTGGAATATTTATGTAAAAGTATTTAATTCCCCTATAAGTTCAAAATCAAGATAAATAGCCGGTTTAGTTACCGTGAGTATTTCAAGGAATGGAGGAGCAACATTTCTAATCTTATCAGAACTCTTCCTGTTTATTGCGACATCGACATGTTCGAAAATAATTATAGTTGGGTGTTTTGCTACAAGCTGCTCTTCTATATGAGTTTCATTGTCTTCAAGATCTTGGTTAGCTCTATCTTATTTGGGGAAGACAACTCACCCAGATCTCAACTTGAATTCATTACACTCAAGAGCATTTTATTTAGAGTCTGGGCTTTCTACAATTTGTACACATTGGATTGGTCTGTTATTTGGATTAAGATTCGACTGAGCTAGTAATTGTGGATGTATTGTGTGTTGAGGGTTCGATGGTAGCTAAAATGGAGCTTGTAATTATGGTTGAGATTTGGAATGGTCTCGACATGATGATTGATTGGTCTTGTGGGGTCTTGCCAGTTTTGAGGCCA